>OY987272.1:12457977-12558977 GCA_963920665.1 Straminergon stramineum
AAGCGTGTGGCCATTTTGATCCATCCAAAGATTAACGCATTTAAAGGTTGGAGAAATGAACCTGAGCCTTGGAGTTACAAAACCGTTTGCAAATACGTGGATTGGTGCCACATCAGCAAATTATTTCCCTTGTGTCGACACAAAGAACATCTGAAGCAAAACAAAGTAAATCTTGCATACTCGAAGGACGAGGGCTTCATACTTAGATGTTGTGAGGTGTGGAAGCACTTGTATTTGGAGGACTCAACTTACCGAAACGACAATTTCTATTTCTTTCTAGTGAGAATGGTGTATGCTGAATATGTGTTGAAGAAGGAGGTGGATTGGTCAACATTGAAGGAGGTCCCTATTGCGATCATTCCAAAGACTGCAAAAATTTTACCACCAGATGAACCTGTGGATGTAAAGAAGATGTTATCCAAGGTGAAGCGTGGGAAGTCATTTGTTCGCGATGAAAGCATGGTTTGGTCAGAGACTTCTAGCTCTGATCTACACACCCATGAATACGATGGACATTCTTTCCACAGCGATGAGGAGGAGGTTGCCATACAAGAATCTAGGCCGGCTGTGGATGTGGGAGTCGACCAAAGTGGACAATCAGCTCAAGAGCCCATCATAGTACAAGATATGGATGAAGAAGGCATGGATGATGGGGTGGCTAGGAGAGTGGACCCCGTTTTGCGAGAGGGTGACGGGAGTGGTGGAAGAAGCGATTCAGAAAATGAAGAGGCAATGTTGCTTGCCAAAATAGAAAGTGCAAAATTAGCATTGCGTGCAAAGAACGAGCAATTGAAAACTTTGAAGGAGCAAGAAATGAATCCCACTTTCGTAGAGGTGTTGAAGCAACGGTTGAAGGCCATAACGAACGTCATCGAAGAGAATGACAAGGGCTTCCATTCCTTCAAAAGAAATCGCGATTTTTATTTGAAGGAAATGAAGAGTGGGAAGGTGCATAAAATGGACCATTATTTGATATGGGAATCAAAACTCGAAACCCTTGTCCGCAAACGTTAGCAGGCAAAGAATGAAAGGCGAAGCCTAGAACTTCAAATAATAGAGAAGAAGAAAGAATATTACGAGGCTGCCGTCCAGCACGTTCCAAAAGTAGAGCTTTTGGCTTCTTCCTCAACATATGGTAGTGTTGCTGGAGAAGTAGCAACGCTTGAGAAGTTGGTGAAGTTCCATGAGCAAAGATTACCATTGATGGTATCGGAGTTGGAAGGTTTGAGGGCAGAAAGTCATTTTTTTTCGGATTGGTATAAGTGGAATAGAGCTAGCATAGGGAAGTCTGATGCAGAATTACAGCAAATGGGTCCAGAGCCCATTTTGAAGGACTACCTCAACACAAAATAAAATACCTAGGAATACAATGAGGATAAATACTTTCATCATGATTATTTTGTATTTTGCCTATCCTGGTATTATAAAGAAATGCAATGTTTTGAGATAAAACAATGTATATGGTGTCTTGAAGCAATGTGTGTACTAAAATAGTTAAATTGGTGTGGGCACACTAGTGGTGTGCATGGAAGGGAGAAAATGCCACACCATTTTGGGATCTTACAACTTTTCTATATGGATGAATATGTCTCTCTCATGTTTTGGGAGAAGGTGATGGTATGATGAATGGAATGGGATTCTTGCACATAATTACAATCGAATAGGAACATGGGATTGATGGGAAGTTCTTGATTCTTGACTGTAAAAGTTGACATAGTATTTTCACTATTTTGTGAGAATGTCGTCATGAAATCTACAGTACAACTTGTATTAATGATTTTCATATGAATAGTGGAGAACGAAAAACCAATTATGCCCCAAATACCATATTAATCGAGGAAATTTATTGAGCTTATTTGTCTCAGGTGATTTGCTGCATTGTTCCTCCTTGTATATAGGATTTTTTAGAATTCTAGCTTTAGTGTAATTTGAAGAAAATTACAATGGATATTGAAGAATTAGGTAAGTTTTATATGTAAGTTGGCCTACTCATGTTTTTTATGAATTTGAATTTTGACCTCCAAAGACAGGGTGAACCATTTGAAGGTATGGTAATGTGAAGTCAACAAGTCAACATCCATGAAAAGGGGCATGTTGTATTTGAACCCCTTTTATTCCTTCTTTGGCCAAGTATCTTGAAAGCTTAGAGGAAAAACTTCCTATAATTAGAACCTCACGATTTTAAAGAATATGAAAGGAAATATCCAATTGGACAATGATGCTCCACTCTAGTGAGTAGTGACCTAGTTTTCTTCTCAATGCAAGTGAAATTAATTTGAAAAGTTAAACTTTAAGAGCTTTGTTGATTTGATTCATACAAACTAGTTTTGGAAGAACTCGAAAAGATCATTCTCGATATGATTTCAGAAATTGGTGCTTTGGTAGAGAGGAAAAAAAGGTAGTATTAAATAAAAATCAATGCCATATGGAATTGCCATACATAGGTATGCTAGGAAGTCATAGAAGTGGAATGAAAGAAGCAAACCCTAAACCACTCCATCGTACTTGCCAAAACAACTAGAAACATAGTGTAACTAAAACCTAACCCTTACTTGTCATCTATTATGATGGGAGGTAAGGCTAAATTGCATGATTCCTATGAATGTCTAGTCAATTACATTTGGGTTGTTTTGAGAGCCACTTCCTTCACTTTCTTCGTAGGTCGATGCTTCCCCAACCCCTAGCTTTCGCTTTGCACGGGTTCGTGAAGCTGGTCCGTCTGCCTTCAAAATTGATTGCAACACGTTGGAGTCCTGTAGAGCTTGGAGGGTCCTTGTTGTTTGCGGAGAATGTGCTTCCAACAAGTAGTCAAGTGCTTGACTTTGGTAATATGGTCCGTACGTAGAGTCCAGGTAAGCCATACTAGTCAAGTCTTCTAGGGAGGCACTATCATCTTGATTAGCCACCCTTTCTCCTTCTAAATTCCAACAGTGTCATTGCGGATGAGGACCCCACTTGAAGGTTGAGGAGGTCTTGTCCCAATATCCACCAAGGCATTGGAAGAAGAATGCCCTCCTCCCTTCGTTTTGTGGCCCCTTTCCCATGAGCCTTGGTGCAACTCTGGCAATTTCGTCTGGGTCTGTTTCCCAATTCAATTGCGAGCTAGGAGGTCCTTTTTCTTGATCATGTTGTCCTTCTCGCCAACTCCAAACCAAATCTCGGCCCCACAAGGTTGTGTCAGCCGTAGTATCACGTGTGTGTTCCCAAGAAGGAGGCATGTAGGTCGTCAAGTTGAACATGGTATATAGGCGATCATGGAATGGTGCTGAACAAATCACACAACGTCGTCTAATCAAGCATTGTGTGATGAGACATTGGGGGTGGTATACATGCGCACAAGATCCTAGTGCCCAACCCCCTTCGGGGCCAAATTGTTCAAGACATATGGGGCATTTGGTATGGTCCAAAACAAAAGGTGCAGGCTTGGGCCACAATAGCATTCGTTTCTTCTCTTCTATGTGGCTAGACATTTGGTTTTCGTGGTCCCAACCATTTTTGCTCCAATCTATGACCTCCTTTTGTGGCAATTCCACCATGCACATGTTATTGGGAAACATGTCCTCCAACAATGCCCATGACGTCAGTCCATTCTCACGTTTAGGAGCATTTGCAACAAAGTTTCTAGAAACTTTCTCTAGCTCTTTCGCAACTTGTTGGGATCTATCCACGGAGAGAATGCAGGCGACCTTCCAATGGTAGTATGTGGTAGTCAACTCAGCCAACTTTCTTCGAAGCATCTTATTTTCTTCTTGAAGTCCATGGTCTTTCTCCAATTGAATAATTGATGGAACCACAGGAAACGAAAGAGAGTCTTGGGTCCCATTGAGGTCAATTGTGTCATTGGTAGTATATCTTGTGACAATAGTAGGAAGTGTATTTGGAATGATGGGGGAGCGTCTAGTGCGCTTGGCAAGAGGAGAACGCTGAAGGATATGGTTGGTAAGGTCCCCTACAACCTTGTCCACATTTTGGAGGTTCTGCTCAACAAAGGCGTCATCCATATCCAACAAAGTGAAAGTGTCAGGGTCTTTCTCACGGAGGCGTTGCAGTTTTGTAGTTTGTTGAGAGATGAGTGTACTTTTTTGTTCACACTCACATCGCAATTTCCTCATTTCATTCTGTAGTGAAGAAATTTCAACATCTTTGGTCTTGAGGAGGTCCAGAGCTTTTGCCAAAGTCATAATGTCATGGCTTGAGCCCATTGTTGATGGAGAAATGGGAACACGATTAGTTTCTTCCATAGCCGTGTCCTCATCGGGCCCAAAGTCGAAGACGTCATTTGTGCGCTGTGTTGGCAGTGATGGGTTAGGAACTATAGTTGGAATCGATGCGGGTCCCACTCGTGTTGTTGAACGCCGTACTCTAGATGGTTGCCTTGGTCGTTGTCCCGTGGATGTCGCGGGTCCTTCTACAACTTCATTTTGAACCTCATTGGGGCAAATAGATTGCTCCACGATTCGTATGACCCTATGGACGCGCGTACCATCAGAGTCATCATCTTCTTCAGACTCCTCAGTGTCAACCTTAGTGGCAGGGTTTCGCGTTTTGTATGCACTTCGAATAAGACCGAGTCCCCCCTCAGGAAAAGCTAAAACTCCTTTTGGGATGAAACCACTCTCTAGACGAGTGACATACGTACTTCCCTTGATTGTGCTCCAATCAACCTCCTTGTTTAGAGCGACCTTAGCATATGCTCCTCTAGCAAGGAAGAGGGGGACCTCGTTCCTATCTACAAAGGCGGTTTTGTAGAGGACTTGCCACAATTCAATACATCTTTGAAGGAATGCTGGATTCTCACAGTACTTCAAGTTGGCCTTATTGGTGTGCCGATTATAATGATGACGCCATAAAGGAAAGAACTTGCCGATGTGGCACCACTCGATGTAGTCTTCACAGGTTTGTATTGTCCAAAGCTCTGGTTCTTCATTCCAACCCTTAAAAGCAAGGTGGGCTTCACTATTGAGCACGTGCAATTGCTTCCGATGAATAGTGCCCCTACGCTTGCGATGTGTGTCTTTGGCAGCCTTCCGTAATGCCCCGGCGGTCTGTGCAGCTGCGGAGATAGGCAATGCCCTGGCATTGTTAACTCCAGTGGCCATCAATGATTGTCGTGTCCAAGGCTCAAAAAACTCTTTTGGGAGTTTAGGTGGTCCACAACTACTAAGGTAAGAAGGGTGGATGAATGTAATAAATAGCAAATAGTCAAGGTTCACGCATGTAGCCACTAAAGGATACAAGACAAGAAGCCTCAATGAAAGTGCCCAAAAGGTCTTGGGCGAGTGGATAAATAGATGGGGCAAGCGCGGGTGAGAGTTGGTCATGGGGCACGTGCGGGTGGGCGACCACCGGTTGAACCCGCGGTCTCTAGGGGGCGCGCATGGATCTCGGGGAGCGACTACAGGTCTAGTAGGGCGCATTCGGGTTCGAGGAGGCGACTCCGGGTCCTGGGAGGGGCGACCTCGGGTACAAGGGCGCGTGCGGGTCTTTTGGGGGGCGACTGCGGTTACAGGGGTGCGTGCAGGTCCTTTGGGGGGTGACTACAGGTCTTTGGGGCACGTGCAGGTCCTTTGGGGGGCGACTGCAGGTCTTTGGGGGCGCATGCGGGTCCCTTGGGAGGCGACTGCGGGTCTTTGGGGGCGCGTGTGGGTCCCTTGGGAGGCGACTACGGGTCTTTGGGGGCGACCGCGAGTAATTGTGGGGCGTTACTTCTCTTTGGGTTCTCACTTCGTGTCTTTGCTTCGCAGCTTGCCACGTACTCGACACCCGTGGTCGCCCACCAGCCTAAACCCGAAGTCGCCCTACCCGTGGTCGCCCAAACCCGAGGTCGCCCACACCCACATGCGCCCCTTTAGGATGCTACGTGGAAGACACGTGTCTGCCACATGGCATCCAGGTGGCCTCACGGGTAGGGTAAAATTTTTTTTAAAAGTCAAAGGTAAGTTTGACTCTATTAGATGGACAAGAGGGTCTACTTGACGTGTTGGACATCGTGTTCGTCGAGTTGTCGAACTGTCCGCCGGAACAACCATGAATACCCCTATTCATTGAAGAATTACCAAACCGTAGCCCACCATAACAAAGCAATGACATAGTATATTGTCCTAATTTTATTTCCTAATAATTTAAGAATAGAAAAGTCAAGATGGTAAGGCCCCCTCATTGTAAGATTATTTAAAATAAAATTTGTTCAAAAAGAAAAAGAACCAAATCCAACTTTAGCTTGACTTTGTAATAATTATCGTAAAAGCTTCTAATGGAGAAGGTTACTTTTAGTTCTCAAAAAAGTAAGAGTAATTTACTGTTGAAGGTTTAGGTGTTCCTAAAATACCTATTTTTCTGAAATTACCAATGTGCAAATATGTGAAGTGGTTGACCAAGTCAAAATTGCATTCACTATATTTGTAAACTACATTTGCCAAAATGAGGTCATAAAATTCAGGAATAAAAAAATTATAGAAATCAATATGTGATATGAACCTCATTTCAATTCCATTTCCAACAAATTCCTCTATGAAATTGATAATATTTTGCATGTTTTTGAATTTAGAAAAAATTTTGAAATTTTCCTTTCTAGATTAAAAAAAAAAATTGTTTGAGGGTTCATGAATTTAATTGTATTGATGGGATCTAAAATTTGTACTCTACAATTTTTATGTACATATGATTTTCAAAATATGCTTCCAAATAGCACATTAAAATGAATTTCTTTGAATGGTCAATTTTGGAGTTGAATCCAAATGCTTACAAGTTAATTGTTCCCAAAACTAAAGCTTCAATTTGGAAAAAAAGAAATGGACGCCTAATTCATCATCACATTTCACTAACCAAGTGTTGGGCTCTTTGGAAAACATGCATTCAACCCGAAAAACTAGACATTATGGGGGTTAGGGTTATGAAAATATGACCCTTTAACATCATTGGTGTATTTAATTTACCCTAAAATTCATATGACAAGTAGAAAAAAGGATTGAACTAGAATTCTCTCATTCAATCCCTTTGTAAGCAAATGTAGAATTTGAGAGATTGAAACGAATATGTAATTTGTCTAAATATATTGAATTAATGGACTTTTTCTCAGAAATTAATTACTTGCTAAATCATTTTTTAGACTCATTAAACCACCAACAGAGTTCCCCACAATCATCAATGAGGTCATAAAACATAGTTTGTTTCATTTGATGGCGATGATCGAGTGATGCAAGAGAATAGTAGTGGTATATTCTACATATAGAAGAAACAAATAAATTCTACAAACTCAAAGAATTTAAATTAGATATTATCCATTCGAAAATGTATAATTTGTAAACGTTCTAGAGATTTAAAATTCATTTGTACATCATGATTAAGACTAATTTGCGTAATGCACAATGTAGGTCTAAAAAATGGCGACATATCCTAAATTAGATAGAAATCAAATTCCCGAACTCATGAGAATTGAATGGATGTTTCTCTAACATCAAATATATTTTCTAGACATATATGCTCAAAAATCATGATTTCTTCTAGTTTTACGAAGAAGAATTTATCTTTGTGAGGGGATTCATGAAATTAGACAATTATAATTTTTTTGGAAGTTCAAGAATTCTTTGAATAAGCTTTGTACTTCAAGTAGAGATCCTAAATCTAAATTTCATGTCAAAAACATATTTGTAGGTTTGTAGACTATTTAACTCAAGTACAAAAGTTCCTTTCAATGAATGCGTTAAATTAAGACCCCCTAATAATTTTATTAGTTATGGACAAATCCATAGTCCTCAATGAATATTGCATGAACAAGTGACTAATGAAAAATAATTTGAGTTAAATCATTTGTTTTTATTTAAGAAATGGATGGAAATGGTCATTTCGGGCCAAATGAAACCCTAAATTAATAATGTATACACTTTCGTTGTCTTCCAACCAATCCATTTCCAATTACAAATAATGTCCACAATTTGTAGATTACTTGACAAACAATTCAACAGGGTTTTACATACAGTCAACAAATAATTGCTTGCAATTACATTTGATGAATACATTCAATGACCTAATAACTTTAGTGTTAATATTAATAGTACAAATGAAAGTTTTCTTTTCAAGGGAATTGTAAGGCCTGAGTCCTCCCAATTTTATAAAAGTGTTTTATGTATTTACAGAACGGCACTAAGTTTTTAAATTGTCACACCATGCAATGTCAATTATGGCATCGTGGTGCCTCTAGAACATCATTGATTTCAATCACATAGACTCTTATTATACATAAAGGCAATTAGGCATTAATTATATCAATCAATAATATTCATACCAATGCATGAACATCTATATGAAGGTTATGTCCATACTTCTTCAATGTCCTATGACAATATTGATTGTGCTACTAACTTCATTGAAGTGTAATGTAAATTATATCATTTGTTAGAAGTTTATAGTTTGAAAAAAGTATAAGTACTTGCATTCCATGAAATTATTTTTTTTGCAATGAAGAATATTTTTTAGAGTTCAAATATTCAAGGTTTATGATTATTTTATTATTTTTAGTAATAAAACTATGAGTACAAAGGAGCATGATTTCGTGTCATCATACAAGTAGAAATTGTTTAGTGTACACCAAAATAATTCTTAATGTCTACACAATCTATTTTGAAGAATTCAATCATTATAACAAACAATGATTCAAATACTACTATAATTTCAAATGCATATTACATTGCCATTAGGGAATGACATATGCAAATCACTTGACAAATACATATCATTAAATCCTAAACCCTACAATTATACTATAAATGAATACTATAAATTCAATTTACATTTCAATGAATAAGAATTATGTAAGTACAAAAAAATATAGAATCCTAGTACAATTGAAAGATTGAATTCATATCGAATATTCCATATTGAATATATGAAGCAGTATTCATACTCACAGTAAAGATGAATTCTTGTAGCATACAATAATTGTAAAGGAATTGTCATATTTAATGTTTACATGAAACTACTCAAAAATGATGGTACTAAATGAATTGTGCAAAACATTGTAGTAAAAAATGGTCCTAAAATGCTAAGCTTTTCACCCCTAAAGTCCTAAGGCCATTTTTCTTTCAAAAACCACTTGAAACTGCTACTTCTATTACATTCATGTAAGGAATCAGAAAAAATATTTTGTTATGAATCTAACTGTAGCATCTTTTACCAAACATTTCTTGGATCATCCATTGAAAATTTCATGATATCTTACCACATGCATTGAAAGATATTAGCATTCATAGAGAAAGAATTTTTTGTTTTGAATAAGACAGTCTGATTACTTGCTAAATAAGAAACTCTATATCTTTCATATTAGTAATCCCAATGGGATGATTCAAAGCTTCCCATTTAGACAAAAATATAATCTTCAAGAATAAAATAATTAAAAAATATATATTTCAATTTTTTACAAATTTTGTTCGTTGCTTGCTCTCTCCATTTTCAGATTATTGTGGCACATCTTTTGCTCCTAACCACTGATTGAAATACAAATTATATTCTCCTAGACCTAGTAATTTTTTATATCTTACGAGAAAGTTTCAGAAAAAATCACTAACAATTGAGCTCATAGGAACCTACTTAAAATCCATGTTGTCACTCGTAAGCACATTGGGACTTTAGGGGTTAAAGAGTACTTCCGTACAATCAAGCGATGAACTTCACATAAATTGCATCACCTAAGAAACTTAGGAGATTCCAAATTTTTTCCCTACAAATCTGGAATTGTTCACAATCCTAAACCCTAAACCCGAACCCTAAACCCTAAGATGTGAACCCTACATTCCAGATAATTAGGATCCCAAACCGTCGAAGGAAGGTTTTTTTAAGAAACCCGGACACTGGACAAAGTATAAGCAAAGAAACAATTATTAGGAATCTCCTAGTAATGAGAGTCACATGAACAAAAATTAAGACAATGACATAAATAGTAGATAGACTATAAACGAACGAACTTTTTTGGTTGGTATTAGTAAAACCTTTTTTTGGTTGGTATTAGCAAAGACTGTTATTGGTTGGTATTAGCGAAGACTTTTTCGGTTGGTATTAGTAAAGCCTTTTGGTCTAGTATTAGTAAAGCCTTTTTTGGCTGGTCTTAGTTAAACCTTTATGGGCTGGTATTAGAGAAACCCTTTTGGGTCTGCTTTCGTTCTTCAACCGCATCTTTATGCCGCAAAGCTGACAGAAAGTGGCACATAAAGAGGCATTTAAGTGCTGCCACAGAAAGTGGACCATGAACGTTGTCAGATGCCATCTATTTCTAAAGAATTTGAATTCCCGCGCCAATTCTTCCCCGCCCCTCGATTGGCGGAAGCTCAAGCTCTCTCCCTTGCAACTTTCATGTCGCAACTTTGTTTTGCATTTGCTTGTTCTCATTTTTTGTTGCTCATCTTTGACCTACAGGACGCTTCAGCATTTTGTTTGCCGCATTTCCAATCCATGTTTGGTTTTCAATTGTCTTGTTTAGATAGTGGGGACTTTAAGAAGAGGAGTGTGTACATTGACTGCAGTTGTTGGTAAGTAGTATTGTGCTTTGACTTCTGATTTGTACAGTACGCACTACGTCTTGTTGTTGTTGTACCTTACATCCGTTTGGTTTTCGATTAGTAGTTTCATTAGCAAAAGAGTGAAACATAGAAATTTGATTTCTATTGTGTCGTATGAGAGTGTTGGTGTTGTGCATCATGCAGATGGTGAGGTATACGTCTCCCTATTTTTTCGCCGAAAATTACGGAGGATCCTATATTATATCAATATAGAGTATATCCTCGAGTCGACGATATCAAGAGAACTCAATATGTAATTGAAAATCGTGGACTGCATGAGAAGATGGAACGGTCTGAATTCATGATACTCATCCGTCATATCCTCGAGTCGACGATATCTATTTAATTTAATAGTATGTGGGTCTTATCGTCGATACGAGGATAGGTTTGAGTTTAATATTCCTTCAAATGATAATGATTTTATATTTAAGGACGATATCCATCTTAAAGTCTAATTTTGGAAGGTTTATATTTCAAGAAGTTTTATCGTCGACTCGACGATATTAAAATCTCGTAATTTGGGTCCCCAGTTCATTAATCGTAAGATATTTTAGAAAAGTATTTGTGTAATTGTCTTATCGTCAACTCGAGGATAAGTCATATTTCCCGGAATAACCTGTATTATCGATAAAAATGAATGGGACTCCAAATAAGATTGTATCGATGGAAAGTTAATATGTTTTTATTCTCAAGAGGTTATCGTTGACTCAGTGATACTCATGTTATCCTTGTGCGTAATCCTCTAATTTTCATTTGTTTTCTAAATGGTGTTTATGAAATAGAATATACTTCTTGACATAATATACTTCTTCGACGATGTTTTCTTGGTGTTCCTTGGAATGTCTCTTTCACTTTATCTTGGATTTGATGATAGCCTTTATGTCTCTTTAGAGGTTTTGTTACCCTCGACTCGATAATTATTTTATTTTGGAATGCATTAATCTAATTATCTTTTTACTCATGAATGTGAAATTTATATATTCACAAATAATATCTTCTATATATCGTAATTGAGGAGAATCTCTTCATATGATACTGTTGGAAGATTTACATTTTTGGTCTCACACATGATTATTGTCGAGTCGACGATACCCATTTCCAACGTCGAGAGTCATATTCTAAGTTGTATATGACTAAGAACTGGATAAATAATCAAGAGTCATATTCTACGTCATTTAGAAATAGTCAAAATTTCCCGTACATTATTGGACCAGTCATTTGTTTGTTGTTTCTTGAAGTCTTTCTGAATTTATTACTTCATCTGAAAAATACATTTAGAAATTATTTAGGAGGAAACGTTTTGTAGTTACAAATTCTGAGGTAAAGACAATTATTTACTCTATCCTCGGTTCGAGGATAGACATATGTATTTTGGGATTATTGTGTCAACCAATTTGATTTGTGTTATCTACAATTCCAATTGATTAAGAGTTCACATCGGTTTGAGGATAAGAATTCTCTTTGTAATATATTGAAAAATAGATTGTGTATAATGTATATTTCATATAGTCATCTGTTTGAAATTGAGTGTGATAGATTTAGATGACTATGTGTTCTTGTATCTGAGATAATTGTTCTGATGCACCAATTGGCTCTAGCCCGCAGAATGGATATTCACGGACCTGAAGATTTTGCAAACCGAGGGCCTACGTTACACCCTGATGTCTACACATGTGATGGGATTCCTTGTGTGAAGTGGAACTTTAAACCAGTCACTCTCCGTAATGAAGCAGGGGACGATGTTGCAAATGCAGTTTTACAAAGTGTCGATCGAGATGTTGTAGTAGACAGCGATGGGAAGCCTCTCGGCGATGATCGAGTTTCTGTTCAAATTGCGCAGTCCTTGTGCGAGGCAGAAGTCCCAACCGGGTGGATGTGGTCAATTCACTCTTGGCACATCAAGCGAGTTTTTCTCTTTGGTGTCAGTTTGTATGATCATGACCAAACGCATATTTATAACACTGCCATGAATGCTACTAATAGAAGAATTCGTAAAGGGGTTCGATCCTATGAAAGCTTTCGAGAGAGAATGGAACTTAGTTATCCCAAAAAAGAGACCCTTCTGGTTCCTCAAGCGATCTTTGAAGTCTCTACCAAAACTTGTTGTCCAAACAATTGTTTGCAGCCTTTTCCGCGTGGGCAAATTCAAGCCATTCGTTCTGAACTCCATGTAAATGATGGGGTATATGCTCGGAAGAAGTGTCTTCTTGAAGTGCATAGGCAGATCCACAAAGATCCTGCTGGCAAAGAGTGGATTACTTTGAAAGGAAGGGAAGTGTGTCCCACTGCATGGTGGACCATTCATGGGGTTTCGAAGGCTACCTTTTATAGGTACAAAGAGATGGCTAAGGATGGGAAGCAAGCAAAGGCGCATGGGAATTTGGGGTCCAAAAAACCACGGAAACATACTGTGCAAGCTACTGCAACACTTCGGACACTAGTGGTTCCTGAAGCTGACAAAATGCCACACAAAACGAGGACACTAGAATTAGGGGAGAAAGTCCCTGCAATGGTTTTGCCGTCTGCATTTCGGTGGAGTGATCAATTACCAAAAATCAATGAGGCCAATGCAACTTTAAATTTGCAACCAATTTCTTCGAGTGGCTTGAGCAACATTCGACGTGCTTCTTTCCCAGAATTTGCTCCAAAAGCACGTGGAGACAGTTTCGCTCGATGTGGCTTGTGTGATAAATACAAGCAATTGAGGAGCGCATGCACTCCCCTTTCGTATGTGCAAGAGAGGTGGACCGTTGCTTTGGATACCCACCTTGTGGGCCAAAGGGCCCATAGAGAACTGTACTATGCAAATCAACATGTTTCTGAAACATATCCTGAGAAGATGCTAACCATTATCCATGATAAAATGGATCACTCCAAGACCGCTTCTCCACACTTCTCTCACAAAACTAAAGCAACGGATTCCTACATGAAAATGCCTGTTGCAGTTACGGGTATGATTGCTCATGGGCATGGGGAATTGGGGATGTTCGATATGCACACTACGGTTTAGACATTTTTCCGACAAATTCAAATCATACCATTGGGTCAATCACAAAGTTGTTGCGTGATGTTGAAGAACCACCAAAGAATTCATCGCGCAAGTTATTCTCTGAAAAGGAGACGCAATCCACATTAACCAAGGCAATTCTGGAAGAGGCAGATATTTGCTTGGACTCTCTCCTTCCTCCTCCGGAAGAATCAATTCCAGCTCAACCTTTACCACCAATATTGACTTTGCAGTTGGATAATGCATTAGGGGACAATAAAAATAGATGGGTTTTTGCTTTTTGCTCCCTACTTATATACAAAGGGATTTTTCGCGAGGTGTACATCAATTTCCTCATTGTTGGGCACACTCATGAAGACATTGATGCTCTTTTTGGTCGATGGAGCACTAAATTGAAGACAAACAACTATCCAACACTCCCGAAACTCATGAAATCTTTCATGGATTGCGAAACGCATCCCGTCATTCTTCATCTCATCGAGGAAGTTCCTGATTTCAAGCGATATGTAGATGGGTATTTGGGCACAGGAGGAGATTTTTTGGAAGGTCATTCTAGGTCCCAGTAGTTCAAGTTTTACATGGATTCTAGTGGATGGCCTTTGATGGAGTATAAAAATCTGTGTACGGACAAGAAATGGTTGCCAGAGGACGGCAAAGGAATTCGCTTGTGGTCTGAGACTGAAGACGGACGTCCAATAGTTCCAAGCGGTGATCCACCACCTCTAGTTCCTGAGAAGATGCGTTCTCTCGATGAGATCAAGAGAGGTTTGAATGGTTTCATTGCACACTGGAGCGGAATGGCAGATGATGACCAATCTGGAGAATTCAGGAGGAAAAATGGTCCTATAAAAGAGTATTGGAAAGGTGTTCGAGCAGCTCTTGATGCACCTCTAGAGCCGCGTGAGACATTACTACATGGATTTTGGCCGGCTTCGAGGATCATCCATGATGAGGAAGAACGCAAGGAGAGGGATGGTACACTACCTGAAGGGGATGCAGAGGATGCACCCTTCGTAGGACGAAGGCGTGATCGTCCCCATGCTTCTTTTCGTATTAATCGCGATACGTTCGCAGGTTATTTTGTCGTAGTACAGCCTGCTAATGGTGACTCCAAGCCATTATGGCTTGCCAGAGCCATTACGAATCCGAATCCGGATCCAGGGCATATGAATATGATCCAAATCCAATATTGGACGCCAGCTTCAGATCGACACATTAACATGGAAACATATGATGGATGGGACACAAAAAAAGGGAATGTGTGGCGTGAAGATCGAGCAATAACCCCAACGTGGTCGAGCATAGATTGTATCATGACTACTTGGAAGCCACGTATGCAAGAGGGGACTTCAGATCCAAGGGTGGCAATTCCAAAGCCACAAATTGACATCATCAAAGCATCAGTAGAAGCCTTCACGGCTAATTCAGATGACGATGAGTCTATGGCGGAAGGATGAATAGTGTGTAGGTATAAAAGTAGTTTTTGTTGTAGGGTGTGAAGTGCCGTGGACTTTGCATTTACATGTTTTGAGATGTTCGCATAAATATATTTTGTCTATTTTATGAGGGTAGTTTGATTGTAGTAGAATTGTTGATTTCTATTAATAGTATATTTTATTTTCTTATTTTTCTCAAATGTTCTGCATTAAGTGTATTCATTTGAATTTTTTGTAATAAAGATGTTTTAGATGTTAAAGTTTGGCATCAACAACCTAAAGATTAGTCCTTTTGTAGATGCACCTGCCAATTTCAAGAAATGTCTCAAATGATAACATCTTGCATGATTTAAAGTGTATATTTTTAATAAAATAAAAATGTTCAAAAGATGAATGCGGCTTCTTCTTTCTATTTATAGCAATAGTAAATTAATTAAATATGTACTTCGACATTTTTAAGTCTCAATTTATTGAATTGTCTCAATTTATTGAATTGTCTCAATTTATTGAATTGTCTCAATTTATTGAATTGTCTCAATTTATTGAATTGTCTCAATTTATTGAATTGTCTCAATTTATTGAATTGTCTCAATTTATTGAATTGTCTCAATTTATTGAATTGTCTCAATTTAATGAACTCTTTTGTTTTCTAAATATAGAAGTGAATTAAAATGAGACTGCAGCTTGTCTCAATTTAACGAATAAGGCCTTAAACTCGTGTCTCCCCAAAAGCAAGAGTAATAAAAAGGTTCAGACAGCGTGGTCTGAACTCCAACGTTAGAATAAAATCATAACCAGAACTAAGAGCCCGATAGATTGGATCAAACCGTGCGGTCTGAAATCTAGAACGAGGAATGAAAACTATTTTCACGCTGTCCAAGTTAATTTGTTGTCACACCTTTCAACGCACTGATTAAAAATTTGCCCATAGGAAAGAACTCATTCTAATAAGCAGATTTCAATTCAATATAAGATTAGACCACGCGGTCAAAACCTCCTTAGTTGAGAACAGAGTAATGACGCGAAGTAACGAATGAGAAGTCCTACATAAGTAGACAACGCGGTTAGAATAGTTGCAATAGAAAATCATATAAAAAGACAGCGAAGTTGAGTATGTAGACGCACACCCCAAGGTCTGAACTGAATCGATCCAATAAAGTCATAACAAAAGTAACGACAGAAAAGTTGACTAAATAAGTTCAGACCGTGCGGTCTGAATTGTATAGTTAGAGTAAAATCATGTCTAGAACAACAAGTCCATTATATAGGTTCAAACCGCGCGGTCTAAATGGAATCATAAGAGTAAATTAATGTCCAAAACAAGAATGATGTCCCCTATACAGATTCAGACCGCGAGGTCTGAACTATAAAGTTAGAGTATAATCATGTCCAAAACAGCAGTCCACTCCCAAGGTTTAGACCACGCGGTCGAAAATACATAGAGAAAAAGCATGACAAAAATAACAAAGTCCACTACATAGGTTCAGGCCGCACGATCTGAATGGAATCGTAAGACTAAATTACTGTCCAAAACTAGAACGATGTCCCCTACAGGTTCAGACCGCGCGGTCTAAACTATAGCGAGAAAAATAATGTCCTCATAAACAAGTCCTACATAGGTTCTAATCGCGCGATTGGAACTGTAAAGTTAGAGTGAAATCCTGTCCAAAACAAGAAGTCCACTTCCGAGGTTCAGACCGCGCGGTCTGAAATATATAGTTAGAGAAAAAGCATGACCAAAATAACAAAGTACACTAGATAGGTTCAGACCGCGCGATCAGAACAATACTAATAATGCATTCCATCAAATATTAGGAAATAATCATATCTGCTTTGAAGAGTTACGCTCTAGTCTAATCTACTCTAGCAGACTCGTAGAAAGTTATATCAAGAAATATTTGTCAAGATCATTTCAACAGATTGAAACTACGTTACCTACAACCGCTTAGATTGTCACGCCCCTTAGTAACACTTACCACCTTAAGCTCACTTTCTAAACACTTAACACCTTAGTGCCACTAAGGTTCACGCTCTCCTAACACTGCACATGCCACGCACCCACAATGTTAGGTTCCAACTCAAGTCACGGGGTCCCCCATTCCTCCGTAACTCTCCATCCTTTCCTTCCAATACTTAACTCCCACAAGACACCAGGCATGTCATTTAATGACATAGGGCGGAACTTCCATTGATGTCCAAGCACTCGGTGAGGCACTACTCCCACCGCTGCTAACCGCCCTTGAATGGGACCCAACTCCCCACTTGGCCAACCCAACTCATTTCGGGACTCACTGATCGGGACTCACCAAACGGGACTCACACCATGGCCTAATGTGGAGTGGGACACCACCCAACTGGTATCAAGGAGTGCACAAGCACTCCACGGTAACACACAAGTGGTGGTGAGGCTCCAACACTAGCCTCACCACCCGGGGCCACTTAGGCTCACCATGACACCATCCGGGAGTGAGGAGGGAGACCACCCCTTCTCATAGTACTCTCTACGGGATTCGGCAGCCCCCCCCTTGTATGTCAAGGGAGACTCCCAAACCCCCTTTGGTTTTGGAAGACCACCCCGTTTCTCCCGATTCGCACTAGTTTGGGACTCCCGAACTTCCACCCGGCATAACTTTGCGGTCTGGGATCCAAATCGCACATGCGACCCCATTTTCGACATTTACGCGACGCGTAGATGCCGATGGACTACTCACTTGCTCCATTCAGACAAGTACTTGCAAAGATATCGCCCTCCAAAGATTCGGGACACTCCCGGCGCGGCCAAGGCACTCCCGGCACGACCAGGGCGCTCCCGGCACGACCGGGACACCCCCAACTTTGAACGCCCATAACTTTTGACTCGCAAGTCCAAATCACGCGTTCTTTAGACGGTTAGAAGCGTCTTCTCAAGACCTTTCCAAGCATGTATCACACGCCCCCAAATTCGTCCGGATCAGAGCGCTACATTGCTCTGATCGCTCGAGACTCCTAGTCCCCTCACCTCATCTCTTGCAAGGCTTGGGGAGTCACCCCCAATGTCCCCCTTGCTCACCAAGGTGGCACGGGCACGCCTTGTGATGAGGGTCGTGACATAGATACTAGATTCATCCAACCACCGAGATAAATTGACCTCACAAATGTAGGACTTAAATAAATACCTAATGTCTACATCATGAAGCGCTTGATAGAGAATGATATAATGACTTGAAATTGAAGTTCAAACCGCGTGGTCTGAAACAATGTTATATCTGCTCAGGAAGCTTGCATTTTGAACATTATAAACATTGCTTTAGATCGCGCGGTCTGATCAAATCCATTCCTGTGAACAGTGCCATGGAGTCCTTCCTGGAGAGCAAGCGGCCTGTAACAGGATATATCCGAAGAATTTCACCAGAGAGAATTCACGAATCTTGGTCGTCCCACATCGATGACAAGGTTCCATTAGAATTCATCGCAACGAAATCGTTGTGGTCAATAGAAATGAGTTATCTTCACGACTCTCCCGTCTTTAGTCTAGAAATAGGTTTTACAACAGCCAGCGACCCACGATGGAAATCATTCAAGAATTTAGTAGTAGTTAATATTTATGCACTTCGAGAAGCTACTCTTGTTGACGTTATAAACTCCAGTAATAATGCATTGGGAGTCATCGTCATCCAAATTGAAGACCAAATGACTTTTTGTCACCAGCGCATTATGAAGAACTACGATTACGTCCCCCATGCCTTCCAAATCCTCATGCTCGACATCCAAGCGAAGTGTGAAAGCGTAGCTGATGACTTTTATGAGACTGGAAAAGTGGTAAGCATATATCTAACTAATGCAAGCACTCTCCATATTGCAAGACTGACCTTGGGGAAATTAAATATTTCGCAGCCGAAGAGAAAAAAAAGAATGGACGCGAAAGGGAGTGCTCGAAAGCAGAAAGGTGTCGATGGCTCCAACTTGAGGGTCTCGACGCGCAGTCGTCCACCGCTTGCGTCAGTTGTTGCAGGTGCCGTAGACACCGGAGCCCCCCGATAGTCAACATTGCCGCCACAAGAGGGGCGGCAGGCCAATCCCCAGATCACGACGCCGACTACCCGTGCAGCACTAGTACTACTTGACCGACTGAAAGCAAGAGACAAGATGAAGACAAGGAAGAGGAAGCCATCATGGACCGTTGGGAATTCGCCGGCCGTTGAAGAGGAAGGGGTGGAGAGATGGATCAGACAACGCCGTAATCCCACGGAGCCCTTAGGCTCACAAGGAGCGCCAGGCCCGTCAAGTCAGTCGGCATTCATTGAAACCGCCGAGGTGTCGGAGGAAGAGGTGCAAAAGCTAGCCTTCAAAAAAGTGAACGGGAAATGGTTGGACAACCCAGCGACCGTGCCATTTAACCCCGCCGACATACCGGACAAGCAATCTGTAATAATCGACTTCAAGCCGAAACTGAAACGTAGTGACGAAGTTGAAACGCGACGGTGCGTGAAGGCCGAAGCGATAGCCAATCGGAAGTTCAAAGAAGCATCGTCGTACATGTACATCTTTAGACGAGGGCGATATTTCGAGTTGGACGTCACGGACATAGTGAACAAGGACGAGAAGTCGGGAATCATTTTTCGGCCGCTGGAGAAGGCTGGGATCACTGCTGTACTTGATCGAATGGTGAAGGTCAACTTCACGAAGCAAATTCTGATAGTCATGCCTGACACGAAAACAAGGCCAACCTATTGGAAGGAGTGCACTGCGGCCAGGCCTTTGAAAATCATCAATGGTCAACACACATGGATGGCAACCAAGGAAATCATTTCAAATAAGACGTTAGTCGATGATGTGGCAATCGTCAAGAAGATGCGGAAGTGGACATGCGAGATTGTGTGGTCTGACAACAAAGACCACCTGCACGCATTATCGTGCAAATGCAATGACGGGAATATTGCCGGTCCATATTTATCATCGCTGCCCGCGACCATAATGCATTGCCACCATCTCTGGGAGAACGCCAATAGACCTTCGCAACATCGGAAGAACGCGAGAGCATCCCAGCAAGAAGAGATGCACAAATCCTATGAGGTATGTTCCTTGACCACTTTAGACCGCACGGTCTGAAGTTCACGTCATTGTCATTGTGGTACTAGCCTAGTTCGTTTCGATGGACTTGCACTAGATTTTTTTTTGTTCAGACCGTGCGGTCTGAAGTTCATGTCATTGTCGTTGTGGTAATAGCCCAGTTTGTTGTGGTGGACTTGTATTAGAATTTCTTGTTTTAGACCACGCAGTCTGAACCTCCATATGAAGATGAATTCTGATGTTCCCAAATTGTGCACAGGATTTCAAAATGAAGGTCAAACAGAGCTTCGAATCGACGATTAGTGCAAAGGGGGTTGGCGGTTCAAGGAAGGTCATCGATTTTGACAAGATGGGGGGGAAGAAGATCATAATGGCCTCCGATCAAACGTGGTCTATTTGGCAAGAGGTTTTCATGAAGCACGAGTCTGGTGGCTTGTATGACATCGACTCCGGCCGTCTATTCAATGAAATAACGGATAAGGCAAGTGCCACGAAGGTTTACAAGTTCACGCCCATCAGTCCGAACCAGATGAAGACTCTGGCCGGACTGGACGATGCTGCAGTGGGTGAGCTTGGCAGCAAAATCCTCGAGATTCTGTCGAAGGTCTACATCAAAAGGCCTACAAGTTGGACCGAGGCCATTCCGTTCGCCATGTGGACCACGAACAAGAAACACAAGATTGTTCTGGCGAAGGAAATTACAGAGAGGGGGATCAAGGATGGGATCATCGAGGCGGCCGATGTTTTTTACAACAGGGACTTTGTTCCGGCAGCTTGGCAGGATCTGAAGGGGGAGTTGTGCATAACCGGGTTCCACATGTGGCACCTCATGCAAGTTGGGCAGAAGTGGCTGAGGAACGAGTGCGGGTTGGGGAAAAAAACCATGGACATGCCTGATAAGCTCTTGGAGGGCTTGGACCGCATGATGGACAATACCCTTCGGTTCCAAAACTGTCAGAAATGTTCGCGGGGGTCGGTGTGCAAGTGGGTTCACAAGAGTTCGACATTCAACCCGCAGTTGTACATCTTCCGAAGGGAGAGGTGGACCTTCTGTGAGTTGGGACTGACCTCTATCAAATATTGTGAGGTCAGAATCATGGACTTCTGATTGTTCCTGAGAATGGAGAAGACGGAGGTCAATCACAGGCACACACTGGTCCTCAAACAATTGAAGAAGGTGTCCGAGAACGCGATGTCAAGGGGGGTCCACACGTGGATGCTCATCTTCAGTTAAGAAAGGATTGCCTCCATGGAGCAAATGGTGTCGGACTTCTTCCCCGACCACAAGCTGAAGCACGAATGTAGATATGTCTACTGCAAAGGCGAGCCAACGTACTCGATGAAGTACAAGGACAAGGTGATGTATCTCCAGCGGCTAGCTAAATCATTTGTGAACTCCAAGTTAGTTAATGGCGAGGACCAAGTGCCACGCCTCTCGGCTGATGAAAACGTGCCCTTGGCGACGGAAGACGAGATGTACAAAAATCGTGAAGTTTGTCGTCACGATTTTCCGTGGCACATTTCAAATCGCGAGCTACGATATGAGGTGTATCTCCGATTCATCGACAAGTTCTGCAGGGACCAGGGAACCGTAATGCTCGTCTTCGCTGGAGCCAAGGTAGTCTCGGCATGCTCGGTAAGGACCACGCTAGCGAGATGATTCTGTTTTCACATGGAACCATCCAATTTTGATTCTTTTTATGATTGTTAATTGATGTGTGTTGGTGGATATCAGATGCTTTGTCGCAGTTCCATGTCTTTTCAGTGGGCCACGAATCGGGCTCTACTCCACCAAAGCGTTCAGCAAAAAATAGGTTACAGTTATTGGCCCGATGTGTTGGTCCCCCAACCGCATGCACTCAAATATCATTATGACGGCCAGAGCCCGACACACCGGCGGGACCTAGAAGAGGAGTCCAACTCGACGGCCGAAGGACTAGACGATTCCGCCCTCGATATCATGGAACCAGACGACGACCACAATGGAAGGGAGGAGCATGGAGATGAAGACGAAATGGAGGATGATTTCGAGGAGGAGAGCGAGCCCCGGAATGTGGGGTCCCCGTCCCAGAACCCGGAGGTCAGCGACACCGTAGGGTCAAGCAGGAGAGGCGAGGTCCGTCCACCGACTACTCGCGTGTCGGACTTCAGCCCTCGACAGGATCAGACTGTGTAGTCTGATCCACCCGCGAAACGTATTTCCTCTCCCTATTCCGATCATGCCTCCTCTCATCCGTCGCAAACTTCGCATTGCTCTGAACCTACATCTCCCTCCTCTCTTGCACGGGTGTGTGTGAACCAGACTATACAGTCTAATTCATTACCTCCACGTGTGTCTACACCTCCTGTTTCTCCCCTTCTGCAGAGTCAGCCATCTCAGTCCGTGGTGATCCCACAAACCCCCCTACCACTGCCCTCAGAGGATCAAACCGTGCGGTTTGATGTAGTCACCCAGTCTCCCCTACCCCCTTCATCTATTTCTCTTCTTGCAGCTCCCTCTCCACCCCCGCCTTCGGATCTCCCTCCACCCTCGTCTTCATGTCCACCGTCTGATGTCCACCCACCTCCATTGTCCTCAAGTGTACCATCCCCTCTCCCTCCCTATGCCCCTCCGTCCTCGAGTCTACCATCCCCTCCCCCTTTGCCTCCCCCTCCATCAAGTCTACCATCTCCGCCATCCTCAAGTCTGGCATCCCTTCTCCCCCCCCTATATTTGTGTCCTTCCTCTGATCTCCAACTCCCTCCAACAGTTGTTGAACAGAATCAGACCACGCAGTCTAATTCCCTCGTTCTTGGCCATGCTTCCGGATCGGCTCCTGCTACGGACTTGCTATCGAAACCTCCAAGGATGATGATTGAGGATATGCAAGTCAAGCTGGATGGATTGAAGGCCGGTCTCCCCGAAGATGCTCAAGAGGAGATTCGGAAAGTGAGGTCTTAGCTCTCCGCCACTTCTCCCAAACCCACAGGTGAATTGCTATTGGAGAAGATTGCGAGTGTGCAGATGAATGTAGATGCTTTGATGTCGCACTTTCAAGCCACTACCTCTTCTGTTGAGAAAATCAAGGGGATTACGATGGTGCAAGTTTCGGTTGACAACGTGAAGTTTGAGCTTCCGCCCGCGACCGCTGATGAGAGGACTTATATCTTGCACATCCGGAAGATGGAGCAAGATCTTCTCGAGGCCAGTAACAGTTCCAGGGAAATCCCGATCGACTTGGACGATGTGGACGAAGAGGAATTGGATGCACGTCTTTCCATGGCTGCAAAGAGCAGGGAGGATTACAGGAGGATGGCCGATGTGGATGCGGCCACTCGGGGAGGGTCGAGTTCCGACGCCGGGGCTCCAGCTCAAGGTGGGTCGAGCTCTCACCAGCTGACGGAGGAGGTCAAGCCGGAAGTGAAGGCGAGCATTCTTGCCTACACGGAGATCATAGCGAAGCGGTACAAGAGGAAGCACGTTGAGGACTCGGAGAAGTGGAGCGAGACAGTCACTATACTGATGAAGGAGAGGGAGGAAAAGCAACGGTGGTGGGAGGCCAGGAAATTGGAGAAGAAGGCGAGGCGTAGGGCCAAGAAGTTGGTGTATGAGAATCAACTGGCGGAAAACCGAGCGACGTTGGCGAATGTCAATGCGCACTTGGAGATGATACCGGATCTACCGACTCTAGCAATGCCAATGACTCCCATCTCCAATCCTGCGAGCGAGCTACAGAACGTGTCGGGGGTCTCCACGACAAACTCTCCCTCGAGGACGGCCTCTGCAGCATCGGGATTGCGAATGATGTCCAACATGAATCCATCGCTGATCTCGGTGAGTGCCACTCCCGAACCAGAAGTCGATGACTTCGACCTCAGTCAATTTCATTATAAGCATGTGCTGGAATCACTGCATTGTTCGAGCATACACAAAGACAATCCATACAGCCTTGATGTTGACTTGGGAGATGTGGAGATCTCCTTCACTAACTTGACTGAGTAGTATGCTCCCCATGTGCAGGCCCCTCTCGCTTCGGCGCAGCCTTCGGTGGTGGAGCAAGCTCCAGTGGACTCGCCGGCCAGAGATGACGAAGCTCCGGCGATGGGTAACCCCTCCACATAGCTCTAGTTAGACTTCGATCGGAGGATGCTATGTGAAGGTGGTTCGTCGGGCTGATCGAAGGTCATTCCGACGAGTTTGGAGAGCCATGGGGTCTTAACTCTAGCGGTTGTCTTTTTCTTTTTTTGGACTTTGGAGAGTGTTCACATGTTTTGCTTACTTGTGCACATACTTTTGTACACTTTGTGAAAAACGATTCTGGTTGTAAACAATGTACAATATTTGTAATATATATCAAAGGCATTTTCGATAACTAGTAGCGTGCAGTTCGGAAATTTTGTATTATCAAGTATTATTTTAGTGGTTGTGGGCATTGTAGTCACGCTCTTATCATTTTTCCATTCAGGCTGACAATGCTCTATTGGACATCGAGGCTCCAATGCTTCCACTTATCGCGGTCTCACCTCGTCGTCAATCCACTTCCCTCGAACAACAGACAAGCTCAATTGTCGCTCCTCTAGCTCTTGAAGTGCTCTCTCCCGCCCCCGCCCCTCTGCGATCTCCAACTCCCGATGTCAAAGTTGATCGTCCCGTCGTCGCGGAAGTGGCATCCCCCTTCGCTCTGGAAATCCCAGCGCCCATTACCATCAAGGGCAAGGAAGTGTTCGCACCCATTGCTAAGGAAGTCGCCCTCCCCATCGTCGATGTCATAACAAAGGTGAGGTTCAATTCCCTTGCTCCCATGAAATTCTATTGCTGGCGTCGTATGGAGTCTACTATCATGGACCGCATCATTGGTTTAGAAGATTCCTGCTTTGAGTCCAGGTTCTTGCATATGCAGGCTCCGTTACCGAAATCGGCGCCTCCCCACGTGGAAGGTTTCCCTTGGATAGTTATTTTGTCCTCTTAGAGGTAGAAGGCGTCCTCTGCCAAGTTGAGCATGTCGGGCGTTTGGCGTAGGGTCCGGCGCCCGCACGCGCACCGCCATCCGAGGTGGATTATAATCCTAGGAACCGTCATTTGTTCAGGGAATACACCGTGCACTATCGTCCAAAATTACGCTCGTTCTTGATTGGCCTGGCGGAGAATTTCTATATAGGCATCTGGACGAGACTCCCCTCCGCAGTCGCTCTCCCCGTGGTGGAGTTCCTATTTCGGGATATGGAGTGTCTTAAGCACATGCCCATGCTGATGATGGAAGGCTGCTTCTTGATCGTGGAGAGACGACCGTGGTGGTTGTGTAAGTGTCCTCCCCAACCCAGGTTTCCAGAGAGCAGCTACCAAGCGCACCCCGCGGACAACTCATGCGACACTAGCATCGAGGAAGATACCTTCGTGCAATTCGCGGACCACCCGGGGGGGGCGACTTCGCATGAAGGTCCTCCACAAGACCGTGTGGGGTTAGAAGAAATTCATATGGGACAACTTCAGGGCCAATGCGTCCAACACCCTACTCGTCGATTGTTGCCCGGAGAGCAGCATTCTGAACCCCGTCCACAATGCCATATTCCCATTATCGTATGTTGGCGGCGTGAACTACACTCTCCAGAACACCGTAGTCCCGTATCTTCTAGGTTTGTTGTAGTCCGGTTGCAACGTCTCGCAGTACTTGTCGGAGAACCCCTGGTTTCTTGCGCACCTCACGATGGCCCTAAGGAATTCGAAGTTCGGACTCAAAGTGCGTACATGTGCGTACTTCCAGGATAGGTCCCTCGTGCTAGAGTACCCGGAATTCATCAGATGTTATAGTGATGAGGACCCGGATCATTTCAACCATAAGAACAAGATTAATCCTGCAAGATAATGATACCATCCAAAATGGATGCGTGTGCAGGTGGGACGGCGCGGTGTTCGTGTGTTGGGTGGCCGTAATGGCGACGGCGGCCGACTGGACGGCAAGTCCAATAAACGACAGCGCATGCGGATGATGGAAGGAGTGGGCTCCTTCGACGATTGCGTGGTCCAAGACGACAACGACATTGACATCACGTCTGCGAGTCCTTCAGGACAAGGTAATGCTCTGTCTGAAATGACCCTAAACTATTGGATGATGGTGGAGGGAACACCAGTTCAGACCACGCGGTTTGAACTGCTCTGCGGGACAAAGGACTTGGGCCCTAGGTGTTGTAGTCGCCTTCATCTATAGGTTGCCATTCCGCCGGATGCCCTCACATTCTTCATGTGTATTATGATGTTTGCAGTCCAGGAAGACAAGGATGTTTGATGTAGAATCCATTTTGATCCATCGCTCTTCTTCCGGTGAGTGCATTTTGTTGAAATCTTCTTTCCCCTGAATCACGTTGAACTTCAAAATGGATCACTCATCTTCACGTGTGTTGTGCGCAGGCTCTTTGTAAGCTCATGGGGTCCACAAGTTCATCCATGGCACAGCACGAAGACGAATTCGGATGGTGGATGGTGACGATGTTACTATTGGCGTTTGCACGAAGCATCTACTAAATGTAGTACACTTGGGTGCTTCCAGGGATAGCTAAACCTATTGACTTTGCTGCGGATGGGGCTCCTCCCTTGTAAAACGTTCTAAACTATAGATCAACGGGGGCTATAGGAAACATTTGACACCCTTTAGTATTCTTTGATGCATTATACTCCCAATACATTCTCAATGAATAGAAATACATTTTCCCCTACATCATTATAGCATTAGTTCTCTCACCACGGTGATGTCCCCTATACTAGCCTTGTTTTCCGAATGATAGTATTATTCCCTTTCAAGAGTAGTGCGATTTTTGTTGTCATGGTAGTATTATTCCCCTCATTATAGCTTCTGCTTCTTGCATATAACGAGAGTGGTCGGAGGATCACCATTTCACCAATTCAAAGCAAGTGGGCGCATGTTTTCATTCATGTCGTTGTGAGATCGTTGCAACTCACCAAGAGAGAAGAGGAAAATGATTGGCAATTGCGGTGCAAACCAGTTTTCGATGTTGACTCCATGCCGGATTTGAGTCTTTCCTTCACTCATTCGTAGTGTGGCGCATGAGCGTGAACGAGTGCGGACCATCCATGGTCGTGTTGAGGATGTCCACAATAGAAGTCGGCTTCCCTTTGAGGTTGTGTGGAGGTTGGCAATATGGTTCAGAAAGTTGGGCACGCACTCGTCAACATTTTCTGGGGAGTATGGTAGATCTTGCATGGATGACAGGGATGATTGACGTGAACGCATTCCCCTGGACGCCTTCCAAGATACGTCGCCATTGTCATCCATGATCGGTTGACAATCCCTGCCACCCCTCGAAGCTCTTGTAGGCAACCACTTGGAACTATTTCCTATTGGCAAGTCGAGAATGGTTCGAAGAGTTCTCGTCCCTGCACTAGCTCTCGAAGCACAGCATGAACAATCTGATGGATGCGGATCATCTCCATCCGATAAGGCACGTTGTTCTTCCAATGAATCAATATTGCCTCTCATTGAGATGGATGGTGCACGTCCACGAGGAAGATGATGCTATGCTTCGAGAACAATGTTGGGACAAAAATTCTTGGAACCCTTGTCGAGTCGCCAGCAGAAGAGGGTTCCAAGTATTTGCCCATAAGAGCATCGACTTGCAATGAAGACTGAAGTGATGGTGCTTGGAGCTTCACATCGTGTACTCTTGAAGATGACGATGGGAGAAAACCTTGATGCCAAATCTCGTCATTTCGCATGGAAGATCCGTCATGCTCTCTAGAAAGTGTTGACCCATGCGTCCTGAACATTGCCGAATTTGTCTCAGCATAATCTCAAGACATAGTAGTTGATTTTTCTTGTGGACGTTTGCGACATGACCAGGGATGGTCCGCACCTATCCATGTTCTTGGCACAACACCAGAGATGGGTATTGGGAAGAGTGAATCCATCACAGAGACGATGTCCGGATTGGTTTGCACTGCAATTGACGATCATTTTCTTCTGGTCGTAGTCGTGGCATGCAACGACCTCGCAATGACATCCTTTGAGAGTCGGACGAGGCAGGCATCCTTGGGACATCCGCTATTGGAAAAAACATGGTCCGAAATGACCGTAAACTACCGCCCGTGGGTGGAAAGGTACACAATCGAAATGGTTTGATGATTGTCTTGGATGTGCAGGCTGATTGTTGCATTCATGGAGTCCGAAGATCCGATGACAATAGTAAGGAAGCCAAGAAGAGGACAACCGAATGCATGTTGGAAGGGCCGCATGACTTGGCCGTGGTCTGTAGATCTTGGTAGACCATTGGATTCTAGGAAAATTTAGATGTCTTTCATTATCCTTTTGAGCGATATAGTGGAGAGCATTCCCAATGAATAGAAGTGTGGATCGCATGATTATAGCCCTATGACCCTCGCAACCATATTCTCCTCAGGGTAGCCTTATTGCCTTTTGCAATTGAGAAGAAGGATACGTGGATCAACATTTCGCCAATGCTTACAAGCACTTGTTTTCCAATCATGTCGTGGTGAGGTCGTTGGAGAGCGCTCTGAAGACCTCCACAAATTGCTCGTCCATTGCAATGTTGAGCATTGTTGGTGTTGTCTTTCAGCTCCACTGGTTGTCATATTTGTTGCAACTAGTGCAGAGCTTACGTATGAGCAATTGTGGTCCATTCAAAGTCCCATCGGAAATGTTCACATTAGAAGTCATCTTCAAATTGTGCAAGAACATGGCTTAGGGAAAACTGAACTTGCATGGGTGGGCATTTTCCGGAGACTTTTTACTAGGGCTTCCATGTGCAACAACGGCGATGTTGGCCTTGCATGCCCTCTTGCAACATCTTCAACGACACAGGGTGGGGTCCAATCGCCCATTGTCAGTCTTCCCATTGCTGCTCTCCACCTTCCGTGGACAAAAACTTGGAATGGTGGACTGTTGTTGGAATGAGAGTTGGAGTGAAGAATCTTCTTGCTCAGCACTTATTAGATGCACACTATATAGGCTAACGAGTGGATGTGTATCGTCTGTCTCCAATGCTGCACATTCTATACTTGGTCTCTTTGCAGCATCGGATATGGATGATACACATCCACTCAAATCACCGCTTATGTCGTGGGCAGTTACCAAGTGTTGAGCCAGAAGATTCTTCACTCCAACTCTCATTCCAATAGGGATCGACTGTTCCAATTTCGACGCCATGATGGAAAGACTTATAGAGTGTCAATGTCTCTACCACGTTGTGTCGTGCAAGATGTTGGAGGGAGGCATGTATGCGAATGCCGTTGTCGTTGTCCGTTGGAGCTCCTTCAATGACAACTCACCGAAAAATGCGAACCAATGCATATTAACTTTTCAATAAGCCATGGTTTGGCATGATTTAGAAAGGGAGTTGACTTCCAGTACTGGACATCCTTGGCACAGCCATGGATGGACTACAATTGTTCGTATTTGTGCTAGGAACTAGGGACAAATACAACTATATGCAATAAAGCTCGGAGACAACGCCAGAAGTGGATATTAGCATTGCAACGAATGAGCATTTTGCAGAGGTCCTTCGGGCGCTCTACCCCAACCTCACTAAAATATGATTTCAAAATAGGCACTTGTTGGCATTGCTCAAGGATGGGACTGCTGGCAATTGTTGGAATTGTTGCAATGGGACACCATGAGAAAAAGTCAACCGCTCCTACTTCTGCAGGGTACATTCAAAACAACTACGGCAATGACGTGCGCTTTTTTCTAAGGAGGTGAAGCTCATCCTAGGCGAGTGGAGACTAAGATGAGGTCGACATCAAAAAAAACCCAGTCGGATGGGAAATTCTGTTAGATTGGCACCGTTCACATTCAGGAAGGGCTATCTGAAATCTATACATGTCCTAGATTTCAGTGTCACTGTTTAGACCACCCGATCTGAAATGGAGCTGTCGAATGCAACATACGTGAGTGGTGACATGTGAAGAATGTCCAACACCATTAGTTGGCAACAATTTTGGGATTAACGAGTTGTTGCTTGATGGGGTAGACATATACACCTAGAATAGACGTGTCTACATGACATCTATGGATGTCCAACAGTTAGCAATGCTGAATCCATTGTACTGTGTAATTGAGAAGTCATTCCTTGCACTTCCTCAATCGATTCTATTTTTCATCCATTGCTGATCAACAAGTGTATAGCTCACTGTTTTCGAGCAAGGCTTTGGTGCAAACAAGGGTGGATTTCAATGGAAAGATCATTTTCATATTGAATAAACATATGATTCTTGATTTTTGTAGTTCTTGAGGCCGGGATTCTTCTTGTTTTGCATTATTTTGTCTTCCTCCGGTCCGTTTCTCAACTTCCTTATTTTGAAAGACATGAAATGCATCATCCGACATCTCTTCTAGCTGCATCTATGTGAGTGTTTTAAACTCCACCCTTCGAGTTAAAACGTGCACACGGGTTCTAACGGTTGGTTAAATCAATTTCTTTAGGGTGTTCTTAATCTAAGTTCAATTCGCGCCTTCCAAGCAATGGACACTTTGTTTTTAAATATCCAAATTGAACTTAAATCATTTAAATCCTAATTCTAAACTATGGTTAACTAAATCAAATAACTAATCAAAAGATGAATTCAAACTAAAATCAATCTAACCTAAATTGTAGAATGTAAATTGCCCTTTCCAGAATGGTAAAGCAAGTTAAATTCTAACTTTCCTAATCAAAGAAATGAATGGATGAAATATTGATCCTAAACTACATCACAACTTTCATCCACAAATTAAAAATAGTAAAACTACTTGAAATAATTCTAAATTTTAGGGTTAAGTTTTTAGTTATGTTAGTTACCTAATTCAAAGACTAAACCTAATTTGACTACTAATTAAAGAATTTCATCCAAATCGAAATCAAACTTCATCCAACCTTTTCTCACTTAAAATTAAAGTATTTTTTAAATGAAAAGAGGTTCTGGAATCTTTAAAAGATTCCCTATTTGATTCCTTATTTAAATGATTCCTTAAAGATTCTTTAGAAATTCTTTTTAATTATCTTCTAATCTATTGTAAATTAAATTTTCTATTCTAAAATTAGTATTTTTATGGTTTTATGAAAATTCAGAAATTACCTTTCCAACAAGGTAAAACACTGAAAATTAATTCTTAAAAAATTATTAATGAATGAAATTTGTTTTTAAAAAGTTTAACGAGTTAAATTTCATTCATTAATTATTTCTTAGTCTAAACAAATAATTTTAATTTTAAAGGTTAATTTTCTTTTCTAATTTTCCTAAAGGTTTCAATGGTTTATTTTGTCAAGTGAGATTTTAATCAAATTGGAATTGAAAGAAATGAAATATAAAGAATTTTAACGTACCTTTCCCACGAAGTGATCGATCGTACCGTCCTCGAGGATCACGAGGTGAATGGTTTCGTAGTATCCCGCTCCATCCTCCATTTCGCTAATTCATCACGCCAATTGAAATCAATTCTCGTTCGATGTTGTTTTTTAATTTCAATTTTTCTTTTCCTACTAATGGTTATGGGATTTTATTAATTTTGATTGTATTTAAAACAATTCCTAATTAATTAGAGATTATTTTAAAACTTCAAAACCTTTTAAATCCACTAAATCAAATCAAATCTAATAAATCCTAATTATTTTGTAATTTCCTAATCTTTCAAAAGATATTAGTTGTCATTTTGTCTTTATCTATTTGTCTTATTAAGCCTAACAAAACAAAACCTAACCAAAGCCTAGCCTTCTAATTCCTAAAAGAATCCTAATCAATGACTAACCAACAACTTAGTGAATAGTAATTAGAATAAAATCAAATTCAAATGATTCTCACCTCATTAATTATCTAGATTCCTTTTCTTCTTCTTCTTCCTTTCGTCTCTAACCTTTCATTTCAACTTCTTCAACTCTCATTGTTTTTGGTGTTTTAGGCGTTTGAAGGAGAGTGTTATGAGTTGTGGATGTTCCTATGAGTGCTCACTAATTATTGAGAGTTTAGCTTTTTTATCAAGATTTCCAAACATTCGAGAACCTTACCTTAAATTTTAATTTGATCCGCCTTTCCAGTTGCTGGACTCCCAATCGTACTTCAGTTGCTGGACTTCCAAACCGATGCTGCAGCTGCTGAACCCTGCATGAGCTCCTCAGCCCCTTCTGTCTGCTGGACCTGCTCAATTACTGGGACTGCACAGCCCTCCTTTACTCCTCGCGAATGCCACGTGTCCCGTCCGGATTGGCCGAAGCTCGCTCCCCGTTGGTTCCTGGTTCCCGGTTGAGCTAGCTCCTTCGCCTGGTTGATCTGGCTTCCTCGTTTGGTCAGCTAGCTCGATCTCTCTGGTTTGAACTGATCAGTCCTTACCCCTGTTGAATGATAACACCGGCTCTGGTGTTTCGGGTTATACTCATTCTTTGATCACTGGTTTGAGAAACTTTTATTAATCTAATGGATTTTTATCTAATCTAATTTTCGGACCTAATTAACTCTAAAACTAATTAATTTTTAGGGAATTTTGGGAACTTCTTAACTTCTAAACTAACAATCTAATTTTTTTGGGATTTTTGGGAAAAGGTTAAAACTAAACAACTAAGTATTCTAAGCTAAAAATCTCTTTCTAAGATAATTTAAATGACTCTAACTAAAGGGAAACTAATCTAAATCTTGGTTTTCTCTAACTACTACTAAGGGTTTTATCAAGAATTCAAACTAAGCAATTTTGACTACTTTTCCCTACCTTAAAATGTTCCTAATTACTACTCCTGCAAATCATTTTTCGAAGCATGCACTAAGGAAATTTTCCCAAGTGTCAATTTCAAGTTTTTCAAAGTCAAAGCTTCGCCGTGCGAAGGCAACCCCAGGTATACACGGTGTCACTGATCAAATTTTAGTATTTTGAAAGTCAATCTTTAAAGGAGGTACACATGACAGTGTTTAAACCGAACTTTAAAGATTAATTCTTTAAAAATTTCAAGTATCCAAGTTTAATCACTAAAGGAAGTACGCATGACAGCGTTTAAACCGAACTTTAGCAATTAAAGTCCCAATCTTCGTTATACAACGAATTTTGGGTAGGGGTTGGTTTAATAAACTTTTGGTAAAGTCAAGCTTCACCGCCTTAAGTATATTAATACCAAATTCTGTTGTAATGAGCACAATTTGTTAGTATTCAAGAAATCTTAAACAAAATTAGAGTTTGGAGGTCTATCCCTTCCAAAACTCTCACAATTCAAAGAAAATGGAGGCTTAGCCTCAAGAACTTAACGAAATCAAATAGAAATCACTTTGAAGGGACCCTCTCATCCTTCAAAATGTGCAAATCAAGAATTAGAATGAAACTTAGGTCGGATCTCAACTTGGATCAGTGCTCCGACCACGCCGGTAGCACAAAAGCAAAGATTAGATATAAGAATGAGGATACCGACAACCTCGAGGGAAGGCCTTTTATACTCGTTCGAGGCCCTCCTCGGTAAGTTGTCGGTTGAAAAACAATTACTTTTGATCTCGAGATATTTCCTAAACTACCCTAACGTAATTCTAAAATAATCTTTGTTTAATGGAAGAATTCTCTAGAACCCTCTCCATTTAGCAAATAAATCTTGGCTAAATCAAATCCAAGATCTTTTCCCAAAGATATTTTTAAAATAACCCTAATTAACCTAGATATTTTGCTAATTACCCAAAGTATTTCTAAATTGTCTTTCTTTAAACAAAAGATGGCTTGTTACGCAAGAAAAGAGATCTTACCCAAATCCAATCTTCAATTTTCCAAAAGATATTTGCAAAATTAACTTTGAATTACTACTAACTACTATAAAAAAAAGTCAAACCTACTGATGGACCCTTCCTATCTTCTAGGGAACAACTTGAAATTGAAAAACAATTGCGCCATTGTGTTCAGAAGACCCAAATTAGCCTAGGGGACCCCCTACCCCCTTCTTCCCAGCCATTTGTAAGCGTAAAATCACTTACGGTAACTCCAAAGAAAAGTAAAAACTCTAACTTTTGGAATTTGTTTATTTTGAGGAAATTGTCTGGCTAGGGTTTCTTAGAAGGTTCGTGGGAGTAAGAAAAGACCCCTCCTTCACGTCAATTGGACACCGCCATCTCCTGGTACGTTGGTCAACCCGCCTTCAAGTTGTAATTCTTCAAAAATCCAATGTCGTTGCCGGTTCTGGTACTTCGGAATGTCGGAATGTCTTCAAACTTTGTGGAACGCTTTATTAGCACACAAAACACTATCCTAATTTTTAGTGGGATTTTACCGCAACATGGTTAATTTCTAGGAATTTACGACCATGTTTAAAGGCAGTTGACTTCCCATGGAGTCATTGTAATTGTTTCGGAAAAATCCGAAACTTTTTGGGTAGCTTCTAAGAAACTCCCAAAACCAAAGTGCAACATTACATTTCACTTTGCACTATTCATAGGGAAGCTAAAATTAACAATTCTCTTTTAATTTCCACCCGAGGGGGAAATTATTCTTGTATTGGGGAATCTTGGAACAACCGGCTCCAATGTTGGCTCCTGGCATGCTTTTAGAGAAAAAACACCTTTCTTCATACTCCGGTCGCTCTCCCATGACTTTATTTGCAGATTGAATCATTCTTCTATAAGTTACCTGCAAATAAGAATTTACCAATCCAAATTCTTAACGAATTGGATGGTGACCTATACTAGACTCTTTGAACCTAAAATAGACTTAGCCAGCTTGTCACATGCAATCGTAAGACTTATTTTGACATGGACAATCACTAGGACTGGCTAACACTCAGACCCTTAATTCTCTCAAACACTCTTAATTGACCTCTCAGATTCTCAACTAGACACTAAAAGTATGAAATTGGAGTGTTTTTGGTACTCCGTACTTCTAGGATGACCCCTCACTGTATTGGTAGGGACTTCTACCAAATACCACTCGAACACTCTTTTTATGCATTTTTGCATATAATTATGCTAAAATACTAACAAAACCAAAAAAAAAGAAAACCCTAAGTTCCAAGTGCCAACTTGAGGGCTCACAATCTACCGTAGTCTTTGAACTTCCTAGAGATGGTAGTAAATGTGGCCATTGTCTTCAACCCAACACTTCTAATACTAGAATTATGGACTTCTAACCTTGGCCTCAACCAATGATATCTTGGATAGGCTAAATTCACACGAGATGCCACTTCAAAATCCTTCATGGGATCGGTAGGTCGGATAGGAAGGTCAAAAGTGGCAGCACCTTTGGCCATGTGTGGGCCGTAAACGTACCAATTTCGGCCCTTCGAAGCCAGAAGCACTAGTCATTCATGTATTTCCTTGCAAATAATGACCAGTTTACATGGGTTTTCTTCCTTCCTTTGACCTGCTTCCGCGCCATTTTAATTTCATACCACCATTTTATTGAAATTGCCTATATAGGTACATAACTGAATTTAGGTATGTTCACTTGTTGTAGATGGCACTTTTAGGCACATGGCAATTTGGGGGGTACCCACCTTATATTTAGTTAGATTCTTACAATAGATTGAAGATGTGATGGAATCTTATCATATATTTTCCTTGAATGTCCTTGATTTATAAATAAGATGTTGAACAACTATTGTAGGTGTGAGTGCCAAAGTTAAAGTTGGCATGCACTTGATATAGATTGGAATGTGAATGAGTAAAGAATTGAAGCATAAGGGTGGCCTAGCTCATATAATTTGCAAGTTAGGAAGTTTGTTTTTTAAATTTGACCTCAAGATCTCAACGGAATTGCATCAAAGAAATGAAAATTTGAAAGGATCACTAAGCTTTAGATAATCTTGGTACCCATATATTTCTAAGAGTAACAATTTGGCCTAAGGTGTGAAGGGTCGATTTCAAGAATGTAGGGTTGTATGAAATAATGTGATAAAACCTTTTGTGTCTAACAATGTATAGTTCTCCATCTTAGGAATGATGGTGCCATAAATATTGAAAGGTAGACAAGCCTATTACTACCCAATCTAAGTATCTTGGGGCCAATTCCAAGAGGGGAACATATTTTCAAGAGGTGTGTACTTGTTTCACGGATCAAACCCAAGAGGAATTATAATTTTCTAATTAAAATTGTAATTTTTATGAGTTTTTGAAGTGGTCCGCCCTGAAATTACAAAAGCACGCCAGTAGAGTGGAGTCATAAATGTGCCATAACCATGCTATAACTGCCCTTCCATGAACCTTTTGGCACTTGAGTATTCACCAATGAAGTAAAAACACCTTACCTATTTTGGCATCAATGCATTGATTTTGTTAGAATCTTTAATGGATTTACATATTTTTGAGGGCAGATTTGGATGTTTGTATAGAGAGAATTGGGGCCAGAAGTAGGAGAACAAAATTGGATAGTGAATGGTAACAGGTTGGTCCACTTTATATGTGAATGGATTACCAAGCAAAGGCTATGAAGCAACACTCGTGTATTGGTACTTAGCGAATCATGTATTGGGGACCATTTAGCAAGTGTTCTTTGTGTTGTCCTGGTGACCAACTCTTCTACCCACCACATTGAACCACTTTAGGGGCATGGTGATGTCTTTGGGAACAAACCTTGACTATGAGAATCCTTTTCTCATGTTCGGTTGCAATTGTGCACCCTTTCTTGAGTCTTGTTCTCATTGGACACCTAGCAACTAGTAGAGGATAAGAGCCATTTGAATGTGATGATATTCATCTTGTGTCCTATGCGTAGTGTTTACAGTTTTCGACTATATCAATGTTGTTGGGCTTGCACTAAAGGTATAATAGGAGGCTTTGCATTGATAGACACTACCCCCTAAGGATGGGAGTTTTAGTAGCTATTTTATTTTATTTGAACAACCAACTAATGCTACAAGTGTGTACAACCTCCATATTTGTTTCTAAAATTTTGCATAAGTGTACCTAACAAGATTTAGAACTCTATGGTGTAGAGACTCAAATTCATCAAGAGTAAAAATTTTAATTCAAGAAGGCTTGAAGTCTGTTGACTTTGTTTTGCAGCAATGATCAAAAATGATTTTTTTCACTTAAAAAATATTTTAATCTTTCAATCCATGTGGTCAAACAGGCTAGATTTTTTATGACATTTTTTTATTCTCCTAATACACTCTTGTATGGTTGTAGATTAAAAAAATTATTTTTATTTTCAAATTTTGACAATTTCTCTTGAAAAATACTTCCAATTCTTTAAGGGGTAACCCTAGGACGATGCAAGGGGTTGCTAGTTGCTACTATAATCAAATCTATGTGATTCTAAAAAAGGGTGGCCTTCAATGAAGGCAGGCTCTTGCCTTAGAAGATTCTACATGACCCCACCTTCCACTATAAAAAAAATGGATAAAGAATTACTTCTTTGTCCGCTATAGAGATATCCTAAGGAATTTATCAAACAATTTCAAACTTCAACGTCGTTTCTAGGTTAATGTATATGCTATAACTACATCTACATTCCAATATCTACATGATCTGGAGTGAGATCTTCAAACCAATCACATTTTTAATTTCAACCAAAAATGCAACGTTAAGTTCATAAATGCTCTTAACTTTGAAAAATTGAAATTGACACTACAACAAGAAGATAACTAATTGCACTAAAATTTCCCTCAAGATGGTCAAATTGTGTACAAACCTTTAGCATGAAGCTAGAACCACAATTTTTTAGCCTTTTCAGATTCATATGAATCTATGGAACAAGATGAACTCTCTACAAATGATGCCAAATTCAAACCCTGTAAAAGCATTATCAATTGCACTTCAGAAGCTTAAAGCTTAAAATTAAGCAAAAATTGGTTGGCAATAAAAACTTCAAAGTACAAAATAATATACACCTGCCATTTACAACAACCACAATTCTACCAACATTTTCAACTACAATTACAAAAGAAGATTTTTAATAAATTGTATCCACATGCAACAACTTAGAGATATATTTCATCATCATAAATGTCTAATGCAACAACATCATTCAAAATAAAAACATAGAGAAGACAAAGTGTAGGATAAACTTAGAAAGAGCATTTTTATGTTTAACCCCTAAAGGACCAAACTAAGATTTTTGGCAACATAGAAATTTTGGGTACTATACCATTAGTAGTAGTTCTACTACAAAACAATGAGTATGTCAAATTTTAAGCTCCTTCCAATCTGTTATATAGTGCAAGCACTTTCCTTTTGCTCTCCAACAACACTTTCTTTCTTTATATAATTCTCAAAGCAAAGGTTGGGAAGGTACTATGAATGCTTTGTCCCACGCATTTCTATCTAGAAAAATGTATGGTTCACTAGTTGCATCAAATGCTTTCATGTAATTGGATGCTCTTGGGCATCATTATGCAATGTGCTTCAAGTGCCTAGATACCATTCTATGTTGTGCTTTTGAAGCTCATTCCTTCACTTCAATTTTTATGAGCATAACTAAAAAGAAGACTTTTGGATATCTTGGTTTCTTTGTTGTCTTGATACAATCATCAATAAGCTTTGATGTATGAAGAAGACACTATGATATTTTATTAAGAGAGAGACACACAATTTTGAAGTAGTATCACTAAAACTAAACTTGGCAAAAAAATTGCACTCAAAAATTGGGTTTAGTTCTTTTAACCACTATTCTATGGAGTCCTTGAATGACTATAAATATTTCTTTTTCATTTTTCAACAACTTTTAGAATTTTAGAATGTGTAATATACCATTGGAAAGGTATTTTCATGAAAAGTACAAGTATGAAGTATCCTACAACTTCAACACATTCATGATATGTTGGAAAATTGAGTTAAGAATCCGTAGTAAAACAAATGAAGAAGTTGTTGTTATAAGAAAAGAACTAGATTGTATTGATAACATTTTGAATGAATAATAAATTGAAGTAATATCCATATAAAATGAGCACGCTTCCTATTATTAAAGAGCAAGAAAGAAATTGGGTCTTGTTAGTAGTCAAAAGACGATTCTAGAATCTGTTAGAATGCTTTTTAGGACATTGTAGGAATAAACTATAAATTTTCCAATTGCTAAAAATGTTGCATCTATAGTCTTAGCTCTAGTTCTTGCCATTGTTGAGATCAAAGAGCTTTCTTGTGAGATACTATCCATACAAGGATTTGGAAGGATGACAAATGATTCACTAATGAATACATCAATGATTGATTAGTGAAAGCCTATGGATGTGAAAATTTGAAAAGAGGCTTTGTTGCTATGTTTGTCCTTGAAAGGGTAGAGACAATAATGTAGTTGTATCCATTTTAGTCCCCTATTTCCATTTTTGTGATGTAAGGATTTCTTGAAGTGTTTAAGATATGACCTTAAATCATCATAGAATGATGTCCCTAATTTTACACATAGCCCAACATAGTTGCAAAGTAGTAGAGACTTTAGTGAATGGTTAAGGGTCTTTTGAAAAATGCTTAAACATGCTTTTATAGAACACTTTAGGATTTGACTTTGCAAATTCACAGAAAATACAAAAATTCTCCAAATTTTATTTTATTTCTTAAAATTATATGAGTTTGATTTGTCTTCAAAAGAAAAAACAAAAAATTGAAATTTTGACTCCATCTATGCACATCAGCTTAAGTGAACAATTTTTTGTGCATTTCTACCTTGAAAAATAATATAGAGAAGGGACCCAGCTTCAAAGTCCAGAGTCCAGCCTGTCATGTCACACAAGTTGATTTATACTGAACAGGGCTTTGAATCAATCCCTTAGTAATCAACCATCAGTCGTGTGGCCAATGTATGGTGTCATCCACATCAGCACCATAATAACAAATGCAACAAGACAGGCACTTCTTCCAACTTCTGAGACCAAAAAATGTACTTCATCCTTAAAGGACGGACTGGTGACTGTGACATGATCTACTTTAACCCTTGAACGCCGGGCTGGTGACTGTGGAAATCAAGCATTTTGGAACCGTGTGACATCATCTACTTTAAAAAAATAAAAAATACTCATTGGGAGTCAAACTATTGTTGAAGATCTTCCCTTTTCACACCTAATTCTGAGGATGAATAGTTTCACTTCTGTCCTATGCTCGAGAATTCCTTGTCATTCATTGGACGAAAAATGTCCGCCTCAGCGTTTAAGGGTTGACCCTTCAAGGATAGACTGGTGACCATGGAAATTTTTCCTTTTGGAACTATGTGATATCATCTACTTTATAAAATCCAAAAATATTCATTGAAAGTCATCCTACTGTAGAAGACCTACACTTTTCTCACAAAATTATGAGGATAAATAGTAGCAATTTTGTCCGACATAGAGAGATTCTTTGTCATCCATCGGACACAAAACATCCGTGTCGATGTTTAAGGGTTAAGAAATCCAGAAATATTCATTTTAGATCAAACTACTATAAAAGATTTCTCCTTTCTACATAAAATTCCAAGGATGAATAGTTGCATTTCTGCCCCACACATGTCATCCATTGGACACTAAACATATGTGTCAACGTTCATGGGTTAATTACTTATCCCTTAAAGTTGAGGCACCTGTAGCCAATCATTTAACCCTTAAAGGACAAATTGGTGATCGTGGAAATCATGCCTTTTTGAACTCTATGCCATCATCTACTTTAAAAAAATAAAAAATTCACATTGGAGGTCAAAGTATTGTGGAAAATCTTCCCTTTCTACACAAAATTCTAAGGATGAATAGTTGCAGTTCTCTCCTAGATAGAGAGATTACTTGTCATCCATCAAACACTAAATGTCCGTGTAGACATTTAGTGTTTGATGGATGACAAGTAATCTCTCTATCTAGGAGAGAACTGCAACTATTCATCCTTAGAATTTTGTGTAGAAAGGGAAGATTTTCCACAATACTTTGACCTCCAATGAATATATATATATATAGTCACTAGTCCATCCCACAAGGATTAAGCAATTTTGGAGTTGATCATGAGCAGTATGAGGTGGTAGAAATTTTTTCATCTAGGAAGGTAGGAAATATGTGGATTGCAAAATTTTCAGAATTTTATTCCCAAAATTGAAATCACTGTGAAATTTGGGAGCCAGAAATTACTCATGACCCATGGTCAATGTCTACTGTAGACTCTTCTAATTTCGATCATTCAAGAACTACCTTCCTGCTCACTATTTCAGGACATTTATCATATCCTTATTAGTCCTAAACTTGAAAAGGACCAAAAAACTACATTTGAAGCTTTGGTTGGAAATTTGTTCCATCCCTTGGTTGGAAATATTGCACCCTATAAGTTGTGTAATAGGCGTTGTTGGCAATTGGTGCCTCTGCTTTAACCCCTAAAGCACTAGATCCAAATGTTGCAAAATAGTCAAACATCATGTTTGAGCTAAATTTTCCCTTTTAAAGTGTGTTCAAATATCAATTTTATATTTTTATTACATGACACTATGAAATGTCAATCATTATGAAAATTTTCACTTTTTTTCAAGAAAAATTGTTAGAGTTATAATTTTTGTAACTAAAAGTGTTACAAATTTGAAAATATAGCAAAAATAGTTCAATTAATTTGAAATCATTTCAAGAGGTACAAGTGGCAATGAAGATGAATGTGAAAATTTCTCAATTAGTTATTTTATTTTTTACACCCAAAACACCTCTAGCAATGATCTTTAAGTCAAATTTTACTACCAAGCTAAATTTATCCTATTATGTATTGATATATAGAATCTTGATATTTTTCATTTGTGAATAAACGTATTTTCTATTGACACTTACATTTTTTTAAAATTAGATGGAAAAATCAAATAATTGTAATTTTTTAAAATTGAAGGTGGAAAGAAAATCATATCAATTTGAATGATCTGGTATTTTCACCATAAATGAAATTTTGAATGAAAAACATAAATTTATAAAACATTTAAATGAAGAAAAATCAAATGAAAAACACACAATCTAATGTAATATGGATTTTGACACTTGGAGCTTCCAATTGTAATTATTTTCTTAATTCTCAATTGAAAAAATAAAATAAAATGGTATAGAACTAAAATTTGTCAAGCTTCATTTTCTTAGTTTAAAACACATACTAATAATGGATATTTTAAAAATTACAATTAGGGTTGACTAAGTTACATCCACTTTTTGGACACATGGACCTTAAAGGGTTAAATGATATCATGACATGGCCATTTTGGGGTAGTGGAATGGCAAATAATCTCTCCATTTAGGACAAAAGTGCAACTATTCATCTTCCAAATTTTATGTAAGAAGGGGAGGTCTTCTATAATAGTTTGACTTCCAATGAGTGCTTTTGCATTTTTCTTAAGCCAACAATTCACATTGTACCAAAACAAATGATTTCTACATTGACTAATTTAGCTCATCCTTGATAACTTATGTTGGCTTCCAATTTGCCACTCAAGCATGTTGCTTGTTGCATCTACGGTGAAAGCACCCAAAATTGTCAATATAAGCAATTCAACATAGTTGGAGGCACCTTTTGCTGGAAAAAATAATTTTGTTGTATTAACAATTGAAAATCATGAATTTAAAAATAATTAGAATTTTGAGATATGGCATGCATTTTTCATGAATTTTCAAAGTGGCATAGCAATGTCATTTCAAAACCCGAGACCACTAAAATTGTAACATAGGTGGACTTGAAATCAAAATTTGACAGAATCAGATTTCAACTAATCAACAATAAGTAAGGGGAAAATTTTACAACATTGGATAGGGACACTTTAACGAAAACCTAGAAACATTTTAAGAGAACTATACTATGCATGAAAGGGAACATCGACAGCTTTTGGGTGTTTCTACCTTAAGAGAGCCACACCTAATTTTGACCACTTCCTAAAACCGACCAATCAAGATTCTTGCCTAAAATGTATCCCCACTATCTATGAGAGTCTATGGTCGATTTTAGAAACACTTATTTTCAGCTCTTTGAAAATTCATAATTTATTCTTATGATGTCCAAAAAATGTATTCTAAGAGAATCTAGAATCCCCTTTTAATGAACTACAAGATTGCAAAAAGAAATTCAACATGTTAATGGGAACCATGGTGATTTGCTTAGAACTCCTTATTTGGTCCATTTTAGGTGTAGTTACTATATGCAGAAAATGTTGTAAAATGATGGTAACTAACTTGGATGCAGATATCAATGGGCCCTGCACAATAGATTTTGGCACTAGTAAGTTAAAGGTAGAATGAATTCATGAGCCACAATTTGTCAAGCCTTTGCACTTTCAACCCTCTTTAACCCTTAAACGTTGACACAGACGTTTTGTATCCAATGGATGACGAGGAATCCTCCTATGTAGGATAGAAGTGCAGCTACTCATCCTCGGAATTAGGGGTGGAAAGGAAAAATCTTCTATAGTAGTTTGACCTCCAATGAATAATTTTGGTTTTTTTAAAGTACGTGATGTCACATGGTTCCAAAAGAGATGATTTCCAGTCACCAGTCCATCCTTTAAGGGTTAATTCTACAACAATGTGACAACTAAGACTTCCTGTACACCTGTCACACTGTTATCTACTGTAGTACACTTGTCACAACTTCAAACTCTGTCATAACCATCTTTGACATATGATCCATGCTCTGAACAATCTCAAGGATGAGAGATTTTAAAAAAAAAATTAAATTTTTATTTTTTTAACAAATGAAACACGGTTAAGGGTTAAGCTGTCAGGTGCTTGTTATATAAGTCCTGAGCCTGGAGTTTGTGTTTCAAAGGTTGTTGAGTTCCTTTGCCATGATGACGCATGGAGAGCTAGCATGCATATTTCTTCTCACCACTTTGTACTGGAACTCTTATCTCCTCTGTGCACACTCCCTGGAATCATTTGCTGAGGCAGAGGTACACCACTTCAGCAGGAAGTAGCTTAAATATGTTCTGATTTTGCTTGGATGATGTTGGACACTTACCATAATTCTTGCTCTTCAATATCACATTGACAGTCGCTGGAAACAACCCTGTTGTTCTCCACAGAGGGCATCTCTGTTTTATATGGGGGATTTCCATCAATTCTGTTTATTTGAGCAATTTCCCTCAGTTTTGTTTTGACCTCAATTGTTTTGGTCTTGAACTATGGTAAAACCGCCCATTACCAGCCATAACCCACGGTCAATACATAGGCAATGGGAAATTCAATAGAGAGATGATTGGCAGACAACCATTAAATTTTCAGTTTCCAACCATCTTGTAGCCATTACTGTAATGACAGATATGCTTCAATTTGAGAGCCCAATTAGTCTCTAGATGAGCAGTGATGGAAGAATCTATATATTGGGGATGGGAGCAAGCCAACTTTTGGCTTCTAAAATTCATAACAATTTGAATTTCAGGAATAAAATTACGAAACTTTGGTAATGCCCATGATTTCTATCAGTCCACAGGGTTGTAAATTAAAATTGCCTTCTACAACTCCGGACCATGCACAGATTCCTTAAGTGGTTGGTCATGGGCGGTTCTACTATATTTCTCTTTTGCAATGAAATCCCATTTCATTTGTTTCAGAGAAAAAACAAAAATATCCAGTAAAGTTATTGTAGCTGAAGCAACATGTTGTAAAAGTACAACAAATAAAAAATTGGCAAACCCATAAATGCCTGGTATTTGGATGTTTGGTGTTCAATGGATGACAAAGTGTCTTTCTATGTGGGACAAAAAAGTAAATATTCATCCTCCGAATTTTGTGTGGAAAGGAGAGATCTTCTTCATGAGTTTGACCTCCAATGTGTATTTTTGATTTTTTAATATAGATGATGTCACAAGATTCCAAAAGGGATAATTTCCACAGTCACCAAGCCGTCCTTTGAGGGTTAACCCTTAAAGGACAAATTGGTGACTGTGGAAACCAACCTTTTGGAATTGTGTGACATCATCTACTTTAAAAAAACACAAAAATATTCATTGGATTTCAAACTCTTATGCAAGATCTCTCCTTTTTGCACAAAAATCTGAGGATGGACAATTGCATTTCTATTCTACATAAGAAGATTCTTTGTCATTCATCACGCACAAAACGTCCATATCAACGTTTAAGGGTTAAGCTGTCAGGTGCTTGTTATATAAGTCCTGAGCCTGGAGTTTGTGTTTCAAAGGTTGTTGAGTTCCTTTGCCATGATGACGCATGGAGAGCTAGCATGCATATTTCTTCTCACCACTTTGTACTGGAACTCTTATCTCCTCTGTGCACACTCCCTGGAATCATTTGCTGAGGCAGAGGTACACCACTTCAGCAGGAAGTAGCTCAAATATGTTCTGGTTTTGCTCAGATGATGTTGGACACTTACCATAATTCTTGCTCTTCAATATCACATTGACAGTCGCTGGAAACAACCCTGTTGTTCTCCACAGAGAGCATCTTTGTTTTCAGTGGTGGATTTCCATCGATTTTGTTTATTTGACCAATTTCCCTCAGTTTTGTTTTGATCTTAATTGTGTTAAAATGGCAAAACTGGAAGACTTCTGTGATATTGACACAGTTTTAGCTGTTTAACTGAAGCCTCAGATCTAACCCTGGTCTACCTTAGTCTTCAGAGATTTTGAAAATCCTAATTTTCAGAGCCTTGGACACTTGAATGTCACATATTTGGCACTCTGAAACATGTAATACTTAACCAGTACGATAATTTGTATGTGACCAGTTTCCCTCAGTTTTGAAATATGCACATGACCAATCTCACAAAACTCAAGTCAGACCTTGCAGTTGCCACAGTTTGAAGAAAAGCTTATCATTCAGTATCCTAGTCTGCTTAGGATATCACACAGCAGACGGAAGTGAGAAGATTGACTGCCCCAAGTTGAGTTAGAGAATGCATCATTGGGGCTGTTGCAGTGCACAACTTCAAGTTCTGCCAGATTAATATCTTCTTGCTGAGTGTCCATTTTGAGTTAGGCATTGATTCTGAAAATCAAATTTCTTGTCATGAATACTTATGTTAGTTCTTCTAGCCCTCCCGAAGACTTTTTCAAGTCTTATTTGAGAATCTCCTCTTACTGCGGAACACAATCCTTGCACTCTTCAATCCAGAATACTTGCATGCCAACTCTACTGTAGTAGGAATTGATGGAAAGCTGCCGATTTTGATGTATAAACTGCACAAACTGCGAGTCTTTCATTTGATGTAGCTAGTGTCATGGATTATATTGCAGTGGCCAAACCATGGAGGTGGACTTGAGAACCGACGAGAGGCCAGGCATGAGCAAAAAATAAGCCCTCACACTCTTGGCAAGCTGAAGAAGAAGTGGAGTGTCACCACGTCGGGGGATGTCACAGCCACTCCTGCAATTGCAAATGGTATGGTCTACTTCCCAACCTGGACGGGTGAAGTTTATGCAGTGCAACAAACAGATGGGAAGCTGGTGTGGCGAAAGAACTTGACGGACTTGGTGGGAAGCAAATCGGTTATCCTCTCAAGGCACACGCCCGTGGTGGAGAAGGAGTATTTGCTTGTAGGAATCTACATTCCAGGCCTTCAACTGGCTCTCAACATCAACACTGGAGACTTAATTTGGTCCAAGCTTTTGGATTCCAACCCCTATGCCTGCATCACCATGTCAGGCTCTGTCTACATGAGGTAATTAATGCTATCCTGCACTTAGTTTCCCCTCGAACCTCAAAGACACTTCATCATTGATCAAGAGTCATTCCCAATTTACATGGATTTAGTCAAGCTCTCACAATCATTCTAAAATGAACTAACTTAGTTGTTTAAGCAAATTTGTGTAACTTGGCCCACCCTTTTGGAATCAATCAACTCCAAAAAAAATGAATCTCAATCATTTGCAACAATTATGTTTTCTAATGGAATTGGAATGTAATTTTCCGATGTCTTTATCTCAATTTTCTCTATTACTTTGTATGCATAGAGGTCACAAATCATCTTGCCTTCATTATCCCCTAAAGGACCAACATGCGTTTTTTTGGCGACATAGAAATTTTGGGCAAGTACACATGACTAGAGATTTGCATATTTTAGGCTGAAATTTTAGTAGAAGGTGGGGAAGAGGAATATCTTTCATATGCACAAAATTTTATGAAATTTTGAAATATGAGTAAAAAATTATGGCCTAATATGTTACTTTTTTCCTGGGGCGGGCAGTCTGGGCAGATAAAAAAAATCACCTTTTTTCAGAAAAAAAAATTTGAAATTTGTTAACTAGAGCTTTATATATGTGGAAATCTTTGAATCATTCCATTTTGATCAATGGGTCAAAAGTTATGAGTTTTTTTTTTTGTTTTGGGGGCAGTTATGGATTATCTACTCTAGAATAAATTTTGAAGTCCTTTATCTTACTCAATTTTTGATATTTTTTGAAATAAATAAAATCATGGGATATAGATTGTTTATTAAAACATTGCAACCATTGGGATTGGCATTTTTCAATTCCATAACAAAATTCTTAACAATTTTGTATTTTAAATCATTCTCTACTTCTTTCTACTATTTTTTCGTATATGTTTCACAATTTCAAATGATGTGAAATTTTTTAAGCATATAGATAACTTGTCTAGGAAAAAGAATCAAAAGAATCACAATTCTTTTGGACATTTTTTCATAGAAAAGTGAGCTTGTGAAGTGTAGCTGCCCAATTTTTTGCAAGGCCAGAAAAATGATTTTAGTGAATTTGAATGCTTACATCTTGCAATCCACGAGGAGGAAATTTCTGAAATTTTCACCACATATTCTCAAGTCAGCATACTACAAAATCCTACGTTACATGTGTCAAAAAAACTTTTTTTTCAAAAATTTTGTACTTGTACTAGAAATGATAGTTTCGGAGCCTTTTTGGTAAAACATAGTCAAGGAATTTAAGGGGTTAACTATAACACTCGAACTCTAGAACTATCTTTGAAATTCAATGAAATAATCAAGTCAAAGCAAGGATTGGTTGCTCTCATAAAGAAGATTATGCTAGCATCCATAGAAATTGTGTGCACAAGGAATTTGGGTAGTCCCTTTGAATCAACGTAGTACTTTCAAGACAAGATGAAATCATCTATATTCTAATTCACATTTCATTTGTGGCAGTGAATATTATATAGGGGTGGCATCACTATCTGAAGGTGTTTTAGAAGAACCATGTTGCTCATTTCAAGGAAGTATGTTAAAATTAGATATCAAAACAGGAAAGATCAAGTGGAAGACAAACATGCTGCCTGACAACAATGGCAAAGTAGGATTATACTCAGGTGCAGCCATATGGGGAAGTAGTCCACCAATAGATCCCAAAAGAAAAGCCGTATACATTGCCACTGGTAACCTCTACTCTTCTCCTCCCGACATCATTGCATGTGAACAAAGAGAAAATAACAAAACACATCGTGATGTGCCTGATCCATGCATTAGTCCAGATGATCATTCTGAGTCCATTCTCGCCTTGGACTTGGATACGGGAACAATTGCATGGGCTCAACATTTGGGAGGCTATGACACTTGGACAAAGACATGCTTTGTAAATGGGCCATCATCACCCAATTGCCCTCCTATAGTGGGACCAGACTATGATTTTGGAGAAGCTCCTATGATGCTCACTATCAAAAAGCATTATGTAGGTGAGGGCATGGAAGATGGTGAATGTGTTGACATTGTTGTTGCTGGACAGAAAAGTGGGATTGTTTGGGCACTTGACCGTGATGACGGAACCCTTGTGTGGGATGCTGTAAGTAATCTTTAACTTCTCCTCTAAATATATTAGTATTTCATTTTTTACTCTCAATAACTACAATGAATGACCATAATGTTCAAATTTAATTAAGATGGGATCAAAGTGTATGTTGACCAAATTATTGAAAAATCTTGTTTGTAGTGGTAAAAAATTGGACAAACATTAAGTCTCCATAAACCCAACTCAAAATTTCTAAAGACAATGAGGTTGAATTTTAGCCATCTTAGTCTATTAGGAGCTAGAAATCAAGCTTCAATTAAGAATCATTGAGTGTTGTTTTACTCAATAGTAGTTTTTAATTTTACAAGAGGGATTTTAGATGAATTATTTGCAATGTCAAGAGGAAAAAGTCATAGAATGTTTGAATAGATCTTCTTCGATGTAAAATATAAGGACTTAATAAGATATGTAGAGCCAAAGCCAGCAATCACAAAGATTGAGGGATTTTGAATGAAAAAGACGCCTTCAAATATAAAGGGAAAGTATATATATATATATACAAAATAAACAAGGATAGAAGTACTTCCTATAAAATTCTATGGAACTTGAGGATCATATTTTAGTGAAATTAAATTTTCACATATTTTGTTGGTTTGCATTGTTTTGTACATGAAGGTAACTGGACCTGGAAGCCCTCTAGGAGGATCAATCTGGGGAGCAACAACTGATGGTCAACATGTCTTCACCAACGTGGTCAATTTTTTGAAGGCAAACTTTACATTACTCCCATCCAATGTTGTCACAACAAGCGGGGGTTGGGTGTCTGTGAATGCTTCCTCTGGTCAAATTTTATGGTCCACACCATCCCTAGATGGATCTCTTCCCATTGGACCAATCAATGTTGCAAATGGGTTGGTATTCACAACCTCTTTGGGATCACCAAATGGAACGGTGTATGCATTGGATCCAAAGTCAGGCAAGGTTTTATGGCATTACAACCTTAGTGCTTCCATGAATGGGGGCGTCTCGATTAGCAATGGGTGCATCTATTTTGGAGAAGGCATTACATCTTCAATAGCCACTGGAGTTACAAATTTAATACGTGGTCATGGTGTGGATGCCATTTGTGTCACTTAATCTCTAAAGTAGTACCCACATAATCAAATTTGGAATTGTGGATTTCAAAGTCCACTCCTTCATTCTAACGTTTTGCTAAGGAGCTTGTGACAACAAATGTGTTAGTTGAGAATCAAAGGAGTGGAGTTTTAAAAACATTTGTGGGCATGAATAACAAAGTTGCGATTTTGGAAAAAAATAGGATGTCTTTTGTAAAACATGCTTGATTTTTGAATGGAATTTTGCTATGTGGCATGCTTTGTTGTCTTTGTGAAGTATTTTTGGTTGGAGCTCTTAGTGGTTACATTAAATTCTTTCCAAGTGAAGTTCATGCACATGCAATAAGATGAAGATTCTGAGAATGCCTAGGTTTCAATAGCTTTTGATTAGCATCTCACAACTTGCAAGTGAAATAAACATCACCAAGTTGTTTGATGCCATACTTTCTATAAACCACCATACTTGGTAACATGGGATACAAAGATGTCTCAATTGCTTATCACAAGAATTGATTGAATGGGTCTCCCCAAACAAATAAGCAGGGACATGAAGCTACTTATTCAAGGAAATGAAATTGATTGGGTCAAGACTTCTAACACCATTAAGGTAGACGTACCTAAAAGTATTAGGATCTGTTTACTGACATCTAGAAAACGACCCAAGTCCAAGTGCAGACGGATGCAAAGTAGACAAGTGGGGTTACAAGAAGTTGTCACTCTCATAAGGGCAGGTTTTGCATTGGCCAATCTCATGTGCGTGAGAGAAGCTTACTGTCTATTACTTTCAGGTGTTTTCGTGACCAATTATGTGTTAGTCTATGGTCCATAGTAGGTTCATCTATATAGTTGTTTCTATACATTTATTTTATATTTATAGAAATTCAAAAATATATAAAAAAAATTTTGTTTTATTTTTGATTATTTTTTCCAACATGTCACAATATAGCTAGCAGAAAGCCAAATTCTATGATCAATCTTTCTTGCAATGACCCAAGTAAATAAGATGCAACTTTTAAAGATTTTGTCAAGAGTTTGGATTATTTCATAGAGTAACCAATATTTTGAAAATAAATTTGAGACTAGAAATAGAAAATTGTTCCTAAAATTGCCCTGAAATTGAGTATTTGTCATTTTGAATTTTCAATCCCTACTTGAATGGAAGAAAGAATGATTTGTACTAAATGTTGCATTCTAGGAAAATTGTATTTTAGTACTAACCCTACTACAAGTACTTAACCCCTAATTGTCCAATTGACCATATATGGTCGATCGGAAATTTTAGGCCCATTTCTGTGTGGGTAGTTAAATTCCTATGATCGGTTTAAGAAAATTTTGGGCAATTTTGAGGGTTAACTATGGAAAACTTTCATTTTTCATTGTAAGAAGTACATATTCAATTATTGAAAGGTCTTCAAAGGCATATGTGTACTAAAAGTGTAGTGTAAATCTTGCTAATTTTACTTCATTTCTTGGCTTTATGCAAAGCTTGGCAATTTCATTTGATTTGAGATCTAAAAAATTGTACTTATCCATTTTGCTTTGAGAATGGTCCCAATCAAAAGTTTAAATTCTTTTCATGATTTTCACCATTGAAAATTTCAACATGCAAGTGTTTATTTGAAGCTATTTGCAATTTCTACTTATAAACAAAATTACATTTCAACAATTGCAAGGTGGATTGTGTAATGAGTTTGATATCTTTTCATGTGAAATAAAAAATTTTGGAAGTGCATTTTAGTGTGCTAACACTCTTTGAAGTTGTTCATGTTACCTCCAATCCCCCAAAACATATATATGCAAATTTTTGAAACATTGTGGACAAAGACAATGTACTAAAAATAGAAAATGTATATTTTCCTTGGTATAATCTAACAACTCCAGGGAAATTTCGCACTCAAAATTGATGGGCATACTAATAAACAAACTCTATTAACATCTATACGGTTAGATTTGGAAATAAACACAATTTGCTTCATTGAGGATAACTACAAGCCAATGCTCTTTTTTCATAGTTAAAACACACTTGAAAAGGCTTGGGCATTTAGGGGTTAAATGTATTAAAAAAAACTCTCAAGTGCCACATCTAGGTTGATAGTAAGTACTAGGCATGACTTTATTATACTACATGGTACTTTTGGGGAACAAAGACTAATGATATTACAAAAATTATATAATTTTGTTTGAAATTATAAAAAAGATGGAGAGCTTGTACAAAACAAATAACTGTCCATTTTTTTAGAAAAAAGAGTTAATCGATGTAGGAAGAAGAGAAATTAAAAAAAACATTTTAGAATATAAAGAAACTTGGTGTACATGGGGGATTGCTTAGCAAATGTCTGGAGTGCAAAGGAATTTCTATTATTAGAAACCCTTTAACAAAAAGTGAAATAAATGACGATATAAGAGTCTTCAAAATATGGATTTAAATTCTTTGTTTATGGATCATTATAATACTCAAAACCTCTTGAATCCAAAGTGGGACAAATTAGACAAAAATGGAAAAAATAGTATAATTTTAAAATTAATTTTGAAAAAAAATTTGCTCTCAATATGTAGCACATTTATTAAATATCTGGAGTTTGACAAGCCTAATTCCTAAAAGTTACGCTCACTTTTGTATTTGCCATACAATGTGTGATGCCAAAATAATGCAAGTGTTTCTTGCTTGGATCCATGTTCAAAATGTTAAGTTCTAATTGTACTTATATTTTTAGCTTATTTTACTTATTTGTTGACCAAACTAAACCCCTTGAACAATCTTGTTATTTAACATAGAAGTTCTGAAAATCTACACTTTACAAGTGCAAGGACCCATACAAAGACCCTTCAAATTTTTTTTTCTCTCTCTCTCTCTCTCTCTCTCTCTATATATATATATATATATATAAACACAAAGATTCTATATATTCAAGGGGCATCTTTTGGATTGTGTTTGAAATACGCAAATATGAGGGAATTTTATCCCTCCCTAAATCCTAAACTAATTCAAGTTTTTCTTAAAGAATATTGTTGTTTGTGGACATGGTTTGATTTTATAATCGTGACTATATATGGTGAAATAGTCCAACTTGAAAATGACTTAAAACAATCATATTATATGGGAATATATATAATCAGAGTGATCTTATCTAACTCCTGTCCTATATAATTGCCTTCACGATTGGTAGTCAACTTTGACCCTCAACTAACAAAATATGACTATTAGTCATTCTGAAATGACTAGTAGTCACCACCCCTTGATTATAAAAAAACATTCTTTTTGTAGCACTATGTATTATGAATTCTCTAGAATCTACTTTTTTGAGTACATCATATGTCAAAATGCCATCCCACAACTCCAAGAATTCTTCCACCAAAGGTTCCAAGTAGACATCAAACATCTCCATTATAATAGATTGATTTTTTAGATTGAGCATCACTAAAAAAATGAAGAATTTCTTTGAGCACAACCATGGCGGAAAATTATAGATGAGTAAAATTACCAACAAAGTAGAGCAAGTGGACCGCATCTATCATTAGAAGAAAAACTTATTAGCCACAACCAGTTAAACAACAACTAAGTGTCCTACAGAACTATCCTACAACTACAACCATTGTTATTTGCACCAAATCTTAGCTACATATTGTATAGTCACAAAGTAGTCATAGAATGTAGTATAGCATTATAGGAGTATAACGAAGATCAAATTCAAAATTCATGCAAGTTATTCTCCATCCGTTATTCATTACAATTGTCAATGTGGATAAGTCTACGTTCTATGGAGTCCACAATGTTAATTTTCAATTTCCATAAACCTAAATTTAACTAAAAAATGACTACAACAACAATCACACAAATGTTGAGTTCAACTAGGAAACGATTGCAATTGTAAAATGATTGTGTTTTCTTGTCAAAATATCATGGAAAACCATTTGATTGTTGTGCAACCGATTCTTTATGATTTTTTACATCATACACACCAGAGTGCCACAAGCTTCATTGCTAGGGTTTCTCTAAAGCTTTTAGCTTCTCTCTCTTTTTATGAGCCACCATTCAACAAAATTTCAAGTCTGAATAAGATTGCAAGTTTTAGTTCCCAAAATTTTTGGTTTATAAATATAATAAAAATGGAATAATTTTTTTTTATCATACTTAATATTAAATTTGACATGGATGTCTCTCGGACATGTTAAACTCGATATTATTTTTTAATTATTTTTTAAAATGAAAAAATCTTTTTTCAACAAGTAAATTAAAATATTTTTTCAAATATTTTTTTTCCAAATTTTCCAAATTTTCAATATTATTTTTATTTTTCATATTTTTGACTAGAAATATGATTCCTAATATGCACAACAAAACAATCTTCCCGAGGTCTAAGAAATCATCTCATGTCTTTTCTTTGTTCTCTATGTGTTTTAATGAAGCATGCAAGCTAAGTTGCACAAGTAAGAATGGTATAAAGTTGTGAGATATTTGAAAGTTTGAGTGGTTAGGATAGTTTGAATCCAATAGTTGTTTGAGTTCATTACAACTTTGCATTTTTTTCAATTCTAATCCTTTCAATATTCAAATTGTGTAGAATAGTGGTGAAAATCCTACATAATGGCAAGTAGTGAGGATTTTTGGTGTTCTGGTTTAAATTCTTCTTAATGAGCTTTGTCTGCATTGCAACATCTTTTGATTTTGAATCTGATTGTTGGAAATTCATGTAGCTGACTATGAAGGAAATGATCAAGCGAATTTTGTGTCTTTTATTGGAATTGGAGCAAGTAATTGATGATTTGTAGTGATAATTTTGGTGGTTATATTTGGAGAACATCATCATCTATTGTTGTCTTATGCATAGTCTAGGTGTAAGTACCCTTACAATACCTGAACACTGTAAAATTACTCGAAATATCATCCTAGGGGATTCTAGTATGTTGTTACAAGCTAAGGTGTCCAGATTTCCTCCCTATTCAATCCATCCAACTTCTTACTCTCTTCTAGTTTGTCTATCTACCCAGATTTCAATCCGCATTCGGCCTTTTCTGGACTCCGGTTATGTCTCCTCTAAATCATTGGTTTTCTATTCCTTTGTTTTACCCATAGAGGGTCCACTTTTGATCTTTTAGAGGGGTAGGGACTCACCACTTGTATTCCTCACACTCTCTTCTTTCTCTAACTACACAAACTCCCATAACCATGTATTGCAATAGATTAGGTAGGGGAACACCCTCACAACTTTCCGAATGGCTGATCTGGAAAGCATGTCACTCAAGGCTGTTTCCAGCCTCTTCTACTACAACAATAGATCAAAGACACTCGGAACCGACAAGGGGATTGTTTCCTTGTTGCTAGACTCATCCTATGGTTGGCAGACCTTTCGGTGAGTGGGGATTTTCCTTTGGTGGTTGCTTATCTTCGCACGGATTCGCAATGGATTCTAGACTTGCATCCACACCACTCCTTGGTTTTGCCAAATTACCATTTCGGTAATTTAAAGGCACCATGTGCAAGTCCTCCTTCACAAGCCTAAACTCCGTCACAAACATACCCTCCCAATTTGACCCAATTACCTAAGATCCAGATTCCTCCTTTCTCACTCCCTCTTACACCTCAACACTCCTACAAATAAACAAGCAAAACTTTGTGCATATAGTTGGAACCAAAATGCCCACTTGGTGTTTGAGATTAAAGAAAAGGAACACAATAAACAATTGAAAGCACTCGGATGGAATAGGAGGGCAATAATCTTGCCTTCCTTAAAAACTAAAAACAAAAGGCAAAAAGCCACCCCCAAATTAGGGCATCCACACAATGATCCCCCCCCCAATATTCGGAAAGTCAAAATGCAAGTGGCTCCTAAAAACCCTAAACCCGAGCCCATGCTTGGAAACCCGTTCCGGAACTAAAAATCTAAATAATAACTAACTGAAATCATCCTAACTAATTATCCTTCCTTGCCTTCTTCAAATTGTTGCCACCTTGATTCTTTGGTGCCTTGTTGGTTGCCTTCACCGGAGTAGTCTTGAGCATTGCTTGGGTCAAAATCTTGCATGTCACTGGTGGGGGTGAATGGTCATCATCATTCGACTTTGTTTTCGTTCCGCTCTGATAATCCTCTTTGTCTGACTTTCCCATGATTTGGACCTCCTCTTCTTCTTCTATTGTTGGGGACGTTTCATCCAACACTATCATTGCGCTCTCCTTCCTTGGAGGGGGTTGTTGCATGTGTTCAAAACTTTTCGGATGGGTCTGGGCTACATTTGTTATGATTCCAATCTGGTCAATCAGATTGCTTCGGACTGGTAATCCGTGTGTCTTGAAAGTGTCCTTCCTAGGTGGTTAGGTGGTCAGGATACTCGGTGGAGGGGAAACCTCTAGCGGTACCGGATCTCTAGGCATGCTCGACTCTCTTTCTGGCTTAGGCATCATCTTCCTACTCATCCGTATGGCATTCCGTACCTAATTCGAGAAGGGTTCCATAGATTGATGAAGGGCAACCCTCAGGCCTTCCGATCGTGGCTGTGATGGAATTGATGGAATCCGCCTAACCGGGGTTCCTGAAACAAAAGGGAGTTCCGGAAATTAAGTGAAGTCCATGATTTGATCAACTGATCCGAATCAAGGTGTTCCAAGAGTTGGCACATCTCCTTCAACATAGTTTCTATCCAGGCTGAAAAGTCGACCAGGATCGTCACTATCTTCGATTCAATCACATGACCTTCTTGGATTAATTGGTTGTTGAAGAAGGCGGCTTTGGTGATGACCTCTGATGGTTGCGCTATGGGAAGATGGAAACTTGGAACGGATTGAATTAGTATGAAATAGAACTATTATAGGCAATTTCATTAAAATGGCGGTATGAAATTAAATGGTGCAGAAGCAGGTCAAAGGAAAGAAGAAAACCCATGCAAACTGGTCATTATTTGCAAGGAAATACATGAATGACTGGTGCTTTTGGCTTCGAAGGGTCAAAATTGGTACGTTTACGGCCCACATATGGCCAAAGGTGATGCCACTTTTGACCTTCCTATCTGACCTACCGATCCCATGAAGGATTTTGAAATGGCATCTCGTGTGAATTTAGCCTATCCAAGATATCATTGGTTGAGGCCAAGGTTGGAAGTCCATAATTCTAGTATTAGAAGTGTTGGGTTGAAGACAATGGCCACATTCACTACCATCTCTAGGAAGTTCAAAGACTACGGTAGATGCAGCTAGAAGAGATGTCGGATGATGCCTTTCATGTCTTGCAAAATAAGGAAGTTGAGAAACGGGCCGAAGGAAGACAAAATAATGCAAAACAAGAAGAATCCCGGCCTCAAGAACTACAAAAATCAAGAATCGTATGTTTATTCAATATGAAAATGATCTTTCCATTGAAATCCACCCTTGTTTGCACCAAAGCCTTGCTCGAAAACAGTGAGCTATACACTTGTTGATCAGCAATGGATGAAAAATAAAATCAATTGTAGAAGTGCAAGGAATGACTTTTCAATTACACAGTACAATGGATTCACCATTGCTAACTGTTGGACATCCATAGATGTCATCTAGACATGTCTATTCTAGGTGTGTATGTCTACCCCATCAAGCAACAACCCGTTAATCCCAAAATTGTTGCCAACTAATGGTGTTGGACATTCTTCACATGTCACCACTCTTGTATGTTGCATTTGACAGCTCCATTTCAGACCGGGCGGTCTAAACAGTGACATTGAAATCTAGGACATGTATAGATTTCAGACAGCCCTTCTTGAATGTGAACGGCACCAATCTAACGAAATTTCCCATTCGATTGGGTTTTTTTTGATGTCAACCTCATCTTGGTCTCCACTCGCCTAAGATGAGCTTCACCTCCTTAGGAAAAAGCGCATGTCGTTGTCGTAGTTGTTTTGAATGTACCCCGTAGAAGTAGGAGCAGTTGACTTTTTCTCATGGTGTCCCATTGCAGCAGTTCCAACAATTGCCAGCAGTCCCATCCTTGAGCAATGCCAGCAAGCGCCTATTTTGAAATCATATTTTAGTGAGGTCGGGGTAGAGCGCCCGGAGGACCTCTGCAAAATGCTCATTCGTTGCTATGCTAATATCCACTTCTGGCGTTGTCTCCGAGCTTTATTGCATATAGTTGTATTTGTCCCTAGTTCCTAGCACAAGTACGAACAATTGCAGTCCATCCATGGCCGTGCCAAGGATGTCCAGTACTGGAAGTCAACTCCCTTTCCAAATCATGCCAAACCATGGCTTATTGAAAAGTTAATATGCATTGGTTCGCATTTTTCGGTGAGTTGTCATTGAAGGAACTCCAACGGACAACGATAGCGGCATCCGCATACATGCTTCCCTCCAACATCTTGCACGACATAGTGTGGGAGAGACATTGACACTTTGTAAGTCTTTCCATCACGGTGTCGAAATTGGAACAGTCGATCCCTATTGGAATGAGAGTTGGAGTGAAGAATCTTCTGGCTCAACACTTGGTAACTGCCCACGACATAAGCGGTGATTTGAGTGGATGTGTATCGTCCATATTCGATGCTCCGAAGAGACCAAGTATAGAATGTGCAGCAATGGAGATAGACGATACACATCCACTCGTGAGCTAACATAGTGTGCATCTAACAAGTGTTGAGCAAGAAGATTCTTCACTCCAACTCTTCTTCCAACAACGGTCCACCGTTCCAAGTTTTTGTCCACGAAAGGCGGAGAGCAGTGATGGGAAGACTGACACTGGGCGATTGGACCCCACCCCATGCCGTTGAAGATGTTGTAGGAGGGCATGCAAGGCCAACATCACTGTCGTTGCACATGGAAGCCCCAGTAAAAAGTCTCCAGAAAATGCCCACCCATGCAAGTTCAGTTTTCCCTAAGCCATGTTCTCGCACAATTTGAAGATGACTTCTAATGTGAACATTTCCGATGGGACTTTGAATGGACCACAATTGCTCATACGTAAGCTCTGCACTAGTTGCAACGAATATGACAACCAGTGGAGCTGAAAGACAACGCCAACAATGCTCAACATTGCAATGGACGAGCAATTTGTGGAGGTCTTCGGAGCGCTCTCCAACGACCTCACGACGACATGATTGGAAAACAAGTGCTTGCAAGCGTTGGCGAAATGTTGATCCACGTATCCTTCTTCTCAATTGCAAAAGGCAATAAAGCTACCCTGAGGAGAATATGGCTGTGAGGGTCCTAGGGCTATAATCATGCGATCCACACTTTTATTCATTGGGAATGCTCTCCACTATATCGCTCAAAAGGATAATGAAGGACATCTAAATTTTCCTAGAATCCAATGGTCTATCAGGATCTACAAACCACGGCCAAGTCATGCAGCCCTTCCAACATGCATTCGGTTGTCCTCTTCTTGGCTTCCTTACTATTGTCATTGGATCTTCGGACTCCATGAATGCAACAATCAGCCTCCACATCCAAGACAATCATCAAACCATTTCGATTGCGTACCTTAAGTTTCTACCCTCGGGCGGTAGTTTACGGTCATTTCGGACCATGTTTTCCCCAATAGTCGATGTTCCAAGGATGCCTGCCTTGTTCGACTCTCGAAGGATGTCATTGTGAGGTCGTTGCATGCCACCACCAGAACTAGAAGAAAATGATCGTCACCTACAGTGCAAACCAATCCGAACATCGTCTCTGTGATGGATTCACTCTTCCCAATACCCATCTCTCGTGTTGTGCCAAGAACATGGATAGGTGCGGACCATCCCTAGTCATGTTGCAAACGTCCACAAGAAAAGTCAACTACTATGTCTTGAGATTATGCTGAGACAAGTTTGGCAATGTTCAGGACGCATGGGTCAACACTTTCCAAAGAGCATGACGGATCTTCCATGCGAAACGACGAGATTTGGCATCAAGGTTTTCTCCCATCGTCATCCTCAAGAGTACGCGACGTGAAGCTCCAAGCACCATTACTTTAGTCTTCATTGCAAGTCGATGCTCTTATGGGCAAATACTTGGAACCCTCTTCTGCCAGCGACTCGACTAGAGTTCGAAGAATTTTTGTCCCAACACTGTTCTCGAAGCATAGCATCATCTTCCTCGTGGACGTGCACCATCCATCTCAACGAGAGGCGATATTGATTCATTGGAAGAACAACGTGCCTTGTCGGATGGAGATGATCCGCATCCATCAGATTGTTCATGCTGTGCTTCGAGAGCTAGTGCACGGACGAGAACTCTTCGAACCATTCTCGACTTGCCAATAGGAAATAATTCCAAGTGATTGCCTACAAGAGCATCGAGGGGTGGCGGGGATTGTCAACCGAACATGGATGACAAGAGCGAAGTATCTTGGAAGGTGTCCGGGGGAATGCGTTCACGTCAGTCATCCCCGTCGTCCATGCAAGATTTGCCATACTCCCCAGAAAATGTTGACGAGTGCGTGCCCAACTTTCTGAACCATATTGCCAACCTCCACACAACCTCAAGGGGAAGCCGACTTCTATTGTGGACATCCTCAACACGACCATGGATGGTCCGCACTCGTTCACGCTCATGTGCCACACTACGAATGAGTGAAGGAAAGACTCAAATCTGGCACGGAGTCAACACCGAAAATTGGTTTGCACCGCAATTGCCAATCATTTTCCTCTTCTCTGTTGGTGAGTTGCAACAATCACAACGACATGAATGAAAACAAGCACCCACTTGCTTTGAATAGGTGAAATGGTGATCCTCCGACCACTCTCATTATATGTAAGAAGCAGAAGCTATAATGAGGGGAATAATACTACCATGACAACAACAATCGCACTACTCTTGAAAGGGAATAATACTATCATTCGGAAAACAAGGCTAGTATAGGGGACATCACCGTGGTGAGAGAACTAATGCTATAATGATGTGGGGGAAAATGTATTTCTATTCATTGAGAATGTATTGGGAGTATAATGCATCAAAGAATATTAAAGGGTGTCAAATGTTTTCTATAGCCCCCGTTGATCTATAGTTTAGAAAGTTTTACAAGGGAGGATCCCCATCCGCAACAAAGTCAATAGGTTTAGCTATCCCTGGAAGCACCCAAGTGTACTACGTTTAGTAGATGCTGCGTGCGAATGCCAATAGTAACATCGTCACCATCCACCATCCGAATTCGTCTTCGTGCTATGCCGTGGATGAACTTGTGGACCCCATGAGCTTACAAAGAGCCTGCGCACAACACACGTGAAGATGAGTGATCCATTTTGAAGTTCAACGTGATTCAGGGGGGAAAGAAGATTTCAACAAAATGCACTCACCGGAAGAAGAGCGATGGATCAAAATGGATTCTACATCAAACATCCTTGTCTTCCTGGACTGCAAACATCATAATACACATGAAGAATGTGAGGGCATCATGTGGAATGGCGACCTGTAGATGAAGGCGACTACAACACCTAGGGCCCAGGTCCTCCGTCCAGTGGAGCAATTCAGACCGCGCAGTCTGAACTGGTGTTCCCTCCACCATCATCCAATAGTTTAGGGTCATTTCGGACCGAGCATTACCTTGTCCTGAAGGACTCACAGACGTGACGTCAATGTCGCCGTCGTCTTGGACCACGCAACCGTCGAAGGAGCCCACTCCTTCCATCATCTGCATGCGCTGTCGTTTATTGGACTTGCCGTCCAGACGGCTACTGTCGCCATTACGGCCACCCAATACACGAACACCGCGCCGCCCCACTTGCACATGCATCCATTTTGGATGGTATCATTATCTTGCGGGATTAATCTTATTCTTATGGTTGAAATGATCCGGGTCCTCATCATTGTAACATCCGATGAACTCCGGGTATTCTAGCACAAGGGACCTGTCCTGGAAGTGCGCACTTTGAGTCCGAACTTCAAATTCCTCAAGGCCATCGTGAGGTGTGCAAGAAACCAGGGGTTCTTTGACAAGTACTGCGAGACGCTACGACTAGACTCCAGCAAATCCAAAAGATACGGGACTACGGTGTTCTAGAGAGTGTGGTTCACGCCGCCAACATACGATAACGGGAATATGGCATTGTGGACGGGGTTCAGAATGCTGCTCTCCGGGCAACAGTCGACGAGTAGGGTGTTGGACGCATTGGCCCTGAAGTTGTCCCATATGAATTTCTTCTAACCCCACACGGTCTTGTGGAGGACCTTCATGCGAAGTCGCCCCCTCGGGTGGTCCACAAATTGCACGAAGGTATCCTCCTCGATGCTAGTGTCGCATGAGCTGTCCGCGGGGTGCGCCTGGCAGTTGCTCTCTGGAAACCTAGGTCGGGGAGGACACTTACACAACCACCACGGTCGTCTCTCCACGATCGAGAAGTAGTCTTCCATCGTCAGTACGGGCATGTGCTTAAGACACTCGATATCCCGAAATAGGAACTCCACCACGGGGAGAGCAACTGCGGAGGGGAGTCTTGTCCAGATGCCTATATAGAAATTCTCCGCCAAGCCAGTCAAGAACGAGTGTAATTCTGGACGACAGTGCACGGTGTATTCCCTGAACACATGATGGTTCCTAGGATTATAATCTGCCTCGGACGGTGGTGCGCGTGCGGGTGCCGGACCTTGCGCCGGACGCCCGATGTGCTCAACTTGGCAGAGGACGCCTTCTACCTCCAAGATGACAAAATAACTATTCCAAGGGAAACCCTCCATGTGGGGAGGCGCTGATTTTGGTAATGGAGCCTGCATATGCAAGAATCCGGACTCAAAGCAGGAATCTTCTAAACCAATGATGCAGTCCATGATAGTAGACTCTAGACGACGCCAGCAATAGAATTTCACGGGAGCAAGGGAATTGAACCTCACCTTTATTACAACATCGGCGACGAGGAGGGCGACTTCCTTAGCAATGGGCGCGAATACTTCCTTGCCCTTGATGGCAATGGGTGCTGGGATTTCCGGAGCCAAGGGGGATGCTACTTCCGCGACGACGGGACGATCAACTTTGACATCGGGAGTTGGGGATCGCAGAGGGGTGGGGGCGGGAGAGAGCACTTCAAGAGCTAGAGGAGCGACGACTGAGCTTGTCCGTTGTCCGAGGGAAGTGGATTGACGACGAGGTGAGACCGCGACAAGTGGAAGCACTGGAGCCTCGATGTCCAATAGAGCATTGTCAGCCTGAATGGAGAAATGATAAGAGTGTGACTACAATGCCCACAACCACTAAAATAATACTTGATAATACAAAATTTCCGAATTGCACGCTACTAGTTATCGAAAATGCCTTTGATATATATTACAAATATTGTACATTGTTTACAACCAGAATCGTTTTTCACAAAGTGTACAAAAGTATGTACACGAGTATGCAAAACATGTGAACGCTCTCCAAAGTCCGAAAAAAGAAAAAGACAGCCGCTAGAGGGAAGACCCCATGACTCTACAGACTCGTCGGAACGACCTTCGATCAGCCCGACGAACCACCTTCACATAGCATCCTCCGACCGAGGTCTAACTAGAGCTATGTAGAGGGGTTACCCACCGCGAGAGCTTCGTCATCTCTAGCCGGTGAGTCCACCGGAGCTTGCTCCACCACCGTAGGCTGCGTCGGAACGAGAGGGGCCTACACATGGAGAGCATACTACTCAGTCAAGTTAGTGAAGGAGATTTCCACATCTCCCAAGTCAACGTCAAGGCTGTATGGATCGTCTTCGTGTATACTCGAACAATGTAGTGATTCCAACACATGCATATAATGAAATTGACTAAGGTCCAAGTCATCGACTTCTGGTTCGGGAGTGGCACTCACCGAGATCAGCGATGGATTCATGTTGGACATCATTCGCAATCCCGACGCTGTGGAGGCCATCCCTGAGGGAGAGTTTGTCGTGGAGACCCCCGACACGTTCTGCAGCTCACTTGCAGGATTGGAGATGGGAGTCACCGGCATTGCTAGAGTCGGTAGATCCGGTATCATCTCCAAGCGCACATTGACATTCGCCAACGTCGCCCGGTTTTCCGCCAGTTGATTCTCATACACCAACTTCTTGGCCCTGCGCCTCACCTTCTTCTCCAATTCCCTAGCCTCCCACCACCATTGCTTTTCCTCCCTCTCCTTCATCAGTATATTGACCGTCTAGCTCCACTTCTCCAAGTCCTCAGCGTGCTTCCTCTTGTACTAGTCCACTATGATCTCCGCGTAGGTAGGAATGCTCGCCTTCACTTCCGGCTTGACCTCCTTTGTCAATTGGTGAGCGCTCGACCCACCTTGAGCTGGAGCCCCGGCACCGGAACTCGACCCTCCCTGAGTGGCCACATCCGCATTGGCCATCCTCCTGTAATCCTCCCTGCTCTTTGCAGCCATGGAAAGACGTGCATCCAATTCCTCTTCGTCCACATCATCCAAATCGATGGGGATTTCCTTGGAATTGTTTTTGGCCTCGAGAAGATCTTGCTCCATCTTCCGGATGTGCAAGATATAAGTCCTCTCATCAGCGGTCGCGGGCGGAAGCTCAAACTTTAGGGTGTCAACCGAAACTTGCACCATCGTAATCCCCTTGATTTTCTCAACAAAAGAGGGAGCAGCTTGAAAGTCCGACATCAAAGCATCTACATTCATCTGCACACTCGCAATCTTCTCCGATAGAGATTCACCCGTGGGTTTGGGAGAAGTGGCGGAGAGCTCAGACCTCACTTTCCGAATCTCCTCCTATGCATCTTTGGGGAGACCGGCCTTCAATCCATCTAGCTTGGCTTGCATATCCTCAATCAGCATCCTTGGAGGTTTCGATAGCAAGTTCGGAGCCAATCCGGAAGCACGGCCAAGAACGAGGGAATCAGACCGCGCGGTCTGATTCTGTTCAGCAGCTGTTGGAGGGAGTTGGAGATCAGAGGAAGGACACGAATATAGGGTAGGGAGAAGGGATGCTGGACTTGAGGACGGCGGAGGAGATGGTACACTTGACGGAGGGGAGGTGAAGGGGGAGGGGATGGTAGACTCGAGGACGGAGGGGCATTGGGAGGGAGAAGGGATGGTCCACTTGAGGACGACGGAGGTGGGTGGACATTAGAGGGTGGACATGAAGACGAGGGTGGAGGGAGATCTGAAGGCAGGGGTGGAGAGGGAGCTGTAGGAAGAGAAATAGGTGAAGGGGGTAGGGGAGACTGGGTGACCACATCAGACTACACGGTCTAATCCTCTGAGGGTAGCGATAGGGGAGTTTGCGGGATCACCACGGACTGAGATGGCTGACTCTACGGAAGGGGAGAAATGGGAGGTGTAGACACATGTGGAGGTAATGAATCAGACTCTACAGTCTGGTTCACACACATACGTGCAGGAGAGGAGGGAGATGTAGGCTCAGAGCAATGCGAAGTTTGCGACGGATGAGAGGAGGCATGATCGGAACAAGGAGAGGAAATACGTTCCGCGGGTGGATCAGACCGCGCGATCTGATGTTGTCTAAGGTTGAAGTCCAGCATGCGAGTAGTCAATGGACGGACCTTGCCTCTCCTGCTTGACCCTGCAGTGTCGCTGACCTCCGGGTTCTGGGACGGGGACCCCACATTCCGGGGTTCGCTCTCCTCGAAATCATCCTCCATTTCGTCTTCATCTCCGTGCTCCTCCCCTCCATCGTGGTCGTCGTTCGGCTCCACGATATCGAGGGTAGGATCGTCCAATCCGGTGGCCAGGTTGGACTCCTCTTCTAGCTCCCGCCGATGCGTCGGGCTCTGGCCGTCATAATGATATTTGAGAGCATGCGGTTGGGGGACCAACACATTGGGCCAATAACTGTAACCTATTTTTTGTTGAATTCTTTGGTGGAGGAGAGCCCGATTCGTGGCCCACTAAAAGGACACGGAACTGCGACAAAGCATCTGACATCAACCATCGCACATCAATTAACAATCATAAAAAGAATCAAATCAAAATCAGATGGTTCCATGTGAAAATAGAATTATCTCGCTAGTGTGGTCTTCACCGAGCATGCTGAGACTACCTTGGCTCCAGTGAAGACGAGCATTACGGTTCCCTGGTCCTTGCAGAACTTGTCGATGAATCGGAGATACACCTCGTACCACAGCTCGTGATTCGAAATGCGCCATAGAAAATCGTGACGACAAACTTCACGATTCTTGTACCTCTCGTCTTCCGTTGCCAAGGGCACGTCTTCATCAGCCGAGAGGCGTGGCACTTGGTCCTTGCTGTTAACTAACTTCGAGTTCACAAATGATTTAGCTAGCCGTTGGAGATACATCACTTTGTCCTTGTACTTTATCGAGTACGTTGGCTCGCCCTTGTAGTAGACATATCTACATTCGCGCTTCAACTTTTGGTCAGGGAAGAAGTCCGACACCATTTGCTCGACGGAGGCAATCCTTTCTTGATTGAAGATGAGCATCCACGTGTAGACCCCCCTCAACATCATGTTCTCGGACACCTTCTTCAATTGCTCGAGGACCAATGTGTGCCTGTGATTGACCTCCGTCTTCTCCAATCTCGGGAACAATCGAAAGTCCATGATTCCGACCTCGCAATATTTGATAGAGGCCGGTCCCGACTCATAGAAGGTCCACCTCTTCCTTCGGAAGATGTACAACTGTGGGTCGAATGTCGAACTCTTGTGAACCCACTTGCACACCGACCCCCGCGAACATTTCCGACAGTTTTGGAACCGACGGGTATTGTCCATCACACGGTCCAAGCCCTCCAAGAGCTTATCAGGCATGTCCATGGGTTTCTTCCCCGACCCGCACTCGTTCCTCAGCCACTTCTGACCGACTTGCATGAGGTGCCACATGTGGAACCCAGTTATGCACAACTCCCCCTTTAGATCCTGCCAAGCTGCCGAGACAAAGTCCCCATCGTCAAAAACATCGGCCGCCTCGATGATCCCATCCTTGATCCCCCTCTCCGTAATTTCCTTCGCGAGAACAATCTTGTGTTTCTTGTTCGTGGTCCACATGGCGAACGGAATGGCCTCGGTCCCACTTGTAGGCCTTTTGATGTAGACCTTCGGCGGAATCTCGAGGATTTTGTTGCCAAGCTCACCCATTGTAGCATCGTCCAGTCCGGCCAGAGTCTTCATCTAGTTTGGATTGATGGGCGTGAACTTGTAGACCTTCGTGGCGCCCGCCTTATCCGTTATTTCGTTGAATGGACGGCCGGAGTCGATGTCATACAGACCACTAGACTCGTGCTTCATGAAAACCTCCTACCAAATAGACCACGTTCGATCGGTAGCCATTATGATCTTCCTCTCCCCCATCTTGTCAAAATCAATGACCTTCCTCGAACCGCCAACCCCCTTTGCACTAATCGTCGATTCAAAGCTCTATTTGACCTTCATTTTGAAATCTTGTGCACAATTTGGGAACATCAGAATTCATCTTCATATAGAGGTTTTAGACCGCGCGGTCTAAAACAAGAAATTCTAGTACAAGTCCATCACAACTGGACTGTTACCACGACAATGACGTGCACTTCAGACCGCGCGGTCTAAAACAAGAAACTCTAGTACAAGTCTACAACGATCTGGGCTATTACCACAACAACAATGAGGTGAACTTCAGACCGTGCGGTTTGAAACAAGAAACTCTAGTACAAGTCTACAACAAACTCGGCTATTACCACAATGACAATGAGGTGAACTTCAGACCGCGTGGTCTGAAACAAGAAACTCTAGTACAAGTCCATTACAACGAACTGGGCTATTACCATGACAATGAGAACTTCAGACCGCGCGGTCTGAAGTGGTCAAGGAACATAACTGGTAGGATTTGTGCATCTCTTCTTGCTGGGATGCTCTCACATTTTTCTGATGTTGCGAAGGTCTATTGGCGTTCTCCCAGAGATGGCGGCAATGCATTATGGTTGCGGGCAGCGATGATAAATATGGACCGGCGATATTCCCGTCGTTGCATTTGCACGATAATGCATGCAAGTGGTCTTTGTTGTCAAACCACACAATCTCGCATGTCCACCTGCACATCTTCTCGACGATCGCCACATCATCGACTAACGTCTCGCTCGAAATGATTTCCTTTGCTGCCATCCACGTGTGTTGACCATTGATGATTTTCAAAGGCCCGGCCCCGGTGCACTCCTTCCAACAGGTTGGCCTCATTTTCGTGTTGGGCACGACTGTTAGAATCTGCTTGGTGAAGTTGACCTTCACCATTCGATCAAGTACAATTGTGACCCCAGCCTTCTCCAGCGGCCAAAAAATGATTCCCGACTTCTCATCCACGTTTATCATGTCCCTGACATCCAGCTCGAAATATCGGCCTCATCCAAAGATGTACATGTACGACGATGCTTCTTTGAACTTCTGATTGGCTATCGCTTCGACCTTCAGGCGCCGTCGCGTTTCAGCTTCGTCACTACGTTTCGGATCCAGCTTGAACTCAATTACTACGGAAAGCTTGTCCGGTACGTCCGCAGGGTTAAATGGCACGGTCGCTGGGTTGTCCACCCATTTCCCATTCACTTTTTTGAAGGGCAACTTTTGCACCTCTTCCTCCGACACCTCGGCGGTTTTAGTGAATGCCGACTGACTTGATGGGCCTGGCGCTCCTTGTGAGCCCGAGGGCTCCGTGGGATTCCGGCGTTGTCTGACCCATCTCTCCGTCCCTTCCTCTTCAACGGCCGGCGAATTCCCAGCGGTCGATGATGGCTTCTTCTTTCTTGTCTTCATCTTGTCTCTTGCTTTCAGTCGGGCAGGTTGCATTGGTGCTGCATGGGTAGTCGGCGTCGTGATCTGGGGATTGGCCTGCCACCTCTCTTGTGGATGCGTTGCTGACTGTTGGGGGGCTCCGGTGTTAGCAGCACCTACAACAGCTGACACAGGCGGTGGACGACTGCGCGTCGAGACCCCTGAGCTGGAGCCATCGACACCTTTCTGCTTTCAAGCACTCTCTTCTGCGTCCATTCTCTTTTTTCCCTTCGGCTGTGAAATATTCAATTTCCCCAAGGTCAGTCTTGCGATATGGAGACTGCTTGCATTAGTTAGATACATGCTTACCGCTTTTCCAGTTTCATAAAAGTCATCAGCTATACTTTCACACTTCGCCTGGATGTCGAGCATGAGTATTTGGAAGGCGTGGGGGACGTGATCGTAGTTTTTCGTAATGCGTTGGTGACAGAAAGTCATTTGGTCTTCAACTCGGATGATGATGACTCCGAACGCATTATTACTGGAGTTTATAACATCCACTAGAATAGCTTCTCACAGTGCATAAATACTAACTACTACTAAATTCTTGAACGATTTCCATCGTGGGTCGCCAGTTGTTGTAAAACCTATTTCTAAACTAAAGACGGGAGAGTCGTGAAGATAACTCATTTCTATTGACCACAACGATTTCGATGCGATGAATTCTAATGGAACCTTGTCATCGATATGGGACGACCAGGATTCATGAATTCTCTCTGACGAAATTCTTCATATGTATCTTGTTAGAGGTGGCTTGCTCTCCAGGAAGGACTCCATGGCACTGTCCACAGGAATGGATTTGATCAGACCACGCGGTCTGAACTTCACTTCAGATGATTATCATTCCGCGCCTCATTTCCTTTCCCGCAATGTGTATGAAGATCCTATTCTTTTCGTTTCAGTCCAGCCTACGGGATGTGAATTTATTCGGCTGAAGGACTTCAGAGCGCGCGGTCTGAACATGTTTATGAGAATTTCCTACTTGTATATTCATTAGTTGACCTCAATGACATTAATCTTAGAGCTTCAGATAGCGTAGTTTGAATAAGGCTTCAATATTAGGCTGAGCGTGGTGTCTGATGACATTGATAATTACGTTACTCGTTATCGATTTCACCACGTGGTCAACCTCTCGATTGGACTTCTCCAAATCAATTGATTTCCACAGATTTTGAGATGACAATATGTACTCATATTTCGAATCAGACCGCACGGTCTAAACCTCTTCACTTACTGTTGTACTCATACTTTGGGTTCTGGATTACTTTGACAGTAGAGACCAGAATGCGCGGTTTGAACCCATTGAAATTATTCTTTGTGGATTTGATTCTATACTGGACTGGAGGTTCAGACTGCACGGTCTGAACCCATCCAAGGGACATTCTATAATCTACTGACATTAAATTCTATGCTAATGAGATTCAGACCGCACAATCGAAATCTATTTGTTAGACCTCTTGGGATGAGTATATTTTTTGAGGTTAATTTATTTTTCACTGGACATGGTGTGATCGCGGAGTTGAAGATCCAATAGCAGATTTAGTTTTTTTATGTTTGGGGTTACATTTTTATTCTAGGATTATAGTTCAAACCGTGCGGTCTGAACCCATTCGATTGATATTCTTTTTGTGGACATCCCATCATTAGTTTAAGAGATTCAGACCGCGCGGTCTAATTCCATATGAATGACATTTTATAATCTAGTGACATTCAAGACTGCAAATGAGTTTCAGACCTCATGGTCAAATCCTTTTCGGTAGACTTCTTTGGTTCATTATTTATTTCTTGAGGTTAGTTCGTTTTCAATTGGACATTGTCTATGGCCTGGTGGATGATCTAATAGTAGATTCATTTCTGATGTCTGAGTTGGTATTTTATTTTTCTAGTGTTAATAGTTCAAACCGCGCGGTCTGAACTTCTATATTTGACTTCTGGGTGATGTCGGTTCTTTATTTAAATTTACTGATTTGAAGAGGTTCAGACCGCGCGGTCTGAACCTCAATAGTGTATTGGGCACAACTTTTTGTTCAGACCTTTCCTTCCTGTTGGCGGAGGATTTTGACGGCGCGGTCAAACATTTTTTTGACTAGGCCTTTAGGCATGTTTTGTATCTTCTTTGCTGGGGAGGTTTCAGACCGGGCGGTCTGATGTTTTCAAATTCAATTCGAGAGCAAAATATTTTTTGGGAGAACTCTAATATTGTTTTGGGAACGAAGAGGTTCAGACTGCACGGTCTAAACATTAGAGTGGACTGTTATCTAGTTAGTCTACTCTAACTGCGCGGTTATAGTATACATATTGAAATTGCAAGGCATGCAGACATTGAGGATTGCTTACCTAGACGTGCATGCAAGACTGCTGCAACTTGGAATTTGTATCTCCAAAGCAATGCTACTCGGATCCACTCCTGCGGAAAATTCATTTTCTATGAAGTCTATCTGGAACAAGTCCAACCAATGTGCATTATCAACAACTAAGTAGACAACATTCTGTAGAAATGTGGCAAGAGACTAAACTTCTTATATCATAAAGATCAGTCAATGATTGTTGCGTTACAAACTCTGAGAGTGAACCACATGAATTGTAGAGTTATAAGAAACTACTATGCGGTTTACAAACAAGAAATTCAATGGTACTGTGATCTACAAGCACTACTATACGGACTCAAAACCAACATCCTAGTTTGAAACTAGGAATCACGCTCCCTGAGCAATTACTAGATTGCAAGAAAACACATTCAATTAAACAAGCAGGTTGAAGCGGGATCTCTAGACTGGAAGAAATGTAGCAAGCACTACAAAGAAAATAGTAACTAACTATTGAGAAAATCAAATCAAATGACAGAAAAACGTGGTTTGCAGTGGTAGTACAAAGTACTTGAATGGAGCCAATGGATTTCCGCTTTCCAACCCGAAACTCTACTCTCTTCAGAATCGCAACTTCAAGTCCAATCGAACCGCTGCCCGAAGAAGTTTGCAAGAAAAGAAAATGTTGCTCGTCAAGGACACGGACAAGGCCGCGGGTAATGGAGAAAGAAAGCAGAAGCGGAAAATAGCGGCGCTCAAAGTCAGAACAAGGCGCACGAAAACAAGGAAAGCACCGGAAACAACAATGGAAGGATATGCGACAAGACGAAGAAGAGGAACAACAAAATTTCCACAATGATGGAGCAACAAAACGGGAAAAACAAAATCACAAAAGGGAGTCAAGCAAACCCTACAAGTGGGGATGACGACCAGCCGTGGCGGGAGGTCTGGACCCGAACCTCAACCGAACCTATTCCGAACCTGAACTATCCCCAGAGGTCTCCCGAGCCTCTACCAAACCTACACGTGGTGCCCAAACCTGCGTTGGAGCACTCAAATGTTATTCAGTAATAGACAAATTGTGGAGGGACCCCCTTTTTGCAGCAAATTTGTATTTTACTAGCTCACTCAAATCGTTAGAATTCATTGTAAACTAATCCCTAGTTTAACCCCTAAATGCCCAAGGCCATTTCGAAGCCTAAAGGAATTCACTCCAAATTGGAAAAAAATCCATGAATTTCATAGGTTGTATTAATGTTTTTTATAAGTTCTATGCATAGTTTTTGAAAAATTACAGTATAAATGCAAAGAAGACATGTTTGGGTGACGTAGGCCTACAAAATATACAACAATATTATTTGTGGAGTGAAAGATTACAAAGTTCAACGAGGAGGGTGATAAACCTACGAAAGTGATTCGAGGTCCTTTAATGCTCCTTTCACATGTCACATCCCAAGAGGTCCTAAACCAAAAAGGTTTGAGGTAAAAGGGCATGATACGCTAAAATCCCATTCATTAGTGGCTTCTAAAAATATATTGTATAATTTGAGGACATTAATTTTCAATGTGACTCTTCCTCCAAGATGTAGTATACTTCAACCTCGCTCCCAAGAGCCACCTACACTATGGAAAGTCAGGAGAGCAATGGCCACCTCTACACAATATTCTGAATAGAAAAATCTTGATCCATCATTTTATGAATTTGTTGGTTAATGGGAAGACTAGACTTCAAATTAAAATTTATTTGTCAAAATACAAAACTCATATAAATAGCAACTTGGTTGGGTTCTATGTAACTCCAAAGAATTGTGGACTCCAAAATTTCATACCTCCGACGTTTAGGAGTTATAAAGCAACTCAAATTTTCAATTTTCTTTTCAAATCATTCAAGTGAAACCCAAACTTATATTTCTAAGCCTTTCCTAATGTGTTTTTCCCAAGTAAATTGAACATGGTCTTACAATTATCTCCAATGAAGAAAAAAACAATTTGGATAAATGTAAGCATATACATGTTCAAAGACCTCAAACACTTATTACAATGTTGTAGTTTTCAATGTGTGGATTGTATAACAAGTGTGAGATTACAGCATTAATCTCTAGGAATGTATGATTGTTGTCCACGCCCACAATGTTTAAGGTATTTGCATAGACTTCCATAGTGTTAAAGGTATCATTAACACATACAAATTATGGTTTTACACTAAAATGTATGTCAAATATGCTTTTGTTATAATGAAACCTTGTGAAACTCATTACACCATTTTCTTTGGAAGCCTTCAAATGCTATAATTATTTTCAAATAAATACAAATTATTAATAAGTTGAACTCTAAATCAGCACTTGCATGTTGTAATTTACAATCGTGGAATTCATGCAAACATTGAAATCTTTCCATAGTGACTCTGATATAAACAAATGCATGAGTTCAATGCTTTGATTTGGAAGTAGGTCAAACACTCAAATTGATGGTCTTTGCTGAAAGCACAATAATCAAGTGAAAAGCATAACCTCCCCTCATTTAATAATGTTACATATATCCTATTCAGGAACATTTTAAAACGAAACATTCATTTCATCAAATTAAAATTTAGGATATGACTTGTAGATGTAAAAATTAAAAAGTGAGATTGTGAAGGTGAAGATCAAAGTTCAAAAGTTATTTCAATCATGTCAATCCTCTTTTATCATGTGCACATTCAGTAAGAAATAGCTCCCCACAAATGTCTGAGGTGAACATTCTAAGCTTCCTGACCCTGATGAATTTACAACTTCTTATAATGTATTGTATAATTTTTAGCATTTAATTTGGGTGGGAGTTGTTATTCAGTTCCTAATGCATTGAAAAGGCACTCAATAAGCCACCTATAGTTATTAGACATATACAAGTGGGTTCTAATTTTCTATAAATTCCAAGACGAAATCAATGCCTAAATGTAGGTTTATTGTGCCTTCCAAGCAATGGGTCCTTTCTAACTTCTACCCGTACTCCTATTTGTAAGAGAACTAATGAATAGTGACCCAATTTGCAAGAATTAACCTAACCAATGCCCACTATAAAGCCATTCTATGTTTCGAATGCACTTGGTGACGATCTAAATTTAAGAATTGGAAATTTTACATGATTTCGTACTGATTTTAATAAAACAAAATTCATCAAATGAAGATACTCCTAGCAACAGCTATGACTACATGAAGTTTAATAGGTAATTGGTGACTCTAAATTCATTCATGAATTTTTCTATGCTCCTACTTCTAATTTCACCCAAAATTTTAAGGTAATACTAGAAATATTTGGATCTTCCAAAAATCCTAATTTGAAACCGGTGGGATGGGCTCTACCTAACTTCATCCATTCCTTAGTGACAACTCTATCTCCTTGGTTCTTCTAGGTCTTTGTATGTTTCTTCCCACTTTCAATGATTATGGGTTTAGAGTCATGGTAATTTGGGACTTCATAGCTCCTTGTAGCTGCAACACAAAAATAGGAAAAACATTGTAACAATGTTTTGTTTATTTTGAAGAATTCAATTTCAAGTGTAAACAAAATACCAAAATCTCTATGACAATCAAAGGACTTTCATTTTTTAAAATACATGAAATTAGAAGATGGTATGTAAGAGAAGGAAGAACACAATCATGTAAAACTTTGAGTATGATTAAAAGACTTCAATTTTAGTAGTCAAACATTTGGATTTTCGCATACGTATCAATTTTAATTTAAAATTCAAAATTAACAATTAACAATTGCATTATAAATGAAACAATTTAAGGCTTGGTCATGGGTAGAAGCACACTTTGCCCCCCTAAAAAGTGCATCAAAAAAGTACTTTGGGGGGATTTATTGCAACTTAGCTATTTGGGGGGATTGGAGACCAAAATCTTTTTGGTTCCTATGCAGATGCAATAGGTGAGTAACCTTGTAATGATTTGTTTCTATTGTCCATCAAACTATGGAAATGTTTTCTCCAAACTTGCAAAAGTATTTTTTGAGAATGAAAAGTACGTCAAATTTATCCCAAGAATGGAAATTACTTTGTGGAGGAAAAACAAACAATCAACTCTGAGTGATTTCCAATACTTTAATATATTATTTTTTGTGTGAGGGATTCCTTATGATAGATAGGGTGTACTTGTAGTTATAGCTAGAATTTAGGAGCTTATGTGGCATTCTCTTTTACAACAAAACCTAGATAAGAAATGAAATGTTTTGAGTAATCCTCTAGTTGTCGAAACATCATAAGCGTGGAATATAGGATAGCTAATGGTCTAATCCCTTGAAATATTTATATTTTTGAAGAAATAATATTTATTGAGTTAATAACAAGAAGTCCTAAAAGTACATGAAGTACATTTGTGAGGTGAACTCTGCCGTTCATTCCAAAGTTCTTTTAAATTTCAACCATACATTTTTGGACTACGTTCTCTTATTGGGAAGCATACCTCTTTGTCTTTGTTGTCTCTTATTTATGTAGCCTATGTACATGTGTCTTCCCATGTAGAAAATGTTCACTTTGTATGGAATATACAAAATATACACTTCTAGTGCTCTGAAATTTTGCCGAAATCATATCCACCTTAGTGTGCTTCTACCCTCGTATTAGAAATGTTGCCTTGTAAGTTTGCTAAGTTTCACGGCGTTGAAGTATTCAAATGTAAGACATTAGGAAAGTTCAAGGTGCACAGAAAGTGGTAGAAGTAGCCCTACGGGTTTGAACAAATGTAGGGTGCCAAAAAACTATTTGGGCTGAAGAATTCTATTTTAAATGATTTTACTATTGTGTATGCAAAATATAATTGGGTATATGTTGGACTCACTTAGGTACTCAAACCACCTACATTGTCTACAATTTCCTCTTTATACACTCTTTTTTTTATGAAGGGCTTCACATATCACAAAGAGTTGAGAATGCTTATAAGTTAAGCGATTATAAAGCAATAAAACTAAACAACTGTTGGAATCTTTTCTCTTCAACAAAGATAGGGCTCACATTTATGACTCTTATTTGTGATTTCCATAAGCATGGTTCTTTTGCTGAAAACAAACTTGAAATAGGGTCCAAGCATGCTAATAAGAGCCACATATAGATGTTACTAAGGTGCTTATGGAGGTCCTCATTGGAAAATTCTATCTACCAATTGTTGCTTAATCATCCAAAATAGTCCTTTAGTCATCTATTCCACCAAAAAATGTTGTTTATTCATTCTAAATAGTCCACAAGTAATCCATAATGGGTCCTTAATTTATCCAATTACGTAGTGGTTACAACTATTTTTTCGTCCTTTTAACACTTAAAAAATTAATATAAATATTTTTGTTTGGTATTATGTCTAAGAAAAATGAATAATAAGCTATGCACTACAATTTTTTTTCATACTTGAAGACATATGCAGGAGTTAGAATGAAGATTCTTTAAAAAAAAAAGAGTGTTTACGGCGAAGTTGGCTCCTAGCATGCTTGGACCCAATAGAGCATTTATTTTGAAGATGGCTTCCACTCATGCAATTTACCAGAAACTGTTTGTTTCAAGTTTTGTTTTTAACTCTTCTTCATATATGATTTGAATTTTCTTGAACTCTTTTCCAATAATTTTTTCTTAGAAGACAAATGAAATTGGCATAAAACTTAAGTTATTTCATAATTATTCTCTTAAGTTTTGTGGGATTAGATATAACTTTCTAGATGTCAAAGTGCTTAAGGGTTAAGAAGCCCCATAATTATGATCCCAAAGTTCTGCATCTAATTCTATAATTCTAAGTAGTGCCAAAAAATTTAAACCAATATAGCATATGATAAATTCTTTGCAAGTGGGAATTAGAGTTCGTGTATGCTCCTCCTTTTGTGAAGCACATTACAAAAATACAAAACAATAGGTTTTAAAAAACAATAATAAGCAGAAAATAATACTTTGACTTCCATTAAATATTTGGAATTTATACATATATCCTTATTTCTTTAAGGACTGCCTGCTCTGTAATTGACAAGTCATATCTTACGGATAATTGTTCTTTCATGAATGCCAAAGGTTAAATTCTATTGAAATGGAGGTATTCATATAATGCCATTTTTCAAACCGTATAGTCGAATTTGTAAGAAGGATAGGTAGGACTAGTATAGATATTGGACATTATAGATACATAATATGTATCTTCAAAACCATAGAATGCGAATAGCCTTTGGATAGCATGATCTAAACCGTCTATGATATATGTACAATTTAAATATCAAAGACTAATCTTGATTTCTAACATGTAGGACAAGTTTAGATTCTAATCTACGGAGTTTGAATTTTAAAAGTGCCTAAGTAACCAACTGAACTCCCAATTTAATAGAATTTAACGAATTTAATGGAACAATGGCATTTTAATGAAATTCATTATGTCTTGACCAATGCAACATTACAATTGCACTCATGTTAAGAATGTTTATTCGTGGCATCATCCCATTCACAACAATGTTTAGTATGGAATGAATATAAGGGAATTAACATATCTATACCAAATAAAGTATCTAATTATACAAAGTACTAAATCTATACATTGCCTCTCACTCTAATTCTTAGATTTGAATACACTTGACAGATTCTACAAAATTTGCTCTACATTATTCTGCAACTTCTTTAGTACTTGAAAAAAAAATTTGTCATAAAATTTTGTCGAACATTGCTATTAGTAACAGACAATGGTTTGCGATAACATGTAAAATTCCATCGTGTCTAACAACTTGCAAGTCAAAATACAAAATTCTGGTTTACTTAAAAAAAGAAATTAACATATTATTTGCTACATGTTTTGTTCCACATCTAGTAAGCAAGCATCAAGCGCAATACACATTTTAAAAGAGAAAAATGGTAGCGATGTAAAGAAGTATTATGAAGTTTATGTAGGTCTTCATGTCCTGTACATTGGCTTACACGAATTAAACCTCAAACACCAATTTACATCATTTCCTTGAAGTGACTCTTTATGAAATTTATTCATAAATTATATTTTACACGACGTACATATGTAATTTTACCTTGATAGTAATGAAGTGGTTGTGTTTTCTTAAACTTTTTGAAAGTCATATTGATATGAAAATAGCGTATTTTGAATATAGAAATGCACCCTAAACTATTTCGCAATTGCATATTAGAATGCCTCAAAACTCCATACATGAATAGAGCTTCAATAATAATTTATGAATGCGTACATTTTAAATGCAATAACTACAAGAATTTGTTCTATTTTAATTATATATTTCACTCAAAATGTAGTATTTTAACGATTTCAAATGTCACTCTTTTTAATTATGTTTCTCATATTGAGATGGATATTAAATGTATTTATCTTCGGGGGGGCAGAATCTATTGGGAGTGATTGTTGGCAATGGCCATGCCTAAAAGAAATTGGGGTCCATCACTACACTCCAAACCCTTTGAATGTTTTGTTATGTTGATGCTATAGAAATGTATCATGAAGAGAATATTGTTCATTCCAAGAATATGCTAAAATGGCATGCTGAATTTAAAAATACATGATATAAGGCCATATTCGTTATATTGAGACTTTTCACAATCTCATTGTTATCCTCGACTCGAAGATAAACCACTTCATCTCTTTAATTACTACTATTTTGTTATAAATAGGTAACAACACCAACTTCTAGAATTTCATTATGAGATCACTCTTTAAGCAATATTTATTTTTGATTTCAATTACTATTTTTTTAAATGAATTTTTCAATAATTAGCATTTTGTCTCAAAATTTATGAAAAGTCTCCATATCACGAATATGGCCTTTATCTTCAAGTTTATTGTTACCAATGCATTCATTGTAAGAATTAATTGAACATCACAAATCACAGAAACCTATCTTTAATGACTTGTAGATTAAGTTTGCATCACAAAACACATATTTCAACAAAGATTTTTGCAGGGAAGACATGGCTTTTGGGATTCAATTTCTACTGGTGCCACCAAAGAAATAATACTTGCATGTTGCTAGGCACCGGTTTTGGATTATAATTTTGTGAGATGCACAATGTCCAAGTGAACTCAATGTGATTCTCGCTTGCATACACCCAGAAACGATTTGGAAATTTGTCCAAAAATCCTTCGAAATATCATCGTACGATGAACGGTACTCTTGAGACTAATCAACATCGTACTTAAGAAAATGTGTTATTTAATGAATGCATTCATATACAATTGAATTTAAAGTTATTGAGTATGAAACCTTTACCATGCATGCCATTACTTTAAACTCCAATAAACCAATAAGTTACCTCAAAGCCAAAAGTCATTGCCCCATGTGTTTTGAAGAAGCACATGATGTTTATCAATGTTACTTTAGAAATTGTATAGATGGAATTGACAATGGAGGAGTACTGAAATCATGTTGCATATGACATTTACTAAGAAATTTCAATCATCAAACATTGAATCCTTGTGACAGTTATCATTTTCTTTCTGGTACATGTGCATTAGACTTGTCTTCTTCAACACAATCTTCGGTTTTAGCTGAGGGTTTTGGCGTAAGTCGTATTGCATGTTTGATGTCATATGTAGCAATAGATCATTGTCAACTATACGTGAAACTAGTATCAAATAAGGTCATTTTGAACAGTTCAGATAATTTGAAATCGTGAATGTAAGATACCTTATTCAAAACTGAACTAAAAATTGGTTGTAGTAGGCGTTGCCACGTGTCTATTAAATGTTGTAAGACGTTTGTCTATTGCCTTCTAGCCTTGTTAGAAAAAGAACCTTGTTGTCTACTACCTCTGAATCAATCTTATGTAATTTGTGTATGCAATATTTGTATGTGTTGGCTCTGCATGATGGATAAAATGAGGTTTTAGAAACATTGTGGCAACAATGTGCAAGGCCATGATCGATGACAGTTTGGCAATTTTTCACACATGTACCCCTTTTTTTTTATATAGGCTTGAAGTTGCCTATTCTTTTTCGAGGCAAGTGGGCATTAAATTGCTTGAAAAAATACATTGAACTAGGTAGTTGGAGCCACTCCTAAAATCTTGCATAATATAGAATAAAATTGGCATATTTTGTCTTGTATGATCAAATTACTCAATCCTTACACAATCCCAATCAAGCATACAAAATTGAATGTCGTCTGTAGTACAACAAGAAAATTATTAAAAGTTATGGATGAATAATCCGAAATCGTTCAAGAGAGAGTCAAGATAATAAATTGAGACATGCACTCGTTAAACAACAAGGTGTTGTAAAAAGAAGCAAAGCTATTAGGCATAATCATGCGAAAAAAGCAAGTTACTTCAAAAAAGTCAAATGCATCACAACCATCCATGAGTTTAAAAAATATTTCTACGAAATGGGTGCTTGACTATTTTGTGAGAGGGGTACTAATTGTTGCTCATGACATGGGGAAGTTGTTTCATGTCATTATTTTACTTTGTATTAATCTTCGCGGTGCAAGTTCCCAACTCTGAACTTGCGACCCTAGCTCCGAAGAGCATGCATCTTTAATGTATAGCGGAGTTTAAGAAATAGAAAGAGGATAGGAATACATCAATGAACTTTGTTGAGATTGAGAATCTAGTGGATTCCTGCAGTAATGGTAGAAATCCAGAAGTGTATCGTTAATAGGCTATTAATGATTCACGAACATCCTAAACGATAATTCATGAAAATACTATACATGCATATGAAGAAGCCCAACATTGTCACAATCTTGTGGCAATGTAATAATTGAATGAAACCCTAAAGTAGAATTTTATTATTCAATATTTTGTTTTTCAAATCATCTTCCCCGTGTTAATAGTGTCATTGATATATGAACACTAATGTGCACACATGAAAAAAATTTATCCTTCAAAAATGTCTTATTATACAAAAAGTTGACTAACCCTAAAAAATATCATAGTTTTCTTTTTATGATTTTCATTGGAACAATTCCACATAGTAATCACTTTATAGAAGATGAAACAAATTTGTCAAATTTGAAAGTGGTTTTATGAAATTAAATAGAGAAACATTGTATTAGTCATGGACATGAATGTGTAAAAAAATTGGGATCAGTTGACCACAAGATCGCTTGATTATAATGTTTAAAATAACATGAAAGAATTTTTTGTGGATAATGCCGAATAGCATCCAAAAAGCTGGGCCACATAAAGTTGATGCCTTTTCAACAACTTTTTCCATTTCTATGTCTTTTTTGCAATGACTATGATAATGTCAAGGTATGGAAGTGGACACAACAGCATCTTCTCAAGTTTTCAATGCCACATATTTACATGTCTATAAATTCTAGGAAACAATCAAGAAAGTGAGACTCCTTTTTTCAAAGAGTTAGGTACCATATATTAAACTTTGGAAATTTTGAATACCACATAAATTGGTATTTATTGTACCTACATACCAATCATGAGAGGTAACGGATGCCTGTAATATATTTGAAATTATGTAGTATGGATTGAATTTTTCAAAAAGGGGCAAGTATGAGACAACGCTTTAAAAATAAATCGAGAACTTGTTCATCCAAAAATCACAATGGCAATAGTGAGCACAAATATTCTCACTTCAAAATTGTCTAGAGACAACAACAATCTGCACAATTTCAATGTCATGAACTATCACTGGAATTTTAGGGAGTGGCTAAGCCCTTAATGTCCTAACTATATGTCTGGGGAATATAGCCACTTGGGGCATCTCACCATGATTATTCTTTGTTTTTAAAAATTTTCAAAGAACATGTGCCCAAGGAGTACACTGAAGTCCGAATAGTTTTCATAAATTTCAATAGCACAATTAAAAAATTATGGCATGATATGCCATTTTTATTACCTAGGAACTAAAGAAGAATTGGGTTTAAGTTTTTCTTTTAACATTACATTACAAACAATCATTGGGATAGGCATGTTCAATTGCATAATTTAAGCCTTCATGAAATCATATTTGGAATCATTTTCTATTTCTTTCTACTTGCTATTTATTTTCTATATGTTGTACAATTCCAAATCATCTCTATTTTTTGAAGCATGCAATGAACTTGTCTTAAGGAATGAATCTGAGTGAGTATGAACGTAGAGGACATAAAAGAATATTTTTATAAGTGATCTTTGGTGGGCACATGCTTGCCTAGTGTGGGAATAGACCACAGAAATTTCATCTGTACATACTTAAGTTACAATACTTTCTAGTACTAAAGAACCCTGAACCGCAAATACTACTAGGAAATGCAATTTTTTTTGTTGTGTTGGTCATGTAGATTTGATTACTATTCTATTGATTTTGACAAAAATCTTCATAGAACTTTGAACTTAGAGAAACCCTAACCTAGTTATAGTAGTTTATATGCGTGAACAAATTATTTTTCACAATCATCTAGTATCAATAGGAAGGATGTAATTGTAGATTGAAATGATACATAGCACTATTTGTATTCAAGGTTCCACGCAAGAGTGTCCATTGCAATCCAAACTTTCTACACTAAATAGTGAAATTAGGTTGCCTCATACTATATAAATACTTAGTATTGCATTACAAGAATAGACTACTTTTGAATTAGGTATTGTTGTAATCGGAACTCACAAACCTTCATGTGTACAAATGGAAATATATGTTGAAATTTTTGTTGACTTTGATGGCTTGTAAAGTACATTTTGTGGGGTTCAGTAAGTCAATCTAATTGTTAAGGCAACCTAATTTTACTATTTAGTGTAGTGTTGGGGGCTCTTCGAAGTGACTCTCAAATATTCTAACATTTGAAATGGCAAGTTAAAATTCATTTCACGAAATAGTAGAGTACAGTTTCAGAAGCCATAATTTGACTTACGTTATGTATATTAGGCCTGGTACCCTCATATTTTTATGTTGACCGTAAGAATTTCACATGTGAAGAAGACTAAAAGACTCAAAGTCACTTACATAGTTTTAATGCCCTCATGTTCAAACATTCTAATCGTTGAAGCCATCAATGACATTGTTGTGCTTTCTCTTCCTCTGTACTCTCTAACATGTCTAGTGCAAATTTGATGGTTCCAAAAAAAAAATTGATAAAACTTATGGAAATGAATTTTTTTTTTTTTCAAATTTGAGTGAATTCCTGTAAGGTCACAAATGGCCTTGGGTAGTTGAAAAAATATATATATGAATCGATTTTCATATGAAGTTCATAGAGGATGCATCATTGGATTGTGGGCCTCATAAGTGTGAAGTAATAACCCTAACATTGTCCGCCGCAACTAGCCATCACAATAAGAGCCACATTCAAAGCCCCGTTAGGCAGCGAGGGTCTCTCTTTCACCTGCGTTGTCTTGCTTTCGCCGTCCGAGTCCCACTTTCTCCTTGTGCTTCTCCACGCTACACACGTCGATCATTCCAATACTTGTTTGCTGCATTTGGATGCTCGTCGGAGGCCATGAGCGATGAAGAGCTTCACATAATAGCTATGCTTTCACTTCAGGTACGATAGGTGTCACGTTGGGGTTGGGATCTTCATTTTCGGGCGAGGATGTCTGCTCTACTTCAAAGAAATAGGGTTCACTACTGTCATCACAAATTCACACGTTTAAGTTGAAATGCAATATTGTCAATTTCTGTAGTGTATGCGACTAAGAGGTTGAATACAGAGGTTGTGGACTGCGTATTTGTTGAAATGGTGGAATTTTGCAGTCGAAATTGTAGAAATGTCGAAATGCTCAATCGCGGCATTTTGAATTTGTTGATTCATGCAATGCTGGAAGGGTAGTTTCTTCAATTGTTGCAGTAGAGTGGTTTGTCAATTCAAAATAGGTGAATAGATAAATTCCTTCACGACGAAGTTCAGGGATGGTTGAAGGTGTGAATCGGTAAATTGCGAATTGTAGTACTTCGACATGTTGAATTGCATAATTTCGGGGCATTGTGAATTTGTTCTTAGTTGAACTTCTCCTGTTGAATTGTTATGCATGCTCAGAACTTTCTCAACGCACCTCCATTCCTAGCTCAATACAATTCTGCATTCTCCATTGTCGTAGTACGTATTTGTAGCTTTCACTATTGCCATTCAGATTGTTGAATACCAACTAACCTATACGAATGATATTTCGGCGATCATAGTTTATGGTAATTAGGTTGATCTTTGTCTGAATTACTGTTCGCTTATTGCAAATGTTGGGTCACATCATTGTATTGTAATCATGGAATTTCCCAAGTGAAATTCCTAGCTCCTGACAATGACAAATGCAATGACAACAAAATTTATACCCGATGGTTTGAACTGTTGTAGGAATTAGTGACCGATATTGTATACACGCACAAAAGAAAGTGCTTACTCTGAATTATTTTAGCAGGTAAAAGTGGCCGAAAAAGTTTGCCTCCTAGTCACTCATCTTGCTTTCAACAAGTTTGCCACATCATAGGTGTTGACACTGAATCCAACATTCAGACCATGCGGTCTAAACTATTTTTTGAACTTGAAGAATTCGACGTAATAATTATCCATATAGTTTTCACTATGCGATTTCAATTGTTTCCAGATATTCATATTGTCGATGCTGTCCTTCAACAGTTTCAACCATGTGGTCAAAACTGTCGAGCAAGATCGATCTCTGTAAATAGTTCAGACCGCACGGTATATATTATGTGGATATTTATTATGTCGATTTTTTTTAGCTCAAAAATTAGTTTAGACCGCGCGGTCTAAAATGTGATCTCGAATTTGATTTTCTAATGCAGTCTTGAAGTAGTTTAGACCGCGCGGTCTAAACTATATCCAGAGATCTGATTTTGTAATAGTCGTAAATTAGTTTAGACCGCGCAGTCTAAACTGTGACCTCGAATTTGATTTTCTGATGTAGTCGAAAAACAGTTTAGATTGCGCGGTCTGAACTATGTCCTCAAATCAAATTTCTAATGCAGTCTTGGAATAGTTCAGACCACGCGGTCTGAACTTTATCCAGAGCTGAAAACCAATGCAGTCCGAGGACACAATTCAGACCGTGCAGTCTGAACTGTCGGATCAAATTTTCTAACGCAGTGCTAGAACAGTTTAGACCGTGTGGTCTGAACTGTGTCTAGATCAGAATTGAGAATACAGTTATTGAATAGTTTTCACCACGCGATTTGAATTGTTTTGATGTATTAGAGATGTGGAAGCTCTCCTTGGACATTCTAGTGCTCGTGCTCTAAATTACTTCCATTGATAGGAGATTATCAGGCATTCACTGAGCAGTTTGAAATGCGCGGTCTGAACTGCATCCACTGCTATGGGATACCAATGTCTAGACTAATCTACTAACATTCTAGAATAGAAAGTCAAAGGTTAGGGGTCTAGTTACAGTTGGAGATTATACTCTCCAGGGTAACGCCCTCCGCATCTTCTTGCGAGCTATTATGAGAGCTAATTCTTTTGGTTCAAATCATTTTTGTTTTGATAACTTTGGGACCCTAATTTGTCCGCTTCCATGGAACACTCCTAATATCTTGCATGATTCAATCGTGAGATTTAATTTCTCTTGCCAGAATGTAAGTCGATAGAATTAGACCTGCCGCATTCCGTGATTATTGGCTTCCTCTAGTTTAGAGCACCCGATCTAGTGTCTACTACTAGAATAGTGGAATCGAAGGACGCCAATATGATTCCTATTTATTAGAAAGAATGGAATATGCAAGCCTGTCTTGCTCTTTGATTTGCTTGTTATGCTTTTGACATGTAGTTTTTGTAGACGGAGTTGGTTTCATTCAACTCGCAAATTGTAATGCGGATTACGCAAGATGATTATTTGTATTTCGACATGGAAGTGGAGCGTATCTTCCAGTCTACGATGTTGGGGATGTATTCTACAATGGACTCTCATCCCTTGTCGGTCTATTTCGTCTGACTGGTAACTTGTATGGCTTCGTCATGCGAATCAGATGGAGATGAGGTTCATTCAACCCTGAATAGCATGATTGTTTCTTCTGGAGTGTTTGAGGCCCATGGTTTTGACAATGAATTCTGTGATCTCCGTGTGCTTGTATTTGATATCAGGAGTTATGTCTTGTCATAATTCATGTTGACATAGAAGCAAATGCACATCACAAAACTTTCTACTAAGCACGGGTTCCTTGTAGTGATACAATTTCTGCTTCTGATGCCTACATCTTAAAGACTATTTCTTGAAATGTGATGTCCAGGGGTTCCAAGAATGTGAAGAGGAAGATGTGAACTTGGAGAAATCCTTTCTGGTAGATGATGACTCTTGTCCCATCCCTGATTGCAAGGGCATTGACTGCGATGGATGGTTGGGTAAGGCACTTCTTGCTAGGCACACAGATGGTACCGATTTCGCCGAAGTCATTATAATTACTCCAAGTCCGAACGTGTGTATTGATGGGCAAAGTAGGTTAGGGGTGGATGATGTTGGCATCGTGGTCTTGGAGGTATATAATGGGGACCCAAGTGTTGGGGACACTTGTTTGCGTTGGCCAACGCGACAATTGTTTTATCATGGTGAGACTGGGTACGTTAGCGTATATGATCATGCTCGCAAACGACGTGTTATAGATAAAGAATTAGAGGGAAATCATAGAAGAGTGGGCAAACGCCAGTACCGCTATGACAGACAAACTCATGCAGTTGCAGTGCTACAAAGAGAACCAAGATGTTGTCAAATGAGTCCATCATGGCTGTCTTCATGCATCATTGCTACGATAATGACTGCATTCAGAAATTCTCTCCGACCACCATTTGTGCACTTCGCATTGAAATGCACCATCAGACTTTTCAAGTGAAGTTCACCAAAAATCTGGACGTCCATGGGATGATGCACGAAGCAGGCGTACGGGGGAGGAAAATTGTCATGGTGAAAGGCATAGACATTTGTCCGCATGCTTGGAGGATTCTCCACAACGTCCCTCTACGCACTTTTCAGAGATATAGAGCCCGGGTCGCGGCCGACATGAGGGGTGCTCCTCACGGCAACTTGAACACAATAAAAACAAGGACACCCACCGGTCAGGCCATTGAGACTCTTCGGTCGTTGTTGGAGGCAAGTGCAGACCACATGCCCCACTTGTCACGTACTTTGGACACAGGCGAGAAAGTTTGTGTCAAAGTTCTTCCTGCTAGTACTCAATGGAAGGATTTACTGGCTACTGTGAATGAGGTAAGAGCTCGAGGTCTCTTAACCATATAATGTGGGATGAATAGGACGGCCTCCAACTTTCTCGTGTAAGAAAACCATTTTCTATAGTAACCCTTGAAGACTTCGAGCACTAACTACTGTTGATGTGCCTTGCATGGATTGTAGGCAAACAAGGAATTGGGATTGTCACCCTTGTCGCAGTCTTGCTTTAGTAGGATTCGAATAAAATATTTTTTCAAGTACGTCATCAAAGGAAGGGGAGATTCCTTTGCAAGATGTAGCATTTGTGACAACTTGAAGCAATTACGGGCCTCCTTCACTCCAGGATCAGAGGACCATCAAAGGATTCAAAAGCGTTTTGAAAAGCACTTGTTTCTTCAAGAAGCCTGTCGCCATGCCTATTATCGTAGTAGATGGTTATCCAAATTATGACCGTTTCAACTACTATCCATCATGCATGACAAAATGGACCATTCAAAAACAGCATGTCCTACATTGGCCAGAAAAACGAAGGCCTTGGACAGATTCATGAAGTTGCCTGTGAAAGTGTCGGGAATGTTTGCACATGGGCACGGGGACCGCAAGTATGTGCATTATAGTTTGGATGTATTCCCCAGTGACAACAACTGCACTGTGGGGTCCATTGCCAAATTGTTGCAAGATTTAGAAGATCCACCCGCAAAGTCCTCTTGATTACTGTTTAGAGGGGCAGGCAGCACACCTTTGTATCGGGCATTGCTCAACGGGAGTGCAGTCTGCGTTCATTTGTTGGGAGATGTTCCTTTGCATCCTATCGAAGCTCGACCATTGCCACTGGTACTACACATTCAAATGGACAATTCTTGGAGGAAAAACAAAAATAGATATGTCTTTTGTTTCTGGTCCCTCTTGGATGCTACACGAATTGTGAAAGAGGTGGTCAGGGTTGTTCTGTCGAACGTGTTTTCGGGTTTGGGTGTCGAGTTGTTCGTCTAATGTCGCATGTCGTATAAGACGAGTGTCGCATATACGAGACAAATTTGACGAGCGCGAAATTAGGGTTTAGGGTTTTCGGGCAGGGCAGCCAAAATTTTTATCTTACGTGGTGGGTTGTCAACAGTGACGTGGAAAGCTTTGACTATGTCACCATAGGCGACTGCGGGTGGGGCGCGTGCGGGTAAGGTGGGGCGACCGCGGGTACCAGAATGAGGGCGACTGCGGGTCCAAAATCCAGGGCGACTGCGGGTCCAATTCAGGGCGACTGAGGGTCCAATTCAGGGCGACTGAGGGTGTAAAGGCGATCGCGGGTGTAAGGAAAAGGGCGATCTTGGCTTTATCCCATACGCAAGGAATTTCTATTGTTCCATGGATGATAAGAACTTCTAATATACGACATAAATGCAATTGTCCATCTTTGAAAATTGGGTCCCAATTCCCAAAAGAGAGATCTTACTGAGTCCTCATACTGGAAATGAGTATTTTTGTGAGGGGAAAGGCAAGTACATCACATCACAGAGTTCCATTGGAGATGATTTTCATACTCACTAGTCCATCCGTTAAAGGTTAAGAGCAACCTCGTGTGCCGTTGCAATTGCAAACATGGATATAACAACCATTTCAATCTTGCTCACGATTTAGGATCCTTCAGTTTCCATGTGCCATTGCATTCTCCTAAGCCTTAAATTAAGTATTTCACATTCTATGGTCATTCACTCATTCATAGGAGCCTCCGAGTTCTACATGTTTTTATTACATATGGTTGGGAATTTCTAATTCAAATTTTCTACTCCTATTAAAGTGTAGAAGCCAATATCGCAATTGGATATAATAATTACACCAAAAATAGATACAAAAACAAGAAAAAAGTAAGGATAATTAGTATTACTGTATTTATAAGTTGTACACACTAATAGAGTAGTGACCCAATCTTATAAATGAACTTCTACTTCAATTGTACTTCCATGAACTTTGTTAAGATCTCCACGTCTATACCTGTAGAAGTCCACACTAAAGACATTGAACAAAACTTTGTAATTCTAACACTATCATGCTTTCATACTAAAGTAGATACTACACAAAACTCATCTATAGGCTATTTGCCTATGAACTTAAGCTAGAAAACTTCAACACACCAAAATTATGCAAAAGCATTACATTACCACTTCACTACCTCTAAATCTATATTTATAAAGTTACGGTGAAAATGTGTAATCACTAGGCACCTCATCAGCGTCAAGGTCAAAATCATCATCCGACTCCTCCCCCCTATCATTATCATCACGGTTATCATTCTCGTCATCCTCCCTTCGTACTCGTTCATTTTGCACTTCATGTTCTACCTCTGAGTTCACGTTCCGCACTTTAGTATCCACGACGCCATCGCCGCTAGTTTGCACCAATCGTTTAGTCAACCTCAATGCATCTCTTGTTCCATCAAGGTTGGATGCAGGATGTCGTCCGCCTCTACTGGATTGCCCGATGTTTCGATTCGAATTGGCTTCACCCATGATGAATCTTTGGACAACATGGTTCTGTCGTTTGGGATTTCTTTGTAGCCTCTCCTGCGTCTTCCTCAATCGCTTTTTTTGTCCTCTTGTGCCTTCACGCACGAGCAAGGATGATTCTCCAGGGCCAGAAATAGAGGAGGGTCGAGTGGGTTGCGGAGTTGAAGCATGGCCTTCATTATCAACTGTCCTAAGAGGACTATTATGCAAGGGCGGCCTAGTCGCACGGGTTGGTATAGACCTAGTCGCCCTAGCATTGTTTGCGTTTCCTCCTCCACTTAAGGGCACCGTACGATTCCGGTTCAGAACAGCTTGCAAGGGCAAGTCTGAATCATATTCCACATTTTCTATTCTTAAGGGGCTTCGTAATGGAGAAAGTGGAACGCTTGTAAGCACAACATCTTCGACGTGTGTTGGCGGTGTTGCCTCCTCTTGCCTTTCATTTACCTCAGCAACTCGAGCGGCACTTCGTAGGTTCATTACCCTTGTAGAACCTTGATCTACGACATTTGGAGATCTTGCTTCCTCAGCTCTTATGGGCATTGGACTATGTATGCCTTCATTGGGGTTGTCGGGACTACTTGCCTAAGTTGGTGATGAATTTATTGGAGGAGGTACATTCCTATCCCTAGCAGAGACATAGGGTTGCGAGGGCCTTCGCGGTGCACGTTGAATCTCCTCCTCCTCAGAGTAGTACGTATTATTCTCAGCTGTAAATGTATTTCCATAGTTGTGTCTTCGTGGAGGACTCTTTTCTCTACGAATCAGTCTTGTCCAAATATTTCCACGTAGACGCTCTTCTGCCAGCCTAATGTTCTCATTAGCTCGAGCCCTTCTAACTGGGTCGCCATCCCCTGATGATCATGTACCTAATGGCTCCTCATTCTCTTCCGAGGTATTTCCATCCACAAGGTACTTTTCGTAGAACATTGCAGGATTGCGTCCACGTTTCTCACGTTCAAGTTTACTGTTGGTGTAGATATACACCAATGCTTCCGCCTTGGATGTGGTTAGGTGATTTCGCACTTTATTGTGCACAAACGAATACATGCTCCAATTCCTTTCACATGATGATGCTGAGCATGTCAAAGATAGAACTCTCATTGCAATTTTTGGGAGAACATTAGCACCCACAAGATTCCACCATTGATGAGGCATTAGTTTACATTGTGTAATATTAGGAGCCTCTTCTAAGGGGTCAAAAGGACCTGTCTTCTCTTCGAACTGCGTGAGCTCCTGCAATGCCTCCATATATGATAATCCTAATGACTCGCTCATTTTTCGAAGCACCCGATTTAAGGCTCTTTTGGCCACACCGTCGTTACGAAGGGTTCCTACTTCAATCAAGAAAGGATTTAAGAGTGCCCCTGCATAGTGTAGGTCTGTGAGCATCAATTTCCAACGAGCCTCCAATTGTGTCTCAAACTTTGTTGCAGTTTCATCATTCAGAAAAAAAGGTTCGTTTCTCAAGCTCCACACGTGCTCTTGAAGAGTCTTCATAACCAACCAAGCCTTAGGCATTGCCGGGGCTTTCCCATCAAACACTCGGAGAGCAATAATGACGGGCTCCACCATGTGCAAAAAATTCTCACACTCCACCCAAAAAGATTCTGCATGAATGTCATTCTGCGCTATACGAGCTCGCACACTCAATACATCTCCATTTTGGCGACGTTCCAAACTAGCCTCAAATTGCACATATGTCTCATCCATTATCACTCGCATCAATGCTGACTTGCACTCCACCACACATGATATCATGAGGAAGTTCACTGCAAAGCGTGTTTTAGAAGGCATTCGCAATGCCTTGTCCGGGGAGTACTTTCGGAAGAGAGCCAATGTGGAATGGTACCTCTTGATGTACTTTACTATTTGCGTACAACGTCATACTATTCTCGTCACCTTGACATCCTTTGCCCAGTCTTCCAAAAGCAAGTCCAAAATGTGTGCTGCGCATCCTTGGGTATACATGTGGGGATATTTCTCTTGTAACGCCTTCAAAGTCCCCGTCATGACAGCAGCATTGTCCGTACATAGTTGGACAATGTTTTGGGGGCCAACCTCTTCTATGTATTGCGCCATCATATTGGTTGTGTACGCAATGTCCTTCTTCTCCCCCGTGGTGTCCACCGATCCTAGAAACACATCCCCCGCAAGACACACGAGCATTAAATTTAGTAATGGACGGCTATTAGTATCAGACCAACCATCCGAACAGATAGTCACTCCATAAACTTCGATAGAGTGCTTTGTCCGCTCAGTGACCATTTTAGAAACACTTTCTTTCTTTGGCTCTATCATTCTTGTACGCAAAGCATTGTATGAGGGCGGTTGGTATCGTAGTCTTGATGCCGCTATCTCTTTCACTGCTTTCACAAAGGCAGGATGGCGCGCAACATTGAACGCGATGCTAGCCTCATAAAAAAAGGAAGACCACATGGTATCTAACTTTGATCTCGTGCTACTTTGTAATGCCTCATCCATGCTAGTTTGCCTAGAAATGGAAGGGTTATTCCTCCTTCTCAAAATTGTTTGAGGAGTGGAATCTACTGAATTTGTAATAGGGAGCATTGGTTCATTCGTAGCACTAGGCTCCTGTGACCTCTCCCTATCCCCCTCCAACATAGGCTCAACCACAGTCTCATATACAACATCAAATTCTGGAACATCCTCATGCATTTGTTCAAAGCTCATTTCCTTTGGAACAACCCCACCACAAGTCCTAAACTTTTGCAATACTACCCATGGGATTTTCTTACATCGCTCCGATGCAATCCTGCCGCCAAATCCAAAGTGACAAAATGCCCGCTTTCGTACAAATATGGAGGTCCACCCACAGAAAACACATGTTCGTGTGTTTCCCGCAAATTGACGGTCAATGTCTACAACCAACCAAGGGTCCCACTCCTTCGTGGCTCTCCTTGTATCGTTAATGGTAGTCCTCCTCCCCTCACCCCGACTAGCCATATTGTTCCTCGCCTATGAGTTCTTCAAACAATATTATCATATGAATCAAAGCCTTGATTTAGAAAAAAGAATGGCAAAGCCACTTGCTTTGAACGGTCTTTTAAACCACACAAACCAAGTCGTTGCCCTCCAAAGAACCAAACATCCGCAAGAAGCCTCTTTCGAAGATTCAAGGCAAGAGTTCATCCCTGAAGCAAGGTGAAAACCATAGTCCGGGCCTTCAGCTTTATACTGCCGTCCTGCTAGCACCGCAAGTCGCCCCTTGAGAGCTAGAATGGGTGTAGGAAACGGGCGACATCGTAACAGGCGCACTCGCCCCCTGGGTGACTACGGGGCGATGGTTTGCACTAGGAGCGCGCATGCAAATCAAAGGGCGATTGCGGGTCCAAGGGGGGCGACTTCGGGTCGAAAAAGAGGCGACTGCGGGTAAGGGGGGCGAGTGCGGGTGGAAGGAGGGGCGACTGCGGGTCTAGGGGGTGCGACTGCGGGTCCAGGGGGGGCGACTATGGGTAGAAGGGGGCGACCGTGGGTCTCAAGAGGCAACTTCAGGTACTTGAAGGGCGACCGCGCTTACGCTTTAGGACCCAAGGCCATTTTTGTTATCCCGTTAGCGTTCCATCGTTGAGTTTCTAGATGAAAGTCATCCTAGTTTAGATAGAGATTTTATTAAACCCTAAACACTATCCAAGGGTTTCATGTGGTATTTATAGATACTTCAAAAAAAGATTTTCGGGAGTATGGTCATAGACTTAAAGAATGCAATTTTTTTTTTAAACAACCACATGAAGGGAAACTCATTTCAAATCCATTCCAACAAACTTAATAAAAAATAAATAGAATTAGCTTGTACTCAAATGTGGAAAAAATTAAGAACTTTCTCTTTCAAATTAAAAAGAAAAATGGGGGACAACATTGGTTGATCAAACCATATACATGGAATCCACAACTCAAAATGTATAACTTCCATTTCTCTATCAATTCCAAAAGTATTCTTTTGAGTACCTTTTTAGGATGTTTTTTCCCAAATTATAAATCTCAAGAAGAGTCCATACATTCACGAGGTGAAGGGCATGGGAATGTTGTCATTTACAATATGTTCAAACCATATGTTAAAATACTAAAAAATGCAACCATATAAACTTATATTGAAACTCTCATGGATGATGCAGCTTAAATTTATTGAGGGTTCTTTGTGTAGACTCAAAGTTACTAGAATTCTTTTCTTTTTTAAAACACTACACAAATTTAACAAGAAATTAACATTCACATAACTTGAAATCATCAAAATTTGTCAAAAATTCAAATGTTTGGATCCAAATGCAATCACATTTTCATACACAAAAAATAAAAATAAACATTCTTGTATTTCAACAAAAATAAGGACAAAGCCTTTTTCTTCATATATCTTGGAAGAAGTACATAGTCATAAAAGAAACAAGAGCCACCTAATTTATACTCCATCCATTTCCCCTTGTTCTTCCCTTTTCTTCTTTTCTAATTCTATTTGGGCTCTTGCCACTCTCTCTTCCCTCTTCAAAAGAGTCAGGTCATGGTTCCACATCTTATTTTGGATCCACCACTTCTTGAACAATGACATGAATCTGATGTGTGCCTTCGGCCACGACATCTTTTCCTCCAACTTCTGTTCCAATCTTTTCACAGACGCTAACTTCATCTTCAACTTCTCTATTTCCGTAGTGGATGATGAATCTTCAACATCCACAGACAATGAATCCGATTGCAACGACCGGTCAATAGGATCTGCATCCTTCATCTCCTTCAAGCGGTTCAATGTCGATCTTGCCTTTTCCACACCTCCTTTTTCAATGGCAAGGTTGTTTTCTTCCATCCTACATTTTCCCATTATTGTTTGAAGTCGTTCATCCATAACAGGATTGACATTTGAACTAGAACCTCCATCTTCTCCCTTATTGAACTTGAGGTAAAATTGTTCCAGTTGTTCCATTTCTCTTTGTTGGGCTGCCAAACGAGTTTGTCCATCTTGAATTAGTTCTTTGAGGGTGCCCACATCCTCAACCTGAATCTCTTATGTGCTTCGCTTCTCGATGATCTCACACTCCCTTTCTTTTTCTTCAAGATCCTTTAAAAGCATCTCCAACTCCACTTTATAGGATTCTTTCGTCCGCCGTTTATTGTCTTCTCCAAGTACACCTTGATGTTCTTGTTCCATTTCACGCAATCCTTCCATGGAAGGCAAATTCATCAAGGTCAAAGGAATCTCTTCTTCGGCTTCACTCTCCCCATCCAACCTATCTTCATTAATTTCTTGCAAGCGAGCTTGCACGTAATGGAACACTTTGTCATCTTCGGGACAACGAACCCCTATCGGTTCCACAGACATAAAAGGTTCTCCATCCGTTGGTGTGGTCCATTGCATGTTGCCTTCTTCGGATACCACCAATGCTAAGTTTTCTTCCATTGATGTATCTTCCATCCTGTCCCTAGGTTCAGGCAATGGCTCTTCATCGGAGTCCGATTCTCCAGTTGACGTTGACCAAACATAATCCTCATCTGCCACTCCTTCTATAATGTTCTTTTTGGGCCCTAGCCCATCCCGAGGATTATTTGAAGGACCCGCTCTGGGAATGTCTTTCGTATCTGGAAGCGTGACATTCTTGGATGTCTTGAAGGTCATCCAATCTACTGTTTTCCCCAATTGTAACTCTGCATATACCATTTGGCATATGCCCATTGAGACTTCGCTTCGTGGAATTTTTCGCTTTCCGTACAATGCTCGGTACACTTCAATACATCTCTAGACAAATGCATCATCCTTGCAGTAATGAAGATTTGCTTGGTTTTGCTTCACATGGTGAATGTGTCGATGGTAAGGGAAGAGCTTGTCGATATGGCACCAATCCACAAATAACTTGCAAGTCGTCAAGGTCCAATCGGAATTTACATGACGCCATCCCCGATATGCCTTAGCTGCTGGGTCAAGAAGGGCGCGTCGTTGCCTGCTATGGCGATCTCCTTTCTTCTTCGTCATCTTGTCGTGTCACTCTAGCGTTAAGAGAACTAGACTTTTGTTGATAATATAACCGAAGAAATGAACTCGTAAACGTGGAAGCCACAACACGTGTAGATGCCCAAACTTCCAACCTACGAACCGGCAATCAAACGCTTCAAGGCGGATGAAAGGCGCGGTGCGACGAAGGAAGTGACGACTTGGGAATCCAGTATCCCCTTAAATACCCGAAGTCGCCTAGGGCGCGTGCGGGTCTTGGGCGACCGTGGGTCTGGGTCCCACTATTCAGAAACTGCCATTCAGGAAAAATTAGAGTTTCTGGAAGGAGACCTCGGGTGCAGGGTGACCGCGGGTATAGGGGGGCGGTTGCATATGGCGACCACAGGTCTTTTCCTAGGCGACCTCGGGTAATGGGGCGACCACAGGTCATTTCCTGGGCAACCGCGGGTATAGGGGCGGTTGCATATAGGGCGACCACAAGTCATTTCCTGGGCGACTGCGCGTAATGGGGCGACCACAGGTCATTTCCTGGGCAACCGCGGGTATAGGGGCGGTTGCATATAGGGCGACCACAAGTCATTTCCTGGGCGACTGCGCGTAATGGGGCGACCGCGGGTCTGAGATTCCAAAAGGTCTTCCCCAGTTCATGACGATGGGAGCGGCAGCCTATGGGGCGACCTCGGGTCAGGGGCGTCCACGGGTCAGGGGCGCCAAAAAACATGAGTTTGAGTTTCCGCCCTAACAAATTGGAGGGAAGGTGTTCAAACTTTTCAAGTACCGCTCCCCCCTTTTCTGAGGATTAACTCCAGAAAATCGAAAGAATGAGGCATTCAAGACAAAGTAATCAAAAGTTAATTAAGTAATAAAGAAAGAGAATTCGTTGACAAAGTGGAGATTTGGAAAAGCCCTTCTTCCTAACATTTTATTTCTTCTTCATCCATCCATGTGGTCATGTAAAATTCAACATAACCATTTCCTACTTTAATTTTTGGAGGGAGTACATTAAAAGGAGACCTTTCCTTGTAAGGGGAAACGATATACAAATAAAATACTGAAACTGTGGGATGCATGAAGAAAAAATCTTTTTATCTACATCAAAAGTGGTTTCAAAAAATGGAGACTTGGGAAAGCTCTTCTCCTTGACATTTTCTTTTTCCGCATGCTCATGTAAAATTCAACATGACCATTTCCTATTTTAATTTTTAGAGGGAGTACATTTGGAGGAGACATTCCCTTTGGGGGGAAACGATGTACAAAAAAAATACTAACACCATGAGATGCATGAAGAAAAAATCTTTTGATCTACATAAGAAATGGTTTTTAAAAATGGAGGCTTGGGGAAGCTCTTCTCCTTCACAATTTTTTTTTCTTCGTGCTCATGTAAAATTCAACATGACCATTTCCTATTTTAATTTTTAGAGGGAGTACATTTGGAGGAGACATTCCCTTTGGGGGGAAACGATGTACAAAAAAAAATACTAACACCATGAGATGCATGAAGAAAAAATCTTTTGATCTACATAGGAAGTGTTTTTTAAAAATAGAGACTTGGGGAAGCCCTTCTCCTCGTCATTTCATTTTCCATCTTTAAACATAGGAATTTGAATAGGGTCCTCCTCTTGATACATCAAGGGGATTTAAAACACATTTGAAGGGGTGAATGAATATTGAATTTATTGAAGATTAAAAAGTTCAGAAATGACACCTTCAATGGTTTATATCTTACAAGTGCAAGGTTTAGGAATTCAAACTTTTTTATGACATATAATGAAAAGCAAATCACATATGTTTATCATTTTATCCACCCTAAAAAATAGAAGTACATTACTTTTGGGGTGGCATACATGGAGAAGGTCCATGGTTTTTCTATAGGGTTTAGGGTATAGGGTTTAGGGTATAGGGTTAGGGTTTAGGGTTTGGAAAACCCTCTTCAATTTTTCTAATTAGTCTTACTATAATTCTGTATTTATAGATTGATTTTGTAATATTAACTAGCTACCAATATTGCAGGATAGGTCAGTTGTAGTCAATGAAGCACGCAATTAAGTCTGACTTCATTAGTGTTGGAGATGGCTCACATCTTGTGCTACGGTGGTTTCTCGATTGGCATGACTTTAAGATAGAGGCGATTGCTGGTGTGGGGCGACTTCAGGTCCTGGGCGACCGCGGGTAGGCACTGGGTCTTCTCGCTTGCTGTTGTTGAGCCCAATTCGGTGGAATGGGGCGACTGCGGGTGGGGGGCGAGTTCAGGTTCTGGGCGATTGCGGATGAAGGTTGGATTTTTGGCTTGTTGTTGTTGAGCCCAATTTGGTGGAAATGGGTGCGGCTGCGGGTGGGGGACGAGTTCAGGTCTGGGGCGACCGCGGGTAGGGGCGACTTCAAGTCCTGGTGGTTTCGAGGCCAATTTGGTGGATTGGAGGCGACCTCGGGTGGGGGGGCGACTTCAGGTCCTAGTGGTTTCAAGGCCAATTTGGTGGATTGGGGGCGACCTTGGGTGGGGGGGCGACTTCAGGTCCTGGGCGACCGCGGGTGGGGGCGCGGTCTTCTGTTTTGGTGGTTTCCAGACTAATTTGGTAGAGGGGGGGGGCGACCGCGGGTGGGGGGCGACTTCAGGTCTTGGGCAACCGCGGGTGGGGGCGCGGGCTTCTGTTTTGGTGGTTTTGAGCCTAATTTGGTGGATGGGGGGGGGCGACCGCGGGTGGGGGGCGACTTCAGGTTATGGGCGACTGCGGGTGGGGGCGACTTCAGGTCTTGGTGGTTTCGAGCCCAATTTCGTGGATTGGAGGGCGACCGCGGGTGGGGGCGTGCCTTCCAATCCAAAGAAATTTTAATAAGTATAACGAGTTCAACTTTTAACATCCAAGAACAAGTCACTTCATTAGGACCTTGGGGTCTTCAAGGCATCTTCAGGTGATGCATGGAAGGTTTTGGCTTCCTCGAAGTCATTGTTCTTGTGGAGGTCTCGGGTTCGATCCCCAATGAGATCAATTTGGTTTGGTTCTTGTAGCCAACCGACAAAAAAGAAAAAAAAAGACGTTAAGCTAATTCCTTGTGGTATGTGGGAGGGAAGGTGATTTGATTCGCAAGGTCTAGGGGATGGTCCATGAGAGTTATAAGAAATCAGTATTGAATTTCGTACAAAAATGTATGTGGTGCAACCTTGCACCTCATACATTTCTGTACGAAATTCAATACTGACCGTCTCAACCCTCATAGTACATCTCCGAAACCTTGGGAAGCAAATGATGTTTCCTGCTCACCTATCGGAGTGACCAAACTTGACATTTTGTCTCTTTGGAGAGAGATTATTTTTTTGTATAGAAAAGTTGAAGTAAACCTTGGATAGCTTTTACAAGAATATATTGAATGTCCTCCAGAGAATACTTAGCCAAAGAAATTGTACATTGTATAAGGATTTGCATGTGATGGTTCTTCATCTTTAAATGATGGGGTGGCTAATTTTGAGTCCATAAATGATAGAAACTCTCTATATAGGATAGAAGAGCATCTCATCATCTTGTAAATTTTGTAGTGTAAGAAGGGGTGGTCCTCCTTGGAAAGTTTACTTCGGAAGACCGCATCTATAATTTGTAACTTAACAATTTACAACGTCTAAGAAGGATGATTTCGAAGGTGTCCCATTTGTCCATTTAGAAATTTCTTGTATTTTGTGGGTGACCAATTTTGAAGGATTGGCATGCAAAAAAAAGAAATGATAGCATTCAAACACCCTTGATGGTTTGAACAATGTCTTCATCAAGGATAACAATCTTTTGACTTGATGTGCATATGCTTCATTTATTGTTCATTTCAATGTGCTCTGCAACATGTATGTTTCCATTTATGACCTCTTGCACCCCAAAAGGGTTTAGGGTTGTGTAAAAAAACCAAATTCATGTTCACTATAGAGCAAACTTGAAGAAATTAGAAAAAGACTTTGGACACTTCTAAAGTAACCTCTATAATATCATTATGCAAAGGTAGAATGTAAGTATTTCAAGTTCTCCCTTTTTGTTTCAATAGAAGTCAATCATGTCCCGTACTTTTATATTTCTGATTCCTTTTTTCCGTTTTGGCCCATTCCTTTTTTTTCTTTGTGAACATTGTAGACATATATTTGGAACCATAAAGAAACAAATCAAAATCTAATTCCACATTCTAGACCATATCATAGTGGTCTTATGTTTTGATTCGAAAGCAAGCGAAATAGAAGTGGGAAGTTGTAATGCCAATGTTTCTACCCCATATGAAGGTTTCTTTTAGCTATTATTTAGGATGGTCCATCCTTTTTGGACCCGCGGTCGCCCCCATGCGAACGGTCGCCTCCATCCCCGAGGACCTCTGGAACCCGCAGTCGCCCCCTCCCACGATCGCCCCAACCCGCAGTCGCCCCTCCCGCGGTCGCCTCCATACCCGCGGTCGCCCCATATCCGCGGTCGCCCATTTCGCATGCGCCAGACCCGCACGCGCCCCAAGGCGACCTTGGGTACTTAAGTGGTCGCCCAGACCCGCGGTCGCCATTCTTGGTTTTGCGCATTGGCTTTCATCCACCTTGAAGTGGCTGAATGCATGCTCGTGGGCCAAGGTGATTTCAGAAGGGGAAGTTTTTGCCCATTTTTCTCTCCAAGTTCAAGTCAAGAACGCCTCGTTTTTCAAAAGAGGACCATGTCTTCTTCAAAGGAAGGAAGTAGTACAGGTCGGATATCGGCTTGGGACAAGGACCTTGATAATCCTGCAGCATTTGTTGTAGATATAACTACCAAGGAGGTAATTGGGGGTGCTAGACCATCCAAGACAAAGAAGTCCAAGACAACACACGATAAGGACCCTACCTATCCTCCAGCACGATATACGACCTATGTGCATGAGGCTTGTCTCCAATGGTATGAGGAAAAAAGTGTACAATATTTGGAGAGGAAATACTTGAGAAATAAAGAGGTAGGCATCTAATCCTTGAAGGATGAGTTGGAGGAATTTATTACAAGGAAATGCAAGGAATCTTCGGACTATGCAGATGTGGATGAAGTGTATTTCAACCAATGGCAAACGTGGATTGGCAATTGCCTACAATCTGGTATATTCAACACCAAGAAGTTGATGCTTGAGTTGCGACCTATAGTGCCTGGATTTGGAGAAACGGATAGGGCCCAGGAGTTTCGTGAGAAGATGGATTGGTGGCAAATTGTAGCAAAAAGATTGTCAAGGTCTGAAGCTAGGGGTATGGGGTGGTAGACGGATGCATTGAAGGCTGCATTTACAAGAGATAGTGGTTCATGTATCATGTGGGTCTACTCAGAGGCCAAGGTGGTCCCACTTACTGGATTTGACCGTCAAGGAGGATATGCAAAGGTGCGCAAGGTACGCATTGAAGGGATGTCCACGATCCCAGCGCATGTACATTTTGCGGGGAAATTGTCAAAGCAAAGGAACAAACGCGATGCGAGGGTGGAACGGTCAGTGGAGGCTTTGGTATGCCCGTTGAATCATCCGGCCATTATTAAATTCCTAGCTGTCCATGACCAAACAATGGAAGCATACACTTTGTGGTGGAATGGTGGTAATTTCAAAGAGTTGCTTCATTTAAATGAGAAGGTGGTGCCGCATGCGGAATGGCATGAAATCAAGTTGGTCAAGCAACTTACAAGCCAGCAACAAAAAGAAATTAGCCTCTTTCGAAGACACAAGGCGAAGTTGGCGTGGGCCCTGGTTTATGTGACAAGTCTCGTACACAATGCTGGGGTGTTGCACAATGACTTGTCACCTGTGAACATATTGTTGCATTATCCCCCCTTCTCGGACGAAGAGATCAACATTGGGATTTGTGATTGGGGAATTGCAGTCGTATTCAAGAAGGAGCTCCCTCGCATTTTGGATATGAAAAACAAGAAAAACTTGATGCTGAGAGGATGGGCCGTTGGTGGGCAGCT
>OY987272.1:12559177-12789278 GCA_963920665.1 Straminergon stramineum
TTTAATGTGAAGTGCATGTTTTGGACCCAAAATATTGAGTATTGTACAGACACATCACCTACTTGCATGCATTTGGTTTGAATATGAATTCTTTGCATGGTTCATTTGGGGGTAAGTCAATCTAATTGTTAAGGCAATCTAATTTCACTATTCAGTGAAGGTATGTGCCTTTGCGGTCAGGGGTTTGGGACCCGCGGTCGCCCCAGACCCGTACGCGCCCCATCGCGGTCGCCCCAAACCCGCACGCCCCCTAGTCGCGGTTGCACCAAACCGCGGTCGCCCAGACCGCATGCGCCCCCAGTGTGCATTCCCCTCACCCGCGGTCGCGCCAGACTCGTTGTCGCCCCACCGTACTCGAAGTCGCCTCCAAACCCGCAGTCGCCATCACCCGCGGTCGTTGGCGGTGGTCCTGGACCCGCGGTCGTCTTCCCAACCCGCACACGCCCCCCCCCCCCTTGGACCCGCACACGCCCCATCTAGAGCTGTGCTCGCCCTGAGGCGACTGCGGGTACAAAATCAGACCCTAAACCCGCAGTCTCCCATCTTTCCCTTTTGCGCCTTGTCTTTTATCCACCTGGAAGTGGCTAATTGCAGGCTTGAGAGGGGGAGGTGGGTGTTGTGAGGAGGATATTCTATGTCTCCTCATGTCACTGTCATCCATTGATTGTAAATCACACCGAATTGTTTGAAACTTGATTGTGATTGTAAATGTTCATGTTGATGTATTTGTAAATGTGAATTACCATGAGGTAATAGATTTAAGTTTGGACAACCACGGTTTTAGGCTTGGTATATTTGGCATAGTATCTGAGTAGAATTGATCGTATAGATTGAGCACTATGGAGAATGAGCCCCCACCATTGACGCCTGCCACAATCAAACGCCTTACACGAGAAGAGATGAAGCTCATCCGCGACAAGGGTCGGAAACGGTCCGGTAAAATTCACAGGAAGCGTGTGGCCATTTTGATCCATCCAAAGATTAAGGCATTTAAAGGTTGGAGAAATGAACCTGAGCCTTGGAGTTACAAAACGTTTGCAAATACGTGGATTGGTGCCATATCAGCAAATTATTTCCCTTGTGTCGGCACAAAGAACATCTGAAGCAAAACAAAGTAAATCTTGCATACTCGAAGGACGAGGGCTTCATACTTAGATGTTGTGAGGTGTGGAAGCACTTGTATTTGGAGGACTCAACTTACCGAAACGACAATTTCTATTTCTTTCTGGTGAGAATGGTGTATGCTGAATATGTGTTGAAGAAGGAGGTGGATTGGTCAACATTGAAGGAGGTCCCTATTGCAATCATTCCAGAGACTGCAAAAATTTTACCACCAGATGAACCTGTGGATGTAAAGAAGATGTTATCCAAGGTGAAGCGTGGGAAGTCATTTGTTCGCGATGAAAGCATGGTTTGGTCACAGACTTCTAGCTCTGATCTACACACCCATGAATACGATGGACATTCTTTCCACAGCGATGAGGAGGAGGTTGCCATACAAGAATCTAGGCCGGCTGTGGATGTGGGAGTCGACCAAAGTGGACAATCAGCTCAAGAGCCCATCATAGTACAAGATATGGATGAAGAAGGCATGGATGATGGGGTGGCTAGGAGAGTGGACCCCGTTTTGCGAGAGGGTGACGGGAGTGGTGGAAGAAGCGATTCAGAAAATGAAGAAGCAATGTTGCTTGCCAAAATAGAAAGTGCAAAATTAGCATTGCGTGCAAAGAACGAGTAATTGAAAACTTTGAAGGAGCAAGAAATGAATCCCACTTTCGTAGAGGTGTTGAAGCAACGGTTGAAGGCCATAACGAACGTCATCGAAGAGAATGACAAGGGCTTCCATTTCTTCAAAAGAAATCGTGATTTTTATTTGAAGGAAATGAAGAGTGGGAAGGTGCATAAAATGGACCATTATTTGATATGGGAATCAAAACTCAAAACCCTTGTCTGCAAACGTCAGCAGGCAGAGAATGAAAGGCGAAGCCTAGAACTTCAAATAATGGAGAAGAAGAAAGAATATTACGAGGCTGCCGTCCAGCACGTTCCAAAAGTAGAGCTTTTGGCTTCTTCCTCAACATATGGTAGTGTTGTTGGAGAAGTAGCAATGCTTGAGAAGTTGGTGAAGTTCCATGAGCAAAGATTACCATTGATGGTATCGGAGTTGGAAGCTTTGAGGGCAGAAAGTTTTTTTTTTTCGGATTGGTATAAGTGGAATAGAGCTAGCATAGGGAAGTCTGATGCAGAATTACAACAAATGGGTCCGGAGCCCATTTTGAAGGACTACCTCAACACAAAATAAAATACCTAGGAATACAATGAGGATAAATACTTTCACCATGATTATTTTGTATTTTGCCTATCCTGGTGTTATAAAGAAATGCAATGTTTTGAGATAAAACAATGTATATGGTGTCTTGAAGCAATGTGTGTACTAGAATAGTTAAATTGGTGTGGGCACACTAGTGGTGTGCATGGAAGGGAGAAAATGCCACACCATTTTGGGATCTTACAACTTTTCTATATGGATGAATATGTCTCTCTCATGTTTTGGGAGAAGGTGATGGTATGATGAATGGAATGGGATTCTTGCACATAATTACAATCGAATAGGAACATGGGATTGATGGGAAGTTCTTGATTCTTGACTGTAAAAGTTGACATAGTATTTTCACTATTTTGTGAGAATGTCGTCATGAAATCTACAGTACAACTTGTATTAATGATTTTCATATGAATAGTGGAGAACGAAAAACCAATTATGCCCCAAATACCATATTAATCGAGGAAATTTATTGAGCTTATTTGTCTCAGGTGATTTGCTGCATTGTTCCTCCTTGTATATAGGATTTTTTAGAATTCTAGCTTTAGCGTAATTTGAAGAAAATTACAATGGATATTGAGGAATTAGGTAGGTTTTATATGTAAGTTGGCCTACTGATGTTTTTTATGAATTTGAATTTTGACCTCCAAGGACAAGGTGAACCATTTGAAGGTATGGTAATGTGAAGTCAACAAGTCAACATCCACGAAAAGGGGCATGTTGTATTTGAACCCCTTTTATTCCTTCTTTGGCCAAGTATCTTGAAAGCTTAGAGGAAAAACTTCCTATAATTAGAACCTCACGATTTTAAAGAATATGAAAGGAAATATCCAATTGGACAATGATGCTCCACTCTAGTGAGTAGTGACCTAGTTTTCTTCTCAATGCAAGTGAAATTAATTTGAAAAGTTAAACTTTAAGAGCTTTGTTGATTTGATTCATACAAACTAGTTTTGGAAGAACTCGAAAAGATCATTCTCGATATGATTTCAGAAATTGGTGCTTTGGTAGAGAGGAAAAAAAGGTAGTATTAAATAAAAATCAATGCCATATGGAATTGCCATACATAGGTATGCTAGGAAGTCATAGAAGTGGAATGAAAGAAGCAAACCCTAAACCACTCCATCGTACTTGCCAAAACAACTAGAAACATAGTGTAACTAAAACCTAACCCTTACTTGTCATCTATTATGATGGGAGGTAAGGCTAAATTGCATGATTCCTATGAATGTCTAGTCAATTACATTTGGGTTGTTTTGAGAGCCACTTCCTTCACCTTCTTCGTAGGTCGATGCTTCCCCAACCCCTAGCTTTCGCTTTGCACGGGTTCGTGAAGCTGGTCCGTCTGCCTTCAAAATTGATTGCAACACGTTGGAGTCCTGTAGAGCTTGGAGGGTCCTTGTTGTTTGCGGAGAATGTGCTTCCAACAAGTAGTCAAGTGCTTGACTTTGGTAATATGGTCCGTACGTAGAGTCTAGGTAAGCCATACTAGTCAAGTCTTCTAGGGAGGCACTATCATCTTGATTAGCCACCCTTTCTCCTTCTAAATTCCAACGGTGTCATTGCGGATGAGGACCCCACTTGAAGGTTGAGGAGGTCTTGTCCCAATATCCACCAAGGCATTGGAAGAAGAATGCCCTCCTCCCTTCGTTTTGTGGCCCCTTTTCCCATGAGCCTTGGTGCAACTCTGGCAATTTCGTCTGGGTCTGTTTCCCAATTCAATTGCGAGCTAGGAGGTCCTTTTTCTTGATCATGTTGTCCTTCTTGCCAACTCCAAACCAAATCTCGGCCCCACAAGGTTGTGTCAGCCGTAGTATCACGTGTGTGTTCCCAAGAAGGAGGCATGTAGGTCGTCAAGTTGAACATGGTATATAGGCGATCATGGAATGGTGCTGAACAAATCACACAACGTCGTCTAATCAAGCATTGTGTGATGAGACATTGGGGGTGGTATACATGCGCACAAGATCCTAGTGCCCAACCCCCTTCGGGGCCAAATTGTTCAAGACATATGGGGCATTTGGTATGGTCCAAAACAAAAGGTGCAGGCTTGGGCCACAATAGCATTCGTTTCTTCTCTTCTATGTGGCTAGACATTTGGTTTTCGTGGTCCCAACCATTTTTGCTCCAATCTATGACCTCCTTTTGTGGCAATTCCACCATGCATATGTTATTGGGAAACATGTCCTCCAACAATGCCCATGACGTCAGTCCATTCTCACGTTTAGGAGCATTTGCAACAAAGTTTCTAGAAACTTTCTCTAGCTCTTTCGCAACTTGTTGGGATCTATCCACGGAGAGAATGCAGGCGACCTTCCAATGGTAGTATGTGGTAGTCAACTCAGCCAACTTTCTTCGAAGCATCTTATTTTCTTCTTGAAGTCCATGGTCTTTCTCCAATTGAATAATTGATGGAACCACAGGAAACGAAAGAGAGTCTTGGGTCCCATTGAGGTCAATTGTGTCATTGGTAGTATATCTTGTGACAATAGTAGGAAGTGTATTTGGAATGATGGGGGAGCGTCTAGTGCGCTTGGCAAGAGGAGAACGCTGAAGGATATGGTTGGTAAGGTCCCCTACAACCTTGTCCACATTTTGGAGGTTCTGCTCAACAAAGGCGTCATCCATATCCAACAAAGTGAAAGTGTCAGGGTCTTTCTCACGGAGGCGTTGCAGTTTTGTAGTTTGTTGAGAGATGAGTGTACTTTTTTGTTCACACTCACATTGCAATTTCCTCATTTCATTCTGTAGTGAAGAAATTTCAACATCTTTGGTCTTGAGGAGGTCCAGAGCTTTTGCCAAAGTCATAATGTCATGGCTTGAGCCCATTGTTGATGGAGAAATGGGAACACGATTAGTTTCTTCCATAGCCGTGTCCTCATCGGGCCCAAAGTCGAAGACGTCATTTGTGCGCTGTGTTGGCAGTGATGGGTTAGGAACTATAGTTGGAATCGATGCGGGTCCCACTCGTGTTGTTGAACGCCGTACTCTAGATGGTTGCCTTGGTCGTTGTCCCGTGGATGTCGCGGGTCCTTCTACAACTTCATTTTGAACCTCATTGGGGCAAACAGATTGCTCCACGATTCGTATGACCCTATGGACGCACGTACCATCAGAGTCATCATCTTCTTCAGACTCCTCAGTGTCAACCTCAGTGGCAGGGGTTTGTATTTTGTATGCACTTCGAATAAGACCGAGTCCCCCCAAAGGAAAAGCTAAAACTCCTTTTGGGATGAAACCACTCTCTAGACGAGTGACATATGTACTTCCCTCTATTGTGCTCCAATTAACCTCTTTGTTTAGAGCGACCTCAGCATATGCTCCTCTAGCAAGGAAGAAGGGGACCTCGTTCCTATCTACAAAGGCGGTTTTGTAGAGGACTTGCCACAATTCAATGCATCTTTGAAGGAATGCTGGATTCTCACAGTACTTCAAGTTGGCCTTATTGGTGTGCCGATTATAATGATGACGCCATAAAGGAAAGAACTTGCCGATGTGGCACCACTCGATGTAGTCTTCACAGGTTTGTATTGTCCAAGGCTCTGGTTCTTCATTCCAACCCTTAAAAGCAAGGTGGGCTTCACTATTGAGCACGTGCAATCGCTTCCAATGAATAGTGCCCCTACGCTTGTGATGTTTGTCTTTGGTAGCCTTCCGTAATGCCCCGGCGGTCTGTGCAACAGCGGAGATAGGCAATGCCCTGGCATTGTTAACTCCAGTGGCCATCAATGATTGTCGTGTCCAAGGCTCAAAAAACTCTTTTGGGAGTTTAGGTGGTCCACAACTACTAAGGTAAGAAGGGTGGATGAATGTAATAAATAGTAAATAGTCAAGGTTCACGCATGTAGCCACTAAAGGATACAAGACAAGAAGCCTCAATGAAAGGTGCCCAAAAGGTCTTGGGCGAGTGGATAAATAGGTGGGGCGAGCGCGGGTGAGAGTTGGTCATGGGGCGCGTGTGGGTAGGCAACCACCGGTTGAACCTACGGTCTTTAGGGGGCGCGCATGGATCTCGGGGAGCGACTATGGGTCTGGTAGAGCACATTCGGGTTCGAGGAGGCGACTTCGGGTCCAGGGGTGCGTGCGGGTCCTGGGAGGGGCGACCTCGGGTACAAGGGCACGTGTGGGTCTTTTGGGGGGCGACTGCGGTTACAGGGGCGCATGCAGGTCCTTTGGGGGGCGACTGCAAGTCTTTGGGGCGCGTGTGGGTCCCTTGGGAGGCGACTACGGGTCTTTGGGGGCGACCGCGGGTAATTGTGGGGCGTTACTTCTCTTTGGGTTCTCACTTCGTGTCTTTGCTTCGCAGCTTGCCACGTACTCGACACCCGCGGTCGCCCACCAGCCTGAACCTGAAGTCGCCCTACCCGTGGTCGCCCAAACCCGAGGTCGCCCACACTCGCATGCGCCCCTTTAGGATGCTACGTGGAAGACATGTGTCTGCCACATGGCATCCAGGTGGCCTCACGGGCAGGGTAAAATTTTTTTTAAAAGTGAAAGGTAAGTTTGACTCTATTAGACGGACAAGAGGGTCTACTTGACGTGTTGGACGTCCTGTTCATCAAGTTGTCGAACTGTCCGCCGGAACAACCATGGAGGTGGTCGTGTCATTCATGATAGTGGGACACATCCACGAAGACATCGATGCATCTTTCGGGCGTTGGAGCATGGAACTCCGCAAGAAAGACCATCCAACCTTGCCATTGTTGATGCAGTCCTATATGGAAATGGACGAAGTTCCATTCATTCCCCATCTGATAGAAGAGGTACCCAATTTCAAGGCTTATGTCAAGCTTTATATTGGAATGAACAAGAATCAACTAGTGGGTCACTCCAACGGAAGGCAATATAAATTCTTCATGGATGACAATGGCTGGCCAATCATGCAGTACAAACTAGCTTGTACTGACATTCTGTGGTTGCCCAAAGACGGATTGAAGCTATGGAAGGAAGATGCCGATCATAAACTTGTACTTCCTGAAGGTGATCTTGTATGCGTGAAGCCTAGAAAAATGACAAACCTATCGGAGATTCTACGTGGATTCGACGGGTATATCCAACATTGGACGAACGTATCAAACGAAGATGGAATGGCCGAGTACAAGGCCCGCATGTCACAGTTGGTTACATACTGGACTGATGTGAGGAATGCCATGCATAATACAATTGAACCACAGGCTACAAACTCTGAGGAATGGAAGCAAGGATTTTGGCCACGAACTCGACAACCAGGGGATTTTATGACGGATTTCATGCAAGATGGAAGAACACGAGAAGAGCTACAATTAGAGGACCCATATATTGGCACTCTTGAAGGGAGGCCACTACGGGTGTACAATGTCGCCACAGACCTCTGTGAAGGTTTCTACGTATTTGTGAGACCAGCATTGGATTGTAATGAGCCCATGTGGCTTGGTAGGGCAGTGGAGAATCCACAATTTGATCCAACTGTTGATCATTTTCACGAAGTTCTTGTGCAATGGTACGTACCATGTGGCAAGTCCAAGGATTTGCAACGATTGTACACAGGATGGGACACGAAGACTAATTTCAAATGGGAGATTGACCGAACGGCCTCGCAAGCCGACTATGTTTCAACAGACAATATTATGGCATCTTGGAAACCAAAGAAGAATGATGGGGATAGTTTCGTCACACCATGACAGCAAGTGAGATTTGCAGTGGATAATTTACATCGAATTGCAAAGGAAGAGCAACAAGGCTTACTAATATGATTTCTCGTGACAAGGCTTCCTTGACGATTTTAATTGTTGCAAACATTATATAATACAATGCACAGTGCCCCTTTCATCTCCAGATGTAGCTCAATTGTCTTTATCTATTTTGTCCATGAATATTGCTTTGGATCATGAGCTCTTCTGTAGACTGCAAGAAGCATGGGCACCCTAACAATATATGTACAAAATACTTTGCTAAACAAAAAATATAAGGTATTTTGTCTCCATTGTCATCTATTTGAAAGGGCCGTACTAGGGATAATTTTTGTAATTTTCCAGCCACCTACTTGAGAACTAAACAAAATTAATGAAGACACCCACACTTGTGCCCATCATGACTAGACAAAAAATGTCCAATTAGGAGGGGGCCAGGGCACCCTGGTCCATGACCCCAAATTCCATGATCATTCTACAATACTAGCTTTGTAGACCAGACTTTCACTGACATCTGTGGCCTTTTCTCTGGTACAACTCATCTATGGTGAATTTCATTAAAATGGCGATATTATTGCAGATTCTATAGAAAAAGTGCATTCATATGAAGCGAAGCAATGAGGCACACCCACAATCACCCTAAACCAGCTACATAACACAACCATAAACCACCACAGTCAAGATCCTTCAGCTACTTATGTCAAAATGGCGCATGGCATATGCCATTTTAATGAAATTGCCTTTATTGTAGTGTTGAATTTTTCATTTTTTTGAGTTAGACAATCGAAATTAGAATCCTCTTAGCTTAAATATTATACTTAGGCTGAAGAGACAAACTAAGTATTCCGTAACCAGATTCAAGATGGATCCGAAATCCAGAAATCTAGATAGGTACAACCTATATCCTAGAATTCTGGTCTAGGAATCTAGGGAACCGTTACGGCAAACGGTCTTCTACCAGGAATGGTCGGTAGAATGACGGGTACTTAAATCCCCACAACCTCCATTTTTCTTTCTCTTTCTTCTACAAATGTTTGTGCTCATGTAGTTGAGTCAAAGAGTGGTGAGTTAGCGATTGCGTCAAGAAAAAGGAAGTGAGGACCGTGTTGTCCACATTGGATCTATATTTAGTTACGATTTTTGATGGCGGAGGGAAGTATCCATAAGCATACAATCACTGCCCGGATGGTCTGTTCCACCATACCTACTAGTTAAATCATCCAGAAGTAGTGAGAAGAAGATCTTATGTGCATAGGGTGTGTCGGATTAATATGTAGGCCGTGGACCCTCAAGAATGAGGAGATGATTCAAAAGCTCATTGTAGGAGCTTTGAATCAGTACGAGTTGATGGTAAGGGGTCGACCCATAATTTGGACGGACAGGGTTGCTAGCGTCTGAGCTTGTGAGCGTGAGCTTGTGAGTGGGAAGAAAAAAGTGTAAAAAACCACTAAGGTACCCATGACCGTGGATATACCTATGACCGTGAATGCACAAAATATTGATTTCCCAAATATTTAATTCATTGTTTTTGCAATTTTAATGACTTCTAAATTTTAAAAAAACATGCTTTGACATTTGCATTTGGTTTAGGGGTTAGGGTATTTTTTATATGCACCTATCTATCACTTGCTAATAGCATTTCAGTTTTGCTAAGGGTCTTTGTTTACTTATACAATTCTATTTGCTCATTCTAATTTTTTCCACCCCATTGCTTATTCTAATTTTTTTGCCACACTCTATTTTTTTAATGAGGACTATGGTGTTGTAATGTTTTTTTTCACACTCTATTTTTTTTATCATGACTCTTAGGTTATTGTCATGTTCAGAATTTTTCACACACCACATTTTTCCAAAAAGATTATTGTTGTAATATTTTTTTTCACTCCCTATGTTTTTTCTTCAAGATTGTGGTGTTGTAATTTTATTTGGAAACCCATTTTTTTTTATCAAGACTCTTGGGATATTGTCATGTTCATAATTTTCACACACCATAGTTTTCCAAAAGGATTTGTATTGTTGTAATTTTTATTTTACTCCCTATTTTTTTCTTCAAGAGTGTGGTGTTGTAATGTTTTTATCACACCCTTAATTGCAACAAGCATTAGTATGGGATTGTGAATCAAATGAAGCAATGTAAAAATGTAAAGGAGAATAAATAACGCCCCACACGTAGCCACAAAACTCACAAATCCAATAATAGTGAAAATGAAAACATAGTAGTTTGACTCATGAGATATGTCAATCTCATGAATCTAAGTCACAGTTGACTCTGTTGCAAAGTCCTCATTGGTAGATGAATTTGAAGTGTCTCTTCCTCCGGATGCTGATCCATCTATAAACTCTAAAACATTTAGAGCATATGTATCTCTACGACGTTTTGGTTTAGAGCAACCAAAATCTGCAAAGGCTAATGCCATCTGCTTTATATAAACTGGAAGATCAAAAGGCCTCTCCGGATTGAAGAGAGGGCTTTGTTTCATCATTGCATCCGATGACATCAATCCTCAATGGCTACAAACACATATGACACAATGTTAAATTCTTGCAACATAAATATTCCATGCAAACAAAGAATTATAAAAATACAAACTTACTTACTGAATGTTCCCTTCCATGGAAATTTCCGAGGTACTATAGGCATTTCATCCAAATCCTATGATGCTTGAACTACCAATGGTTTAGGTGGTCCCTTCAATCTCCATGCGTGAAGTAGGCTTCTGCATGGGTTTTAAGAGGGCATAAAAAATGTCTTGGTTCTCCTCCAGAGTCACTACATGGCATCCTGTGCCGCGACAAGCAGTAATTGATGCACCTAAAGTTGACATAAAACAATATATTAATTGAATGATTGGTTTTGAAAATCAATTTTGAAATGGATAGTAATTAAATGGATTATTCACTTGAAGATGTGGTGCAGTCTAGAACCAAATCTCCTTTGAAAGTTGTTGCTTCAATGAGGAGTTGGAAAAAACGGGGATCTTTTTCACGAGCCCCCCGCCATGGCTTTCCACCATTCATTGCCATGTCGTCTTCCTTGGTATAGTTCATGAACATGTCATCTCGTCCAATGTCCACACCTGCACTCTTCATCAACAATGTGCTTTTGAAAGAAAATTTGGATTTCCCTTTCTTGGCAAAGTCCTTAACTAGGAGGCTAATTCCAAACCTTTGCGTCTACAATCATCAAAACAAGTTACATGTTAGAAATGAACAAAACTTAATGCCAAACCAAATGGCATTGAGATCTTTAAGAACAAAAGGATAGAATTTACCATCGTTGTAGGGTCCAATGCCGAGGTCAAATGTAGGCGGTTCATGCCCATCCACTCTTTTTTCTTCACCATTCGGTAAGTCTCACACAATCCTGCAATCCTGCTCCTTGCATTTGCACTCTATGAATAAAATAATATCATGCAGCTGTGGTCTTGCAGATGCTTGTATACAAAATGAAATGTTGATTGAAGAGCCTCATCTTGCTCATCTACGTTCCAATTTGGCACCTTTGTTGGTGGAGAAGACACCCTCAGCACTGGCAAGTTCTCTAGGCAGTCAAAGAACACAAGGTCTACTCCTGGTCTGGCATTTGGCACACCATAGTACAAATGAGGCTTCCCTACAGATAGATACAAATACAAAGTATATTAAAAAAATCAATTACTAATGTATACAATGGGAATTTATTCCAACTCATACATGAAATTGCAATTTCAAATAAATAAAATTACCTTTTGTAAGAAATCCATGACTTCTCTATACCAAGTCGGCGTTTGACTCTCCATGTCCTCCACGAGGTCCTCAATAGCAATGTTTAGGATTAAATCCTCAATCTTATCCAAATCATCATCAGTAAGGATGATCATCTGTGTCCCATGAGTGATGACATCCTCTGTGCGTTGCGTAAGTGCTGCCTTCCTCTTCTGCCTGCTTTGAGTAGGGCCTTCCATTCGAGAACCTTGGTCCACTGTTGATGATGCTGGAACAAGGGCACCACCTTTGGCCTTTTTCTTGCCTTTGGCCTTAGCCTTTTCTTCCTTCTCTGCCAACTTGGCCAAACGCTCCACTTCCTTCTTCTCTTTTTTTTCCAAAATAACTTGGAGCTGAGCTTCTTTTTTCCTATCATTCGCTTCCCTCCTCGCAATGGCCCTCTTCATTTGCCTTCCAGTGAGTCCTATAAACTCATCTACCTCCATGTCGATAGTACCGATGCCTTCTAAAGAGTTTCGTAACTATACCTTTGATGGATGAGTGTAGGAGACGGGGCAATCCAAGTACCACCCTCCACTGCTAAGATGAGCTATTGTGTAGGTGCGGAGTTGGTTTGTAGTGTACATGCAATCCGTAGAACTACGATCCAACCAAGTGGAAAGGAATGGAGGGAGGTCCTTCCGCATGATTGCGCCTTTTTCTTCAAGTTCATGCTTGAAAAAACTGTAGAAGAAGAAACCAAATCATTATTGAAATAAAAAAATATTAAAAAATGAGGCAAAAAGGGTGTTGCAATCTCTTATACACAATGGAAATCAATGAATTTTAACATCTCCGGCATCAAATGAATGATGAAACAACAAGTTAGAAGATATGGAGACCCAAATTTGGGGGGTCCTACAGGCACCTCTAGAACCTCAATCGGATCCGATTGAGGTTCTAAAGGTGCTTATAGGTCCCCCAAAATTTGGTCCCTTGCCACATTGTTGATTTTGTTCAAAAAGTCACCAACATCAGTTCAAAAGCAAACAATCTCAAGGCTTCTCAACATCTCTTAAATGAGAAAAAGTCAAAAGTGCTATCACATTACCGGAAAAGAACTCTTGAAACTACCTGTTTGGATCCTTCAAAATTCATGAAAGAATCACTTTTTTTGAAATAGTTTGCTCTTCTCAAAAATAGCTAAGAAGCCTTGATCCTAGATTTTCCTCTACCATCCTTCTATGTAATCTGTTAAATACTTTGGCTGCTGCGGGGCCTTCATATTAACCATAATGTTGTCCTGCCTCACTACATCCTCATAGTACTCCACAACAGCATCTTCGATTTGTAGAAAAACTATACCAATTAGCCCATTGCAATCATTATAGTCAAATGTATGGATTGAAATAGCCAAACATCCCATTGAATAGGTAATCTAAAGTTATGAAATTTATACAATTCAACACACATTTGCACTTACCCCTGCATGCCATACACATTTGTTTAGAAATGGCCCAAGAAGAATCTTAGACACGAGCCTAGGTGGAAACCTCTTGGTGTCACGTGAGGGCGTAGATGAGTTCCACCACTTGAGGAACTTTATCTTGTGAATGGAAATGGTGTTGCACGTTGCAACCATTTGGACTTTCTCCAAAGGCATCTTGGGAACCTCATTTGTGCTCCAGTGTTTCTCAACCTACACAAGCAAAAGTTTATGGTTCTTTCCAATTATGACTTCCAACATAAAACATGATTTCATTTTGGATTAAGGAACTAACTTCTTATAGAAAGCCAGGTCCATGAGCAAGATTAGCCACCATGAGCAATTTGATCATCTTCACATATAACTTTGCATTTTTTTTCTTTTGCTCCAATTCTCATAGCATTTGCTACACCTTCTTGACTTTTCTCTTCAAACGGAGTGGCTTCGTTGTACCTTCGCACAATAGCGTCTGCTACAAGGGCAATCTCTTGTTGCACAAGTCAAATGATTTAGGAATGACAATACATTTCCAATAATGGAAACAAAGAATACAATAAAATAAATGTCCAAAACATGAAAAGATAATATTTATCTTACCCGAAAAACAAATGAAGTAAAGACCTCAGTTGGCATTGAATACCAAGTCTTTTTCACTTTTTCAGCTCCACAACGTTTGACCTCTGATGGCTGCAACATCTTGTTGAACCTGTCTATTGGTAAAAGGCTGTATTTTTGAACCCGATACAACATATGGACCAAATTTGTCTTCACATGGGAGTCTTCTGTGGATCTACAATTTATACAATGACCCTTAGAACATTTCTAGTATAACAATTGAAATATGTGCAAATTACAATAAATGAACTAAAATACAACAAGTTAGATGAACGCAAGTAAGATGAATACTCACTTGTTTATGTCATGCATCACATGCATGACTGTGAGCCCTCAAGTTGGCACTTAGAGCTTAGGATTTTTTTTTTTTTTTTTTTTGTTAGTATTTTAGCGTAATTATATGCAAAAATGCATAAAAAGAGTGTTTGAGTGGTATTTGGTAGAAGTCCCTACCAATGTAGTGACAAGTCATCTTAGAAGTATGGAGTATATAAATTACTCCAATTTCATACCTCTAGTGCCTAGTTGAGAGATTGAGAGGTCAATTAAGTATTTTCGAGAGAATTAAGGGTTTGAGTGTCAGCCAGTTCTAGTAGTTGTCCATGTTAAACTAAGTCTTACAATTGCATGTGTCAAGATGGCTAAGTCCATTTTAGGTCTAGATAGTCTAGTATAGGTCACCATCCAATTCATAAAGAATTTGGATTGTTAAATTCTTATTTGCAGGTAATTTATAGAAGAATGATCCAATCTACAAATAAAGTGATGGGAGAGCAACCAGAGTATGAAGAAATGTGCTTTCACTCTAGAAGCATGCTAGGAGCTGACATTGGAGCCAGTTGTTCCAAGATTCCCCGATACAAGAATAATTTCCCCCTCGGGCGGAAATTAAAAGGGAATTGTCATGTCACTCTCTAATGCTACATAATTGCACATTTGGAGCCATAGTTACTACTTGAGCCATGAGCACCACGTTACAAGCGCTCACATGAAAAAAAAAAGAGCACACCTTGTATTTCACTTTTCTTGAATACCGATTTTGGGGGTAGTGAGGGTTACCCCCCAAATTGGTTTTTTTTATAAGTTCAATCCATTTGATAGAAAAAGAATATAATATTCAATTTGCCCATTGGTATTATTAAATGGACTTGAAATTATCAAAGTTATATAGTTACATTCACAAAAAGTGAAGAGAATAAATATAAAGAATGAAGAGACCGTCTTTAGAAAGAGCTATAATCTATAAGTGTTGGTGTTTCTTCAAAACTAGGGTTGACAAAAGTGAGCATCTCAGGCAAAATCGCGTCCAAAAATCGGACGTCCGAACCCTGCGGACGCTGCATCTTCAATGGGTAAAAAACACCGTCCGCAAATTTACCCTGGGTAAATGCGGATGGGCGGTCGAGTGGACAGTTGGGTGGACGGCTAGTGGCTAGTTATTTAATACAAAGCTTCAACTCCTTCAAGTAAACTTTGATTCCTTGAATGCTTTTTACAATAACATATGGAGTTATGAACTATCCTTTGTAGTGTACTCAACCAAAGAAATTGTACACTATAATTGCAATTATGAATTATCAAGGGAAAGGATTAAAAAAAAATTCAAAATTCTCTTCACCTTGAAAATTACCAAATCTATGATTCTATGACAATCATGAAGTCAAAATTGTTGCATTCTATATGTATCTTGCAATGTATCATGCTTCATACAAAGAAAGAGGAACACAATCAATTTTGGGGGAACTTCTTCTTGGTTTTGCAATTCAAAAAAATAAAAATCATATTTTCAACATCAATAAGCAAACTCCAACTGCAATGGAAGCTTCAAACAATCAATTGCCATTACATGCTCGATGTATCATAAGCACCTAAATACCTAAGCCTACATCCCTTGAATCTCTAAGGCTTGTAATCACTATCTCCTTTCACCTCAGCCCCGCTACAACGACGCTAGCGTGTGAGCTTGGAGCCGTGAGCCTGTGAGTTGTGAGCGTGGAGTATGTGAGCCTAGAGCCCCCAAAACTTTTTTGGAGCAAAAAATTGCCCCCCAATTTTTTTTGTTTATTTTTTCTCCCAAAATGGACAAAAATTTCCTATTTTTAGTAAAAATTGTGACCTATGACCGTGTCCCCTAAAATCGTGGACTTTGGAATGAGTTCTTTTTTATTCTACAAAAATTGCTTATTACTATGGGAAAAGATTGTCAAATTTGATTGGGAAGTTGCAGCACTTAGTTCAATGATTATAGTGGGAAATATGCTAGATGGTTTCAATATTATAGATAGATGCCATTTGGACACAACTTAGTTGTGCTGTTTTCACTACCTAATTTGAATACATAGGATTTGGTGTCTGAATATCCTAGAACAATTGGGATTCTTCATGTGACTCTGTATAGGCTGAGTACAAAACCTCAAGGTTTGGGTGAGATGATGAATAGAAGCCATGGTGGATTTAGGATCGGCATTTGACTCGAATCTTAAGTTTTGGTGGTTTCCATAATTTACAATTATAAAATTCATTTCTCTTCATAATTGTAAGAACTGCCAAAATGTTGACATCTTCCCCCAAATTGTAGGGAATGGAGAAGATAAATGAAATGTGAAAAGAAAAAAACCCGGGGAATGCAAAGAATGAGGAAAGGTAAAAAAATGGGGAAAACCCCCAGGGGACAGAAATTTAAAAAATGGAAAAATGAATGGGAACACATTGGAAGTAAAAAGACTATGAAGATGTTTTGAAAGTACGAAAAATACTTGGAAATATAGTCATTTCCATGAATAGGAAACAAAGCACTTCACTTATAAAACATGCTTCTATATTTCATGAATGCATTAACATTTTTCCTCTGTACACTGCAAATCATTTCAATCGCAATATATGGGAATGAATACTATGTAATTGAAGTACGCGGATAAATCTAGCCATGCCTATCCTGGAACTGTAATGATTCCTGCTCGAACTAGGAGTACCTTTAGTTCATTGAAGTTATAACTAGGTGCATGAATGAATTTGTCTTCATGGATGTCCATCTTGCAAAAGTACCTATACAAGTAGTATAGGTGTTTGCAATTCACGTATTGCTATCAACCTCCAATAGCTGAAACAACCATATTCACGAAGTCTGGGCATGTGCAAGTGGGGAACATACCCACTGTAATTCGATAGATGTTTTTGTTAGTGTATGTCCCTGTCTCAAGCGCCACTATTGCACCAAGGCCTGGGAAGGGGAGCAAGGTGACTCTGACTATTTGTCCTCTAACATTTGCTGCACTTTCCCACTTGTTCCGTTGTTCCATAGTTGGTGCATTGGCTATCCTCCGAATGGTTCGATTGTTCCTAATCGTTGGATATGCATCCAGGTTCTTTGGCGTTGGTTGGTCGTAGAAGACAGTCTAGAAAACCTTCGACATGGTGAAGAGTCGGCGTGGGGACAATGTCGGCCTTTCTTGAAGGTAGAAGCCTACATGTTGTAGCAGCAGAGTCTCCTCCCTATTGAGGTTGGTCCCACTGAGAACGGGCCACACCTCTGGTACCTCAGGCCAATCAATGACCCACTTCTTTTTCGTACCTTTTACACATCATTCAATGTCATCCCAATAGAACCAGAAGTCGACCACCACCTCCCGTTTGCTCCCATAATCTTCTTTTCGGCCTCGATAGGTTGGAGTTGGTGTTCCCTTCTTTCCCCTTGTGATTTTGGAGGCGCACCTGATGTTGGTGGTCCGTTGTTGAGTGTGGCATTTTGCATTAGACTTGTGGCTGATCCTAGCAATGTGCCACTTGGAGGTGTCACAGTCACTTTCAAATGCCGTAGTGACATGTTTAGGGTTTTGGGTTTGAGGTTGTTCACTTGGGCCCTCCAAAGATTGAAGAGAAGCCGTTGTGGACCTGGTTCTCACACGCGGTTGAGAGAAGTTCCCTTTGTCCGGTCTATGTGAATCTGTGGCATCACCGATGGGTATGTCCAACTTCCTCTTTGTGCTCCCAAAGATTTCCTTTCCTTCCAAGTGTGGTATTCTTGTTCCCACCCCCTCTGCTCCAGGCAACGTGTTCAATGCTTTTGCGATTTTCTTGGGACATCCACTACATCTCGCAGCTCTGAGTTTGAGCTCCCCCTTGGACGGCCCCGATCCAGATGCATGTCCTCTAAGGTATGCCCGATAGTTGGTCATTTGCATCCATGCACGAATGCTGTCATCGCAGGTTGCGTCGAAGAGGTTGTTTCCTCGCTTTCCCGACATTTGAAGCCATTTGTTGTGAACCGTTTCGGACAAATTGCAGAAAGGTAGGTCGATCATCTCCTCCAAACTCAATTTCTACAAATCCATCCATCCATAACACATGAGTGAGGACATCCAATTTCATATCTGAGGGTTCATAGCCAATGTGATCATCCTAGACTCATTGCAAATGTATGAACTTCATTTGCTTATAGAAGAAGACGTTTGTGAATGTAAAAATTCAAAAGAGATTCTTCTCTCTATGAATGAGCACTACATGAAACATCTACCTTGGAGGAAAAAGACTGACATGAGATTCTGCGGAGGGGGTCCAAGAGCTCTTTTTTGAGTGGGAGCCTTTAAAAAAAGAGTAACATTTGGGAGCCCAGAACCTTCAGTTGGATCCGACTAAGGCCTGGGTGCCCTATCCCTGCCCCCCCATTTGGGTCCCCCCTCACATGCTCATCAATGAATTCATAAAATGTAAAAGTAATTCCTACGAGAATATTCTCAATCAAAGTCTCCATGTACATGCCTCTAAGTTTGGAGGGTACACCTCTATTTTTAAACAACCACTTTAAATAGAGGAGAACAGATACTTCAAAATCAGCTTACGAAGTCACTTACCATAGTCATGAAGCCTCCCCACTGTAGGTATCGAAAATGCTAGAAGGCTAGCCAGTGGTCCAAGTGATGAAGATCTTCTTCACTTGCAGCACCCGATGACAACCACCAGGATCGAATTGCGAGGTATCGCGTCTCTGCTTCTTCGACAGTCTTGGATTCTTTGTATTGTTTGCAAAGGGTAATGTGTTGTTGTTGGAATGCTTCCTTGATGTACTTCTTTGTATGCTTGTGGAGTGAACTACTTCAATGTAGCAAACACATTCTCTCGCGATTCTCCATTTTCTCATTGGGCGACCCACTTCCGTAGACAATCCGTGCCGCATTCCAATTGGCCATCGCACTATCTGCCATGAATCCTTTGAAGTTGGTGTGTTCCACTCCATGTCTTGCCATGACCGTGTTTAGAGATCTCCAGAATTGGACTTGGATCTCCGTATTCTCTGATTGCATATCGCAGGTGGCCACGGTCATGACTTTTTTGTACGCCGCATCGTACACGTGGCATGCCATGGTGCTCCACTCGTTGACGCGTCTGACGTGGTCAAACATTATCCATGTGTTTTGTAAATCCCCTCCTGGTTGCATTCGTTTGACGAGGTCCACTCCACTTCCGGGTCCTTCTGTGAGCATTTTGAAGAGGTAGACCTTCTCCCTTCCCTGTCCTGGGAAGACACTGTCATGTATGAACTCGAACTTTGACTCTTTCTTCATTGTCATGATGTTGTCGATGACCCCTCCCTTGTTGTTGGAGTGAAACGATGATATGACATTCCTAATGTTCGGACTGCTGAGATATTGGAATCGATCCATCACTTCCTCTAGTTCCTCTCCCTTCAACATTTCTTTCTCCCCCTCTCCATTGTGAAACAAATAGTTCATGAGGAACTCTTTGCTGGCGGAGAGTGCAATTGCAGAGTTGGTGGCCATGGGTGTTTTGGCCACCTGATATGCAATGAGTCCCGAGATTTTCTCCGCGGAGTCTCTGTACACGCCCTTTGCTACAGGGTGCATATGATCTCCGAAGTGTATAGCGGCCCTAGTCATTTTTTCATTATCACAATATATGTAGTATATTCTAGCATCACATGTATTCAAGCACAGGGGGGGGCTCTTGCAAACTTTGCATACTAGAGTACAATCTTTTGGAGGAGTCCCTCCTTTAGCGATAGGACAGATCGTGTAACCGGTCCACTTTGTTTCGTTCATTTTGGAAGCCCTTTTTACATAATCGCATTCAGGATTTTGTCAAGCAAGGTGTCCGGCGCTGTATGACTTACGGAACTTGAGGTTGTCGGAATTGTGAATGTTTGTGTTCATCAGCTTACACCACGGATGTTTGTTGTATCGCCTGTCCATTCCTTCAAGGTTCTTGGCCACTGAGGAGGACGACGCGGATCGGCACGGTGTCGTATTGTAAATGTATTCATTATGTGAAAATGCATAATTGTTTGTTAAATCGGAGGGTTTTTTTTTCTAGAGTTTCAAGAAACAAATGGGGTTATACTCCACTTGAACTCTTTTTTTTACCTCTATTTGACAAACATTTAGTTCTTTGATTTTATACTAGAAGATATTTTAATATGTTAGTTAGTTAGGTTGAAGTTGTAAAAACAAAAGGTAAAGCTTGTTTTACCTTTTTCCTTATTTTCATTTTTATTATTAATGGATTAGAAATCCACGTAGATGATATGGATAGACTTATCGAGAAGAGGAAGTGGCCCATGTGGGTATTATGGCCCATGTAGCATCTTAGTGGCCAAAATCCATTAACTTAAGTGGATGGCATGGAGGTTGAGGTGGCGGATGAGGTTGAGGATCATCTTCTTCCTCCTTGTTTGCTTAGGGAAGCCGTCACTTTGGGAGGGGATAGCACTTTGTAAATGGAGAGTTTGGAAATCAATTTTGGAGATCTTGTGTATCTTGTTTTTGTGTTTTCAAAAAGCTATCACTCATGAAGTTTGGAGTTAGTATGTGTAAGTTATGAGTTTGGGAGTGAAGTGTTGTGAAGCTGCCTCAAACTTTCAAGAGAGTGAGCTTTGAAAGGCTATGAAATGTGGACAATACTTTTTGTTTGAGTGAAACTTAGGGAGCTTGTAGATGTTCATGTTAGCTTTCCAAAATGGGTTTATTTTCTTAATTTGAAGGTAGTAAGTGAAAGTTATGAGCTTGAGAGTGAAGTATAGGTGAGCTGCCTTTGAGTTGGGAAGGGTGAACTTTGACCGACCATAAAAGTCGGACAATATCTTAGTTTTGAGTGAATTTTGGAGAGGTTGTAGAACTTTTTGTTAGCTTTCCAGAGGCATATCACACTCTTAGTTTGGAGTTGTATAGCGAACTTGACACTCAATCAACTATCAAACACTTCTTCGAGGGGAGTTCATGAAGGATATGACTTTGTTTGTACAATTTTTTACCATGCATGGGGTATATTGAGACTCCATGACATCTTTGGAGGGATGTATGGAAGGGTGATAGTAATTTGGTTCATATGACATCATTGAGGGATTTATTATTATGTTTGTGACTTTGGCCACAGGATCTTCTATTATTTGAACCACATCTAGTTGTAGCTAGAAGCCCCGCGTTTTCCCAAGGCAAGGCCTCTCTACTCGACAACGGGGGCAATTCGAAGATGACGTCCCCGTTGAAATCAGTTGGCAAGTACTGCACACAGTGGTGCTTGACGGCGTCAACATCCATGTTGGACAGTTCATTCTGAGAACGCCACACAGTCGCCAGTCTCTTCAAGCACTCCATTATGCTGACCTGTTGAATAGGTGATGGGTGTAGTGGAGGACGTGACAATAGAGATGGGGCTGGACTATTGGAGGGGGTGATCTGTTCTGAGTGGATGTAGGTCTTTTCACTGGTCTCCAAAGAGATTGGACATTGTTGCTTTTCAAGCATCACGTTAGGTGACTCCCCTTCTGATTCACTTGACAATTCTATGATGGATTCTAGTTTCTCTACCTTCATTGACCGTAGAATTGTATTGTCGGGTAGCACTGGGAAGCCCTCACGAGGCGGTCTAGGTGACACCATGCATGCAACATATGGCTTGTCGATTGTGGAGTTATCCAACTGTCGACTCCAAATTTCCGTTGAAACCCTTAGCATGGACAACGGAAGTCCATAAGCCTTATAGTTCCCTGGGGCTAGGTACCAGCAATGGCCATCTCCATCTAGACTCTTGACAACTGAAATGGATTGCACTAATTCGCCTGACTGGGACAACTTTTCTTCTTCAATGTAGATGGAGGACTCTACAAATTTGAAGCGTACGTACAAGAGGTGACTCATGACCTTAGCTAATTGTCCATCGTCTACGGGAAACACAAGCGGAGCATCTTGACCATGCACTCTAATACAAGCCATCCTCGTAGAACAAAAGCAAGAGCTGAGGGACGTTGAGAGGGAATGGAACTTTAGGATCAGTGAAGGCCCCCAAATTCAAATGGCCTTATGTAGTACCCTTTCATTTTGGAATTTAAATTTGGGTGAGCAATTCGTTAATTAAGGTAGGTGTGATAATTAATCATCTTATTTGAGCGATAAAATCCACCGCCAGAGGTAGCTACCCATTATGCACCGCCATCCAAGTATTCATTTATTGCAAGTCCAAGACCTCGGGGAAACTAAAACGGCCTCATCATTTATTTATTGCCGTTCATTAAGTGGAGGCACTAGATTCATCACCGATGCATTGGAAGAGGAGTAATAATCATTGTGTCAATTGATCTCGAAATCCCCAACTTATTTAATTGCCTCTAAGCGGCACATTGAAATTTCTGCCAGGAAGTGGAGTTAATACACTTGGCAGCCCAATGAGCACAAAGGAATTTATCAAATCCATGTCGTATACCTAGGCTGAAGCTTTGAAACAAGTGCATACATTTTGAGTCTCAACTTCGCCATGTCCATTTTAATTGGTGGCCATCTCATAGGTTGTGGAGAGGAGAGGGAGGTTTCATGTAGAGTTCTTTGCCCTTATGCTTGGAGAATCCCCAAGAGCTGAACTTGTGCCCATTGACGTGAGGAGTAGAAAGAGGCATCATAGTTGTTTTTTCTCCTCCTCCAAGGCTCTGAAGAAGTCCAGGATGAACAAGAAGAAGGTAGTGTCTAGAACTTCTCAGTCTACACCTAGAGAGCTGAGGAAGTCCCTTCGCTTTGCTGGTGGCGGAAGTAGTGGAGAGGATGGCCCCGTACCAAAAAATGTTGGTGGAAGTCAGTCCATGCTAGAGGAATCAAGTGTCAACCGGAAGTAAGAAGAAGACAACTCCGGGGCCATTGTGAGTATTAATTCCATTTTTGCTATTTCATTATTCTAGTCCCAAGTGACATATTCCATTTTCCTCTTATGCAAAGGAGGTTTAGGATTCTAGAAATCAGTGTGTCCAATGTGTTTGGAAAATATAACAATTAGGAAAACATAAGATCCCGTAGGGGTAGTGAATTACCCTTAAAACATAGTTTGGGGCGAACCGTGGATCCCTTGAGAGAAACGAAAGATTCCTCTCTGTTGCAAGAAGAAGTCTTTTGGGGAAGAAACGTAGGCTCTGACTATAGAGAAGTAGCGAGCCGTTTTTACAGTTACGAATCATGCTCTTCTTTTGTAAAATTCGGCATATAGAAAATTAAAATCCAAGGGACGTGTAATTGATGACTTCCACTCAACAGGTAGAATTATTTTGTACAATTTAGGAAGATAGAAACATGATAGACCTTTAACACACATGAGATATGCAGATTAAAAATGTCGTCCTTTTTCTGGTCTAAGCATGGCGAAGCCCAGGTAAAGCCCCGTAGGTCCCTGCGTAGTCGCGACCACCACGTGCATAGCAACAGTTTTGCATGGCCACATTTCCTCGTTCACATTCTCAGAGAGGTCGAGATTTCGAGAAGTGCATGCATTTTGTGAATTGAGTAAGGGGGTTGGTAGAGAGATAAGGGAATCCGAAAATAGAGAGAGGATCGGCCGACTCATGCCCCTTCCCCGCCATTTGTAGTTTCCTCTCCCCAGGATGAGGCGCGCCGAAGTCGGCCGCGGCCTGGGCCGCCCGCCTAGTCCTCTTGTTCCGCCCCCCTGCACATTGCAGTAAACCTCATCTTGGGCGCGGCCGACCTCCCCCTTCGGAATCCTGAATCTCAAATTCCAGAAAGAGTGTGTGATTCATGCGAAATTCTCACGCAGCGTCCGCCATGACATGCACGTAGAGGGAGGAAAGTGCGCTTGGAAAGCGAACAACACGAAGCCGCACAAAAGATGACGTGAAGGACGTAGAAGGAACGCCAACATTGCGGCCACGCAAGCATGGCGGCGAACAGAAGGTTCGAATTCATGCCCATTCCCACAACACAAAATCTATTGTTGAAGCCTTGGTTCAAGAATTCGAAGAAATCATGGGACCCTACGGATCTCAATTTTTTTTCAACACCCCTGTGGGCTCTCGTGGCGCAGACAGAAGGTCCGCTGTGAAGGTCAGGAACTCGCGGTGGCCCGGCCGTGGCCAGTCTCTGTGCCCCAATCTATTGAATCAATGTGAGTCACTGGCCCCTGTTGGATGCGGTCCTGCCTTCGTGGGCCAGGCCAGCGATCCCCTACCTTTGAATTCTAGTTTCAACTGTCTCCCATTGCTCTTTGAAATTTGATCAAAATTTTTTAAGGTCCCACTTTGAGGGGGTGGAGCAGGCACGCCCAGAGGATCAGTCGGATCCAAAGTGTTGGTAGTTCATCTCATCTTACATCATTTCTCTTTCAAGTTTTTGAAGGATCCTTCGGATTACCATCTAGTGTGCTGCACTCAGTGACGCTTGGCACAGAGGAAGATGCAAGAAAGCAATCCGAGCCCAAAACTCCCGCGGATGAAGACATCGATGTTTCAAGTGACTCCAAGGACAAAAGGGGTGATGAGGAGGACTTGGTAAGGACTCAAGATATTAGAAATGGTGCTTGTCTTCCACCTAGGGCTTCTGAAGACTCGAAGCTTAGTCGGAATACCAATTGGTTGGGTCACCTCATTGCACGATATACTCGCAAACGCATGCGACTGGAGTTTTCCTCTGAGAGTTCTGATACCGAATATAGCTCAGAGCCACAGACGTCCTTGTCCATTCTTAGTCCTTGGTTTGAGGAATGTGATTGTAGCGATAGTGTGGGTAGGCATGGAGAGGTCATCATTCTTTTGACTTCAGACTCAGAGAGTGATGTTGAGATTCTTGAGGGTTGACCAGACTTGATGTCATTCTATAGTTTTAAAGTATGGTGTATGCTAGGTGTGACCTTTGAAGAAACCATATTTTCAACATCTTTCGAAATTTTATTACAAGTGTTGTTTCAATTGGTCATACAAGTGATGCGTTGGGTCCATTGCCGTGGAGTTTGGCTTTTGTATATCTCATGTACATTTATTCCTATCCATGCCTCTTTCGTAATCTTCTTTCGTGGTTGCCTTGGCAGATGGATGTATCGCCTATGAATGTAACTCAAGATGATAGAATTTTGGAGACACCAGGAACCAATGTCACTACCCAACTTGAAATCGGAATAGAAGAAGAAGGACATCCAATGGAGGAGGATATGCTAGACAAAGAGGAGAAAGACTTGTTGGAGGATGACCTACGAAGGCTGCAGAAAGTAGACTCCATCTCCACCATCAATGCATTGAGGATGAAGCTAGAACACATGTTCCGATTTCCGATTCCTCTTTGTTGGCTTGTCGCTATGCCAATGGTGCGACCGACTCTCTTATGCGATGTGCAATTTCTTGAGCAAGAGTTTGCATGTGGATATCGTGATGAGGCAGCAGTCTTCTATGTTTCCACGACGAATGAGGCGGGCGAGACGTCATAGTTCACGGTATAGGAAATGGATGAATGGGACCCTCTCTGAAAGGAAAAGAATGTTGCATTCGAGGAGTACGTGGACTCACAGCTTGCACTGAAGTTCCTCAAGAACTTGAAGTTCTTTGTGTGCGATGGAAACCACCGACGCTTGGCCTGGATGAATGTCATCTCCAGAATGTATTCCACCAATCCTGATTGGCACTGTGCGGTGGACAGCATTATTTTGGACACCAAAGGCAAAATTGAGATTGTCATGCAGGTCATGCACGACATCAACAAGTGAGGTCACTAATCCCAATATCATTTCATTCTGAGTTTCAATCTTGAATCTCATATTCTGGTCCACTTGCAAAATGATGTACTCAAAACGTGAACTTCTAACCACTATGCAGATCTACGGAGGACTCCCATGTGAAGACGAACCTGGTACATACTTTGTACCGGGTGCAAAAGTATGGCTTGCTACCGATGGAAAGGTTCAATGACATGCTCAGGCCATCAGAGAAGAAAAAATGTGTGGCAATGCCATTGAGGAAGACGTGGTACTCCATGCCGGCTGAGGTCTTCACCTCATTCGTCTTCAGTGTGAGATACACATTCTCTATATACATGAAGTACTCAATTGTAATCTTCTTTGGTATTTTTGTGCTTCTTGCTCTTCCAATTTTCTCACAATATACTCTTGGGACTCCACAACAAGAGATTGCACAGGTAGCTGATGTAGCACTTTGAAGATACCACGAGACAACACCGGCTGATGAAAAGAGTGCTGAAGGAGCAACTCATGCCATGAGGGTAGGAGCCAAGGAAAAAAACATGAAGCTATACGTGAAAATGATCAAGTTCCTGACAGTGGCCAATCCCGCTCATGGGGCGGGCTTCCTTGAAGAGGTGAGTCCTCATGTTCATCAAATCATGCCAGAAAGTATCTAGGTGCGGATCTTCCTGTACAAACATGACTCAATTCTTTCGTGGTAATGTAGGTGGAAAGGCATTGGAGCTCCAACGAGGTGCCAGAGATGACACTCGAAAAATTCCAAATGGTGGCCACGTGCAACACCACGACAGAGCACAAGGTGAAGTTCTTGCAATGGTGGAACTCCTCCATCCCATCTCGTGATGCGAGGAAGTTCCCAACTAGGCCAGTCTCCGAAACACACCTTGGCCCTTTCTTGAACAAGTGTGTTTGGTTTGCGGGGGTAAGTGCCTCAGCTGACTTCATTTTTTGATTTCCATGGTTTCGTTATGACAATCGATTATAACATGTCTCAATTTGTAATGTCTCTTTTTTCGTCACGGTGGACTGAAACTAATTATTGGGATCATCAATTGGTGCAACTTGAAGATGCCATAGTGGAGTACTTCGAAGCGGTCGTCAGACAAGACAATATCAAGATCGACATGAAGGTCCCGCTCCAACCGGAAACCTTGCAAGAGTACATCGAGGGATGGAGGAGGAAGATTTGGGACCAAGGATTCCATCCTTACCTGAAAGGAGGAAATTATTTCAAGAAGGGGGATTCCTTTACAAATTCTGAGGGGTCCAACTTGGTGGTTAGGAGGGTTCTCTACCGGTATGTTCACTATAACAAAACATGGTAAGAAAAAACCGCACTGAATTTTCCAATACGGTTTTTCTTACCACTATTTTGTGACAATGAAATCCATTACTTCATAAATTAGAATTCCTTTGTAGTTGTTCAATTTTTTGGTTGTCAATCAATCAAAAAAAGGCAAGGTACATATACTATAACAAAACATGGTGAAAAAAATCCGTAGTCAAAATCGACTATGGTTCTTTTTGCCACGTTTTTGTGGAGGCCCACTATGTGCACAGCCAACGTTTTTTGCAATTTCCCACTGCAATTTTTAGAATTTTGGGGGGTGTAATATGCCATTGGAAAGGTAGTGAAAATACCTTTCCAATGGTATATTATACACCCCAAATTTTCATAAATTGAAGTGAGAAATTGCAAAAAACGTTGACAGCCACTAGGCACACATGCACAAAAACGTGGTAAAAAGAACTGTAGTTGATTTTGACTACGGATTTTTTTCACCATGTTTTGTTATAGCGCGCACACTCGATCAATTTTGAGTGTGGTTCTTTGATTAATTTGACCATGTTTTTGTGCATGCGTGCGTAGTGAAGGCATGCTATTAATTAATTAATTACCTTCTTTTGCCATTTTTCACTGAAATTTTTGGAATTTAGGAGTTTAAAATACACCATTGGAAAGGTATTGAAAATACCTTTCCAATGGTATATTACACATTCCAAAATCCTAGAAATTGTAGTCATAAATCATAGAAGAAGATGATTGTGCATGTAGTCGACCTTCACAAAAACATGGCAAAAATATATTAAAGAACCGTCATTGATTTCGACTACGAATTTTCTTTATCTCATACAAGTGTACTAAATTAATTAAAGATAAACACTCAATTTTGAGTGCGAGTTTTTACCATGTTTTGTTATGGTGAAGTGACGTGCATAAGGACAATCTTTGTGTGCATGTACAAATGAAAATGAAAACTAAAGGACATTGCTCTACGTTACATAGGTTACAAGTACATGTAAATATATATATATATATATATATATATATATATATATATATATATATATATGCACCATGTGATTTAATTCAAGTTTATATATAGTAAATAACAATTTTGAAAATACAAAAAAATTAAAATTAAATACATAAATTTTCATTGCACAGTCAACATTCCAAAAACAAAAACATTTACTTCCATATATATATATATATATATGCATATGCACACAATGTAAATTAAGTACGTAGTTGTGTTTATATGAATTAATTGTAGTAGAATGTTAATTAATATGCACGTATATGAACATGAATTGCACTAGAACATTATTCTGCGCACTTGCAATATGCATGCCAATATGTAGTACTTTATAGTGCACGCGCGCATTAATTTATCAATTCAAGCGAAACCAACTGCAATTCAACAATGAAAGTATGAAACACAATTACATAATTAATTTCATTGAAATCACTATAACAAAACATGGTAAAAAAAACCCGTAGTCAAAATCGACTATAGTTCTTTTTACCACGTTATTGCATGTGCATGCACGCATAGTAGGCTGTTAACTTCTTTTGCAATTTTCACTGGAATTTTGGGAATTTTGGGGCGTATAATATACCATTGAAAAGGTATTGAAAATACCTTTCCAATGGTATGTTACACGCCCTAAAATTCTCAAAATTGCAGTGGGAAATTGCAAGAAACGTTGGTTGCACGCGTAGTGGGCTTGCACAAAAATGTGGTAGAAAGAACCATAGTCGATTTTGACTACGGGTTTTTTTTACCATGTTTTGTTATAGTTAATTGACAATGCACGCGTGCGCATATGCACATTTTTAATTTGAGGTTTAGAACATTGCAAATCTAGCTATTCAATTAGCAATAGAATACAATTGACCATGCAAGCATTGCAACATTCATTTACATGCATGTACAACCACATTCATTACCATGTGCAAGTTTTGTACCTAGCTGTAGCAAACAAGCAATGGAACATGATTGCGTGCGCAAACAATGAACAATACTTGTGCACCCATTCATTTGAATGCAAGCTTCTTAATTGGCAATGGTTCAGGCGCACATCACTGATGACATACACAATGGACAAAGCAAACAAAGACATATGCACATACATTTGTACAATTAATGTAATGAAGCATTGAATGTATCTAGTTAATTAATTAACAGGAACAACAACACATGCTTCAACACATATGCATGCAAGCTTGCATTTGCAATTAAACCACCCTCGCATATAGTTCTATAGAAAACAAAATTGCACTACGTACACTAAGTACATTATTTGACATATGTGTTACAATTAAAAGAATGTGCTTCCATTGGAGCATGAAAGCTTGATTAAAAAATGAGTGCACACCTAGTCTCTGAAATATTTCTCAGTCAATCTACCTAGGTCTAGCTCTCGCTCATACATGAAAATAGTCCCACAAGCCCTATCCTTTATATATACACATCGAATTGAAAAGTACGTACATGCTCACTTGCATATCAATGTCCATAACATAACAACGATTTTGGACTTGCATTAGTTGATTTCCAAGTAAAAAAAAACACAATATTCAAATTAATGTTGGCTTGGCATACATATACATACCTGTGTGCTGAACATACTAGAACTTGGCGTCTTTGAGCAAACACTCTTTTATCACACAACTAGTGCTCTTTATTATGTGATCCCCATTTTCTGAATGGCAATACATGAAAAATCTGTCGTCTTCATGCAATTTGAGAGAGAACTCTAGAATACAGTTCGAAACTAATACCTACACACTGCACTCCATTCAACCGATTTATTTGTACACCTCAATCCCTTCCTCTTCGTGCATGCAAGTGGATTCCATATTTCAAACCATTACAATGGGTGCTCCTAGATCATTTCCCAACATTTATGGAATTCTCTTCATACATATGTTTACAATCCTTAGTGGATTAGTGAAACTATTGATAAAAAAAAACCGCACTTCTCATTAAATAGTTGGAATTCAATATGAAGGACTTCCCTACAGAATTCTTCAAGTTTGGAAGTTGGTTGCACTAAAAGAAGGCATTATGCTAAACTTTTCACTAAGAAAAATAAGAATTCACGAAGGAAATGAGATGAAATGCAAGCATCACCTGTCCAGCTTGCAAACTACTTCTCATGTACGTTCCAAAACAATGATTCCAGTTGCTTGTAACCGCCAAAAAATTTGGGATGCTTCAATGACATTCTCTTCCCTCCTAAATGTTGGAATCGGAAAACAAAAATAGTTTGTCTTTCATTATTATAGGAGACTGCAAATGAGTGCCACCACAAACCTCCTCGGACATTTAGTGAAAGACACCTTCAAAATTCCTGTCTTCAATTGCGCAGCACCTCTGGCTTCAACTGTAGACCTCTAAAGAAAAACAAGTGAGGTATATGTTAGCCTTCTCTAATGCCTCTCATTACAAAGGTATAGCAAGAGTACCACATCCTACCATACGCATTTTTTCCTCAAAGTACAATAATGCAAATCAAACATTAGCAGAAGAAGGTACTTTAGCACAGAATAGTGTTCTATACTCTGTGTAATATTGCAATAAGAAAAAAGTTAGATGAAGAAAAGTAACGACTACATTCATTTCAAAGGTTCACTAGCTGGCTAGCTCTATTGAATGAAATACCTCTCACTCCCAACCTCTTGCAACAACGACCATTTAGAGAAGTGGCCCTTCTTCAGCCTCCATTGAATTCTCTGCATCATTCTGTGGCCAAGCATCCTTGGTTAATAACTCAGTTTCAGGGTTGAATGTCATTTCACTAAACATCTTCAAAGTACTCAATATTCTTCTATATCTCATGACCAAGGCATGAAAAGAACCAAAATAATTTCAGTACTAAGCAGAAACAATGACTTCATTTGAAGTCAACTTGATTTCTAGTCACATGCCAAGGGAGGAGCCATTCCATTAACTGTAGGACAGAAGTGTTTGAATCAACAAGAAGGAGCATACACATTTCATAAATTCTCATTTTCAGTTCGTCCCTCACAGAACAAACACTCATATATTCAGGGAAGGCTTCTTGAAAAAAATCCACTTACTCGCCAAAATACTTAACACTCCAACTGAAAACGGGACCATTAGAAATGCCATCAAGTCCATAATGTTGTCAACACTGTTACAATGCAATCTCTAATCTTCATACCACCTTCCACTTACCTCGTACCTTTAAATAGACATTAAAGTATAAACATGGGACATTTTGTTAAAATGGCACATGGAATCCACCATTTTCCCATTGAATTTCCTGTTTAGCCCTGAAGTCTACAATGACTACACATTCCAAACTGCATGGTTTTTATTGAAAAAAAATTAGTTGTTTGAAGAAAGACATTTCAACTAAATGGTTGTTAAGTACACTAACCCTACGATGAATTGAAAGTATTCAAATGTTTTCTCTATGCACTTTAGAAGTCATAGACGGACTCAACATCAATGTGATCATATCGTCCTGCTATGCGGCTATTTTACAATCATGAAATAAATGTCATGTACAAGCTACACTACTGTGCAGATTCATTGCAAGGTTTGTCCTCACTCTCTTGTCATTTACTGACCACACAAAAATATTTGCTTCTTCCTCCAATGCATAATGAAATTTATAATACAAAGCTTAAAAAGGGATGTCACTTTAAATTATAACTTCCTGTCACCTCACAGAGTAACAACTTCCAAGATAAGTTTCATCTCGAATTTGTATCTCATGAACCCAATGATTACAATATATCCTTTTTGCTATATTTCATCCTATTTATATTTCACAAATTTTGAACTACACATATAATATAGACTGCAAAGAATGGGAGGATAGCCCTACCATGGTTTAGAATTGAGGCCGTGGGTTGCTCCACTCAACCCTGAAGCACCTTACGCATCAATGCTCATGTCGTCTATCTCTAAATTCAAAACTCACACTGAAATGAGAAATGATGACAAAAAAATTTGACCGCATCCAATTGACTCAAACCTAGAATACTAGAATTCTTACAATTCTCAAATTTTGGCTTCCTAGTGACTTTTGAATTCTACTCAATGAATGTCCCTATTGCGTTTTCCTTAAAGAGATACATCACAGGTCTACTGAAAAGTCCCACATTACGTATACTGTACTCTATAAGAAGACTCCTGAAATTCTGGAGCGTAGCATTGTTGCAGGTTCGGAATAACGCCAATGTCAATTATCGATTAATTTCTTTCAATTGGCTATAGTACTATACGCAAATTAGCAAGAAATCCAAAGTGTTTTTCATGTGAAAAAAGAACTACTTTTCAATAGAAATGGAAATTGGCTAACTATTTCACTCATTTGGATACTATATAAGCCACCAAATTTGGAATATACTAGAAGCACTGTACAAACTCTAATGAATGTTATATACAAGAATGCCGTCACTAGCAAAACCAAATCGCTTCAATGGCTTTATCCAATGTCCAAGCATGCCTACAATATAGTACCTTCCTCATATACTTTGCACTTCAAGTTACCCGAACATTTTTGTTGGATCAGCAAGAGAGACCATCTCGTAATCACTTACCAAACGCTACTTCCAAATAAAATGCGTTTCATCAAATCCTGCAATTTCTACAACTACTTCTGAACTGAAGAGCTATATTTTGGCACATACACCATAGTATCTTGACTTGACCTCTACACCTACTTCAACACTAACATAATGTTGAAGCAATAATGCATATTTAATGTTCTACCTTTATCACATCCACTGCAAAAAACTCAATACAATGTACACAAAAAGGACAAACCGCTAAAGCAATAACAAGTACTTCAAGCAACCATACCTATCCTAAGTAAGAAGGACGCACATTTCTACTTATAGACTCATTATTGTCCAACATGCAAATAGTACTTTTCCATAGTCTTGTTTGTTATGAATTTGTTCTTTTCAAAATTTGTTCTACAAAATTCCCATTCGCTTCTTCCCAAATTAAATACCTGCAATGCACACAATGCCGTTGTACTTTCTAAAATATGTATATTAGATTTTCATATCCTACAATTACATGTTATCCAAGGATTGCGTCGAAGGATTCGAGGGAGTTCCCCATTGCATATCCTCTGTGTCGTATTCGATGCTCTTGTCAAAGTCATCGTCAGTGCCGAATTCCTCCTCAGCTGCTCCTAGATTACTTCCTCAAAAAGTACATTTGTTAAAAAAACCTCAGCATAGCCGACCTATCCTTCATGACTTGCAAAACATAATGGCACGCAGTCAGGCTGCCATGGCGCCTTGTAGTTTGATGAGTCTCCACATCCCTCTTGCGAATTCATTCCTGATTTCCACAGTCTTCGAAACTCTTTGCCTCACCCACAACACTACATTCTCGTCTCTGTCATAAACAACAACAAAAAAAAACATGTCCACTTGTACTCCCTATCCATTCACTACAATATTGAAACTCTCAAACTAAAACTGTATATTTCTTTCAACACTAGGCCAGCAAAGTGGGTGCTTGCTGCTATCACTCCTTCCATACATGTACATATCCAATCACCGGCTTCCTTTTTAATTTTCTATTTCTCCTCCATAATCACTCAATAAAAGAAAACAAAGGGAAGGTGAGAAGGTGGGCATGGGCTTCTACATTACCTGGCGCTCTAGATACAACACCCAATTCATTCCTTGGTCACCACCCAAGCTTCCTATATGTGCGATACGAAAAACAATAAAAAGTAGTGGACGACATTGCTACTACTTTCTCAGAAGAGGAACATGAAAAAATGTGATGACACAAGCCATACCTATACTTCAAGTGCATTGCATAGTTTCACTGGGCATTGGACATCATACGATGTAAAACCGGATCAACAACCATTATTTTAGGCACCGCTGTCACTTCCCTATCCCAGTCATTTCCATCCACCCCCACTAATTGAATTCATGATTTCCATGCATATGACATTAGGACATACGGTTAATTTATGTCTACTTCATATTTCCATTGTCTCATAACTTCTTGGGCATAATGCACATTTCATTTCCATTCCAACAAGATTTCAAAGAGAATTCACACCCCTTGCCATGTGCATATTCACATTTTAATTGATAGACTAAACCCACACAATCAAAAAACACTTCTGATCTCCCATAATTTTACCTAGTGTTCGACTTGTCATCATGTTCAACATGACACGAAATACATAATTTCGACTTTGAAGCCACCTAAGCTAGTGAATGTCTTTTCTACGAATTAGAAAAACAAAACCTTCCACAGCAAAACATCTCTACTCATACAGAATTCCTCAATCACAAAGGCAGTCCTTCATTACCACCTATGTTTACACAAACATGGAACTCAAGACATTCTAAAGCACAAATTGTACTTCAAGGAGTAAAGACATCTTATACTTATCTTTTGAAACAATTACTTTTACTGCAATTTATCCCCAAAGCTCATATTCATAAATGGACTCTTCTACAACAAGAGGTGTAAAATTTATTCAAATAAGCCTCATGCATGGGCGGAATTTATAAGTTATTCATGGAGACTTAGTTTCTTACTTCCATTCTAAACGTTCCTTCTCTTCAAATGTCTCAGCAACTTCTCCTGGTACTCTAGTACTACATGCTCTCAATCTACTGGTACAAGATAAACAATCTCAAAATTAACACGCCAATCTAACAAAGCATATCCTCATGCATGATAATCTTATGGACTCCTTCTCCCATGCGTTTCATCTTATCAATCCCTCATCTTAGAAAAACCATGTTCTTTTCAATTAAAATATTTTTTAACGAATCACCATACGAAGGACTCCAAACTCTAACTAATCATGCATAACCCCGATTTCCCTTCGTCTACCTACAATCGCACATCCACACTCTGGAGAGGTTCACCAAAACACACACAAGTAAGCACTATCTAATGACTTCATTCCACTTTCCTACGTATAGTTCAGTCTCATGCAATAGGTGTGAAATAAATTGCTTAAATGAATTCTAAGAAAAACAACATATAATTATTTAAAAGCATCACTGAATTTCAAAATACTATAATATTCTTCATGACATTTGACCATCCTATTCACATTCCTTTTCCTTGTCGTTGTGATGCCCAATGAAAAATATATTAATACACCAATAACATCACAACTATGGACCGCAGGAATTCATCCTTGTCCGAATCGTTTGATCATGACTCATGCCATGTATTGATGCTCAACCTCCTTAGACTACTCTACATCACATCTCACGCGTCTGTGGACCTCAAGACAGTTCGTGACACTTTTGTTCCTTGTGCTGTAGTGGATGATGCATTCGTCATCCGTTTCCTTTTGGACTCTTTCCCTATTAATACGGCAAACTTCGGTTCTCGTTTGCTCCTACTGTCCTCGAAATCTGAATCACTGTTTATAGTTTCTTGGGATAGTGGTTGAATGAAGTCTCCCAACAATCTTGTAATTTGGTCCAATGGTAGAATCTCTATTAGATGAGAAGTGCACCACAATACAAGTGTATTCTGTAGACCTTCTGCCTGGTCCAAGTAGCTAATGTGCTTTGGAAATCGAGATTCCACATCATATATAATAGGAGTATTTTTATAGAGAACTCGTACCACTGAAATCATTTGTTGGCCTTCCTTGCATATTTCATTAGCAAAGTCAACGCACCTTGATTTTCGATTCACCCTGGCATTCGCCTCAGCGACAACCTTCCCAACATGTTTCAGATGCAAAACCCATACTCGGGTTCTAGTCTTGATTGGGTTCTGCCACAAAAAACAACAACAATTCCATCAACTTAATGTTCACTAGTGACACATAATATGTAAATTCTCTTGTTTGCACTAAAATGAACATACTTAACATACAATATCCGAACAAGGTTTTCCAATTCTTACAAAAAATATGTACACTTTGAAGTCTGAACACTTCATTTGCCACTACTTTTCCAAAACTATTAAATTTCATAGCCCTTTGCCTTCCCAAAGAATCAGAACTCACCAAGTTCTTCGGCCTCTTATAGAACTCCAACTTCTTCAGAACAGAAGAGTCTATTTGGTTGACCCTTTGTTTCTTCAGTGCCGCTTTACTGTTCCTCTTCTTGGCTTTGCCTTTCAACTCTTCATTCCCACTATTTCTTCCGTATTGACCGTCGAGTTTTCTCTTCACAATCTCCCTTGGCAAGACTACTGGCTCCTCTTCTTCACTGACTCCATGGAATTCTTCAAGACGGTCACCATCCTCTTCAGTGTCTTCATCCGACCTAGTCTCCCTGTTGCTATTGACTTGGATGTTCGCTTTATGAGATGACATTCCGGGATTATTTAACAAGGTAGCTCTACTAGATTCCTGTCGCCCATGACGCTCAACTGAGATCTCTTCTTCCACAATGATTTTGTGTTTTGAATGCGGCAAGACATTTGCTCGTGAATTTTGCTTTTTATGTGCCTCATCATTCTCGGTTATGGCTTCTTTTCCTTTTTGCTTGATCATGGTCGCACTCTCAGTTGCCAGACGAGGCCATACTTTGATTTCTTCTGTGTACACTCGATTCGGTTTCTTCACAACGTCATCGGTCTTGTTATTCTTTACTCTCTGTAACCGCCTCAACTCAGGTCCATCTAATGACGCATCAGACGACAATACGAAGACCTCTTCTTTGGCGATACCGAGCTTACTGTGAGCACCCCAATTGGTCTGCGTAGTATCTCTACCTTCTTCATTGCCACTTGTAAAGACAATTTTTCCTCTCCATGATGAATCATTCAATGAACCCTTTGTATCGAAGGGCCCCTGCACTTCTCTTAATCCAAACTCCGCACTTCTCATTTTCACATTATTATTGGATTTCATTGTCATGCGGCAGTGACCTTCAGGATTGAGTAACGACAAACGACCTACTTCCTTCTTACTGTCTTCAACTTCTGGCCGCTGCAAACTCCCCAAGACCTCAGCTGTTGTTCGAGTGCCAACTCTACTACTCTTTATAGTCTGACTCCCAAGTGGTTGGAGTGGTGGTGTGCCGTCACCTGTCTCATTATTTGATAATGGCAACGAATGACACCTTGATGCGAAAGACAACAATATGTTATCCACTCCATCATGCAATTTATTGCTAATGTCCGCAATTGGGTTTCTCGCCACAGGTGGAGACGTTGTTTTTGTTGCAGGTGGAGATGTTGCTCTCGCTACTGTGGGAATAACATAGTTGAAACCCAATGAATCTTGCCATGCACTTAGAGAAGGCATATTTAAATTCACAATTATCATTCTCCAATTCAACCACTGTTTTAGGATATAGGATATTCCTTATACCAAGATCATGCAATATTACTCATTAAATGGATGTTGCACCTACCAAACCGCGTGCATGGTCAACTGGTGAACCATTCACTACTACTTCATCCACATTGTAATCTTCGACAAGGCATTCAACGTCAAAATTCTGCTTCTTCTTTTGCTATAGTCCATCCATCAACAACAAATCTTTCAGAATTGACAAACACAAACTATACATATTCAATTCATTAGCTAAAAAAACTTTGCAAATGCAAACGACATGAACATGCAACCATCAATGGTACTTGCTTGTGTACATCGTTCGCTTCTGAGGGTCTATATGTACAAATTCAAAATAATGTTCAATTCATCATTTCATCCCCTCCGTATGCTCTCTTCTAAACAAAACTTCCTCCACCGCATGATAATACTTCCATGTCGTGAGTTCATTATGAATTCCACACAGTACCCAGTTCAGGACTTCTTTAGTGAGACTATAATGTGTGCATATTTGGACACATTACAAGTCCATTGGCATGAGCTTCCTATCCCTCACACATGTCTTTGCACTTACAGCCATACACATACAGAAGAATTATGCAGCTTGAACCCTAGTACAAAAAATACTCTAAACGTATTATACTTTTGCTAAGCTCTAATTCATGCAATAATTATGGATAAAGTGCTCGTTCAATTAGGGAATAAAGTATACAATGTTCAATGATGCTTTCATCTCACCGATCACTCCACATCACTTCCAATGTTGCACTAATGAACACATAGTGCTTAGGATCTTTTCAATGGAACATCCCTAACTTCTGTTCATTTCATTCTTCATTCATCTAAAATTTTGCTCATCTTTGTTAGTATTGTTCACTTCAAAACTTTCCCCACTTGTTAGTACTACTTGCATATGCCCTCAAATTTAGGCACATCAAAATGCATACAAAAACTAGCATAGCTCCCAATTTGGCATTGCATTTCTTTGAAGAGGTTGCACACGTCATGGTGACTATCACTGATGTACAAACGATGGTGAACGGAAGGATACTAATAAGTCAAACAGGAAACGTCAATAGAAGAAGAAATGTATCAAATTTGATTTCTCTACTGATGCATTCCTCTTGTTTTGCTCGCACTCCTTACTTCCTTTTGGTGACTTCTAATATTCTACCAATTGCAACCATGCCGCTTGTTTACAACCATCAGGTCTTTTTTTTTCTCCATGCTTAATCCAAAATTGATGGTATTGTGATCTACATCTTTTGAAATATGCCTTCAAATACCCTTCCACCATTCCCACTAGCAATGGTCGAGACCATATAAATTGTCTCCTCACCTCCTCCATTATTTCATTCATAGTTTCTTGTTCATTGACGTTTATATAAGCGTCTTGGACAACGGCATGAGCTGCCAATTTCAAAGCATTTAGAAATTGATATCTATAACGAATAATGTTGCCAATCCCATCCTGAACTATCATCACCTGCGCTACCCTTCCCTCCGAGATAGCAACTTTCACTTCCTTCAAATACGACTTCTCATCCTCTCTTAGAGCTTTTCGTTGCTTTAAAGAATCAGGAGTAAATGACTTACTTGAATCCTCTGTGCCTCGTGGCAAACCATTGTTGGTTTGGGAAGGAGTTGTTGCTTGACTGTGATCTCTATGATCTTTGGAAACTCCGACAGACTTCCCAATGTCTACACTATCGCTCCGAAGTGGTCCCTGTTGAGTTTCTGTAGAGTCAGGAGGTGGTGAGTGCCTAAACTCTGATGGCTGCAAAGTTGATTTGCTATGTGGTCTATTCATTCCATTACATGCAGGCCCTGGGTGACCACTCGGAACATGCCCCTCATGTCCATTACTTTGTTCAGATTCGTGATGCTCCTTTTGTCTAGAACGAGGACAAAACCAGGGCCCTCCACTGCTCGCAGGAGTCCTCGTAGACAACGGATGCGGATCAAGAGTTTGTTGGCAATCTGCCATGCTTGCTGATCTCTGAAAAGGTTCGGCCATGACTGGATTCATGTTCTTCATTTTAAACCAATCAACATTATGACGAGCAGTGCCTCCGTGTCCCGCTTGAAAAAGATTAAAGTTATCCGATGGTCCTTCTTGAAAAGGTGCCATATACGTTGGCAACATGCCACTGAAGTTTCCTGTTGGGAACGTAGGATACATTCCACTTCCTAACAATTGTTGCATCGGGTGCACTGTTGATCCATAACCAGGTCTATAATTCGGCCATGCATTTTGCTGTCCATAAGAAATTTGGGACACAGAGGGACATCTATTGCCCTACATTCACAATAATGGAGTCACTTTTCAGAATGAGCTCTCAATAGACTTAGTGATAATCGAAATGCCATTTCTTCACTTCTCACTTTTGAGCTGCATACTAAATCAACTGGCATGTACAAAGCACACAATCCACCTTTGCACTCAATTCTCAATTCTACTGACATCACAATTCATTTATATATAAGATCCAGGACAAAACTTGAGACTATCACATAGGAAAAGTGCAATATAAAGACCATCCTGGTAATGGGTGTAAAGTGCCGATTCTTCTAATGTTCACTCATTTACCCTATCTTAAAAAAATAAGAAGCTGCAGTGGTGACCTTGCAACCACTGCATGCACAACTTCCATAGAGCATCTAGTTTCGTAGAACTCTCCTTTAGTATATACACACAAATGTAGAACAGAAAAAAATTTCATCTTGCAGTGCAACCGTAGAGTAACAACAATGATATACACATAAAACGTCGTCAGAGCTAGGAGTCTTAGTATTCCTAGAAAGTAGGAACATGAAATAATATACATAGCTGAAAGTAGACACTCAATTTTCTTCGTGTTTTTCTAGAAATCAAGTCTACTTCGTTACTTTGTCAATATCTTCAACTAAACGAAATGATGTACTTATGAAGATTATTGCTGAGTCCACTACTTGAAAGTCCAAAAGCTTCCAGACTCAATAGCAACAAATGTTGGGTGAAAACTTTGGGAGACATATTTTTGAACTACACTAAGTCATAACAATCTCAAAACTAGCATAAGTTCTATTGAATCCTAGAATTACATTAACGGAATCATCAATGACCATTGCTCTATCACTTCCATCCATTTCTAGGATAGAAAATGATAAATGCACAACCAGTGACCAAATTAATTAATGACCCACACACCACAACAAATGTTAAAAATTGAGGTGCTCATCATTCAAGCATAACACTTAATGAGATTGTCATGGTTTTCCCTATAGGCAAACATTAGGCAAATGAGTAATTTCTATAGAATTGCCATACTGTTTGGAATAATGATCCCCAAGTCTACATGTACAAGTAACAGGGGGGCCAACAAACTCTACATGATGAAACTCATAATACAACATTTCCAGTACACTGAAAATCAAAGTTCTCCATTGTTTACACATGGAGTTAGCCCTACAAAAACCAATCATCCAATTAGTGTCTCAATAGCTACGTCCACCTCAATCCCTGACTACTATATTTATAAAGAAAACAAAAAGATTTTTTCTTACTCACCTGCAGATTATTTGCTTGAGGTGGTCGCATGCTTGAATAAGGGACGTACTGGACAACAACATCAGTCATAGAGTCAAATTCCTACAGTCCGTCTTTGAAAAATGGAATGTTTTGTTATGCATACCCCTGTAACATTATACAAAAACATTTCAAGGCAATGCTAATGGCATATGTAGCACGTCGACCAGCTTACCGTAGAGTGACCATAAGCATTGGACAGAGACGCTCTGTACCCAAAGTGTGGCTGCCACAGAGAAATACAGATTATGGTTAACTGAAAAAGAATGTCTCTTTCCAAAGATGATATGCAAATGCAAGGACTTGGTCATCATCACTACTCGTCAATAAATGAAACAAATTCCTCACCTCGGCCGTTGACTGAACCTTCGAGACATTGCAGTCATCAGAAAATAACTGTGTATTCTTCACAATGTCTTCGTCCCCTAGGTTCACGGCATCTTTAAAGTTGTCCATCGCTTCTTCTCCAAATAACAGTAATTGATTAGACTTTTGTAAATTGAAGAAGATGATGTCCACGAATGGCCTTCAGTAGTGCACACCTTTAGAGACTTGAAGAAGACCTAATGTCATCAATCTTCCGCAGCGAACCTACAAACAGAACTCACACAACGAACACCTGAAGAAGTCCACTATACATGAACCTTGTAACACCCTTCACCATCAACCAATTTACTGGAAGCGTAAAAAAAAAGTCACGTACTTCGTGCAAGTGCTCAATAAGTGCAATTTCTCTAAAGTGAGGAATCTCACCTTCTATTTCCTCATTCCAGACAAGATTGCTCTTCAGAATTGGAAAATTGTCATTCAATGTAGCCATCATGACTACTGCAAGCGACACACTTGCAACTCCACTATTCAAACACTACCAAAATTAGACTTCATGCATAGCCCATTTCAAGGATACAGGTGCACATCGTGCACATGCAAGCACGTAAACTTTTACCTTAAAATAGACAAAGCGCCCTCAAATGCAATAATTGCAAGTTGCCATACATGATAGCTAATTCACTGCTTATATCAAGTAACCCCGCCGAGCGGAAGGGTGGCATGACACCCATTCCATGCCCAAATTCCTGCTTTTCTGACAAAGGATTTTCAATAAGCCAATGACGGTGATATGTCATTCCTATAAAACCTCCGAGACATGTTCACACAGAAGTGACTACATGCATGTAATCGCTTTGCGTATTACCTATACAACAGACTTCCCCACTTTCATGGTTTCTAGGCAACCCTCTTCATAGTCGTCGATGACTCTTCATATACAATCTCTACAATGCAGTACCATTTCAGTGGATGCTGCATGACTGCCTATTCGATTGTCCGAGATATTTCATTTTCTAACTAAGGTTCACCTATCTTTCCTAACCACAAGACCATAGGCTGATGGGCTCATGGGCATTGTGTGATATACAAACTCGTACACAATCCTAGCATTCCATGGCAGGCGAATAAAAGCATAATTTACTTAGTACTGTAATTTACTTATTTCTAGTGGATGTTCCATGTGAACCCCCGATGTAGACCTGTTTCAAACAAGCATGGGGAATATGTCAAAATCCACGAACAAGAATGTCACTACTACATGAGAATTGTACATGAATGATGAACAATTTTCACTTGTGAAAGCATTTGTACTATTGGTATACACATTTTTCCGAAGCAAACTTTGAACAAATTATAGTGTCAAAGAATGGTTAAACATTGAGAAATGTGCTTAGTCTTCCACTCAATCCAAGCTCAATTTTTTATCAATGAAAAAACAATACACCATAACCTACAATCATGCAAACAATCAGTGCTTGAAGACCAATTTCCTTATGAACAACACCAAAAAAATTGGAGACACTGCAATCACATTCGAATTATACAATTGCTACCTTAGAATTGTACTCCTTCAACTCCTAGAAAAAATGAGTAATTGACAAACATACACTAATTCACAATTCCACATGATTTATAACTTTGACAGGGGCTTCTAGTTTCCTCAAATTCAAACAACAAAGACAATGATGTTAGAAGAGATTCATTAATCCACTCCCACCAATAGTAGTAATACATGAAAAGGACACAATATGTTGCATTAGTCACTAGTATTGGAAGGTGACTGCAATTAACAACTCCATTGCAAAGTACCTGGTCAATAAAGGTATGTAAGAAAACAACCACATTCTAGTTTTCCGTTTCAATCCTATAGGGTAGTAATTGAGCAGAGTGTCATACAAAGTTCCCAACCTTCTCTACCATGCAATACAATTTAATTTTCTAAAATGCCTCTATGTAGAGCTTACTTGTAACTATGACTACAATGTGCAATTCGTTGCGCAATAGACGTTCGTGCCGTCCAAATCCACTTGCAGAAATACAAAACACTTATCGTTGCTACCTCTTTTGAAGCTACATCCTTTGAACATTTTCACGCATTGTACGTTCCACACTACAATGCTTCCCTGTGGCATTTCGGTGTCCTTTCGATGATGCTCCATATGATTCCATTAGATTGTTCAAGTTGGAACCCACTCTCTTCAACCTTCCTTGCAGCTCTTCAAAGACATTCGTGCAATCTATTTGAATGGCATGAGACTTCCTATAAAGTCGTTTTGTCCCATAATCGTCATCCTAAGATGAGACATGCATTAGTGCAACTAAAATAAACAACTCTACAATAATTCTGAAGACCTCATACTCCATCATCTAATGCAATGGTAGAAGCGTATTCTAAATCCACACAAATACAATGGGTTCACCAACTATAACAGAAATGGATGCCCTATCGTGAAATCCAAAAGTCTATTATTAACAAAATGAATTTGTTAATGGCTTCCTAAAATAAGTTCTTGCACTTCAACAATGGCAACTACTCATTTATATGATGCAATTACTAAACATAACCTAGGCTCACCTCAACTACTTGTAGCAACAAGCACCCGTTCTCTGACTTAGAAAGCTCTTTTACATCATCAAATTGCTCCATCAAAGACCTAAATCCAATACATTACTTCATCAAAACTGAAAAATACATGTGAGCGGCTTTTCATTTTGTTGATAAAGAAACCATTGTTCAAGAAAACATTTCATTTAATTCACTAATTGTTGCCACAGTATCTGCAAATGATAGTTCCTACACAAAAGGAATGAGACACACTAGACAGTCACATGACGCTTTGCACACTTCTAATAAAAGAAATGAGAAAAAGAAAATTATAAAGCATTACTTAAACAAACTAACTCTTTCCTGGGCAATGTCTAATTCTAAATGACTACAACAAGGAATGTACTCTAGATTATGAATTCTCCTATTTCCTCAATGGAACTTGTAATAGCTTCCTAACGATAAAAAATGCACTAAAACTATGTGAGTCACCAATTCACTACTTATTGAGCCAAGGGCTGAAAACATATAATCATTAGCTTTAACCACACTAAAAACAACATGTAATTTAAAAAAATAAAATTACATTACCTAAGATTGGTCCAGTCCTCGCCATAGAAAACCTGTGCATACTCTTCCATCGTGGCCCACACTTGTCTAATTCTTTTGTCAGAAAGCGACCCCCATCGGACATGCTTCTCATCGTGAATGACACTGACCACTCGGCCTGCGACAACAGAAGATCAAATACGAAAAGAATTTTGCAGCAAAGTAGGTTCACCAAATGATTTTGGTCAAGAGACTTTGAACCTCCATATATTAGCATCCTCATGTATTTGAATTAATACATTTTGCACCTTCACTGACCTACATATTTATACAATTGGTCAACCAAACCACATTTCCAATTGCAATCATGCTAAAGCATTCAATCATATATAAAAAAGGCATATGCGAATTTGCACTTACCCATTTTGCTTGCTAGAAAACAACCTCTATACCTTCTGCATTGTGAATAACGGGCAAAGCAATATAGTTTATAACCTTCCTAGAAATCACTTGACCTATTTTTCAACAATAAAATCCTTTGAAATTTAGTACTTCTGTACATGTAGTGCAATTGAGTTATACACACAGAAGTACCGAAGACCACAATGTTATACACTTGGCTCTTGGAAGCAAATGCTGTAATCTTGGAAAATAAGGATTGCAATCACGAACCTGAAGTTCTCCAATTCCAGTACATTTTCCCCTTCCTTGGTCAAAATTTTCCTCCTGTCTAGAAGGCCGTCGTTGGAAATGTGCATTGCAAAGAATTGAACATCATTCCTTGGAAAGTCTTCCGCAACAAGTCGAAACAAGGTGCTTAGAAGCTCTATAATTGAGAACCTTGGAGTTAACATAGAAAACTCAAGGTAATGCTTTGAATAAACAAGACCAACAAGAAACTAATGGAACCCAACAAAATGAACATATATATTTCAAAATTAATGATTGCGCTACACTGACGAACGGGTGGAGAGTGACAACCGTTGGAATTGGAACACCTATCCATTGGAGCAAGTAAAAGAGAAAACAGTGATGACACAAGCAACCTTGCAAACAAGTTATGCAACAATTCTGTCTCACCTTTGTTAGGGTTATGAAACTTCATTTCCTCACTTACACAAGTAAGTGAAAATGTTCTCTTAAAGGAATGCCAGTTTTCCCGGATAAAAGTTCCACCTAACAAATAAAGCTGGGCAAATATAGTTTCCACAAACGACAGAGCATGTTTGGCATGTCATTACGGATTTTGTCACAAGTGATGGACAATGTCAGAGAAAAATAGCAAACTCTAATGTAGTGTCTAAAATAATCACCAAAAAAAAACTAACTCCCGATCACTAAGCTACCGTGGCTACCATGACTAATCACGTTGTCTATGGGAATTTGATTGCCTCATGCAGTACCTTTGGAATTCGGTGCTTCTACTTTCCGTTTTTTGTGCCAAGAATGCCAAGTGTGTCATTCCAATGACTTGTTGTTTAGGCCAAGTCCTTAGTTTTTGTTTTGGGTACAAAATGTAATTACAGGCCAATAGGCATTTGACACTATGAACGAATAAAAGTCATTCATCCCGCAATTCCATTGTGAAGCCAACAACAGGAATTGAACAAATTGAATTAGACAACAGAGGTGAAAAAAAAAAAAAAGATGTGTACTAGACGACGTAGCTGACATTAAAACGAAATTGGATAGAACACGTGCATGCCCATAGTTTTTTGAGAAGAGGTTCTCTTTTTGTGGTTATTTCTTTACATTTCCGTGTACTTGCAATCTACGACTTCATTTCGACAAATTCTTTTTCAAACTATAGTTAATGCAATTTTTATTGACTGAACTAGAAGGCATCCTTGCACTTTTTAATTTTCATAAAAATATGTACTCATGTAACATGACCTCCAACCACTACATACAACAAGAAGTTTATAAATTATGTTCACAAACGAGGAAGACTTCCATGCAAGTAGTAAAGAAGATGAAATTTGAGTTTCAATTTGTTCACAATCCATAAAATGGGTTCAAACTCGTTGAGGGGTTCAATAACAAAACATGCTTCATTTCAATCAATGTCAACATTACATTCTATATGTTCTAATATGCCCACTTTACATGTAGAAGTGTCTTTCATTTTAATTCACAAGCTCTTCATTCTACTTCTTTATTAGTAATTTCTGTAGCAATGGAAATGTAAAATGTTTTCTTTAGGGGTTTCAACCCTTGAAGGACCAAACGGTGTTTTCTGGCAACATAGCGATTTGGGGCAGTTCACTACAAATGGAATTTTTATTTTTTTTCTTTGAAATTTTCACACAACATGTGCCCGAGGACTATCTTAAAGGCCCAACAATATTCATAACTTTTGAATACACAATTAAAAAGTTATTGTATGATATGTAGCTTTAATTGCTCGGTGGGCAACTTAGGCAGCAAAAAAATCTTCTTTTAAAATCACTTTTTTTGAAAATAAAAATTTGAAATTGGTTTTCTGAATTTATATGCAGATGGAAAGCTTTTAATCATTCCATTTTGATTTGTGAGATGAGAGTTATGAAGAGTTTTAGTTGTGGGTAGTTTGTGGGTAGCTATGGAATCTCCATCCTAAAATAAACTTTGAAGACCTTTATTTAACTCAATTTTCAATATTTTTGGAAATTCTTTAAAATAGTGGGTGTAGATTGTTTATTACAACATTACAACCATTGGGATTGGCATTTTTCAATTCCATAAATAAATTGTTAACAATCTAGTATCTTGAATCACTCTCTACTTCTTTCTACTTACTAATTTTTTCCTATATGTTGTACAATTCCAAATGATCTAAAAATTTTCAAGTATATAGCCAACTTGCCTTGGAGAATGAATCCAAAGAGTTACAACCATTTTGGACATTTTTTCATAATGAGTTGACCTTGTGAAGTATAGCTGCCTCAATTTTTGCAGGGCCAAGAAAATCATTTTTGTCAATTCAAACATAATATATTGCAATCTACACAGTGGAAATTTTTGAAATTTTTTCCACATCTTCTCAAACAAATGTACTACAAAATCCTATGGTTACATGTGTCCAAAAATTTTATTTTTCTAAAATTTGGTACTTATACTTGAAATGACAATTTTGGAGCGTTTTTGGTGAAAACATAGTCAAATACATTTAGGGGTTAATAACAATATTTTTACCCTACACTTGAATACCAATTAGCTTTCATTTTCATGGGTATACCCCAAATTGTCCACAAATATATGAACATTCATCAACAGTTTTTATGTAGCCATTCCATTCAACTATTATCTTGCAATGCATACGTCATTCATTTATTTCCCTTCTATTGTTTGCCCATTTTATTACACCCAAAGAAAAAAAATGGGGAGGAAAGTCTATGGCTTCATTTCTGCTCCAATAATAGAATTGGACTGGGAAACAACATGGATACAAAGTTGTATTGGACTTTGGAGCAAGTAGAACATAAGGACTAAATCGTTTGTCCCACACAACATCACAAACATAAACATCTATACCAAGATTGATTAAGGCTATATTTGTAAAAATAAGAGAACATGTAATCTCATATTACTCTTGACATTATATGTAGATGATGATAAATATTGAATATGGAGAGAATTTTGTTAACGGAGTCCTTCATATATTATTACATTCATATACCTTTCATTTGGTAAAGTTCAATCTGTAAAAAAAAGGTTGATTCATTAAAATGAAGGTCTTAAATAATGGGATTGAAGTCTCAAACCATGCATTTTGTGGAAGTACAATGAACATGACCATCTTTTCTTAATATTCACTAATGATATCATCTTTAGTAAATTATTCAATAATTTTTTTGGTTAAGCGGAAATCATAATACCTAATCAAATTTAGCAAAAACTAGTTTATATATTCCCTAATATGATTTGAAAAGCAATGCATTGTCTTGAATGTATGTAATCTTCATTGATTCTATCAACTAAGGACGAAGGTGTTGTCCCCCAAGTCTTATAATTGCACAAGACTCCAAAAAATAAAAAATAAAGAAGGAAATTGATATACATTCATAAAAAAATATAAAGTATTTCATAGAGACTTTAACAATTTGATCATGCTCAAAAAGGTGGCAATCATCCTAATTTTAATCATTTTTAATAACAACAATCAACTAAATATCAATGAGGATTGCTTCTACCATGATGATAAATATCTTAAGATATGGGTTTCTTTGTGTCCTTTTCCAAAATGATGAAATTTAGTTGAATCCGACCCTTTCTTTGAAAGTTCTGTAAAGATGAAGTTTGGTCTTTATACTAAACTATAAACTTCATTTGTTGATTAGTTATAGTCAATTTATAAAAATGGATTGTAGATTTTTTGACTCTATTTTGTTTTAAATTTTCTACATGTGTTTTGCAAAACACTACATTTGGAGAGCTATTTTTGACTTCCATCAAAGTTCACCATAATTTTAATGAAAACTATATCATACATTAACTTCTTCAATACTAGTTCAAATTTCAAGGTTAAACTAGGACCTAATCTTTAAAGGATTTTTTAAAGGATTCAAATGCTAACTCCCAAAATTGTTGTGGTTTTCAAGTTCTCTAAACTTTGTCTTTCAACTTCTACTCTTAATTGCTATTTTGAGGTAAAAAAATATGACAAGAATACAAATGGCAGTTGTAGGCGGTTTAGACAAGATGTGACCATCGAATCTACAAAGTTTGAGGTCAGTCTTTAAACCTTTTTTTCTCCATTTACTAGATTTTTTATTTTTTATTTTTTATTTTTATTTTTTATTAGATTAGCATTAAAACTATAGAATTAGAAGTTAGAAGTTAAGTTCATATCATCAAGGTCATTAGAAAATACAAATTTAGATTTTAAAGTAGTTAGAGAGTTCTAGTACCTTTCAAAAAAGATATTACACATTAAAAAAATAAAAACTTAAGAAGTTACACTTGGATGAAAAGTAGTCTTTGAAGTGGATGAAGAAGTACGATATCATCAAAAAGAATCAAAAAAGGAATCTCAAAAACTAATAAATCTGAACTTAATTTTTTTTAAAATTTACTCATATATTATATTTTTTTCTACATGTAAATCATTGATTCATTACATTTAGATTTGCTATGAGAAAGTTATGGACCATCTTTTTTTTTGGGCAATTACAGCATGTTCTTGAAAAGATAACATGTAGGATTCATTTTTTAATACAATTTTTACATTTGAAAAAAAAAGGTCCACGTGGTTTCTAAAATAACCTCACCATTAGGATTAGTGTATTTTAATTCCATCTTAGAGATATTTATAATTTAGATTTTCCTTTTACCTTGTACCTACTTCTCTTCAACAATTTCTTAAAAGAATAAAAATTAAATTTTCCTATATTTAATTTTTTTTCTAGACTCTCCATTCAATTCTCCTTCATAAATATTTGAAGCTCAAAACTTTGTAGTGCAAAAAATTAAAGTTAAGAAGGTTCAAAGTCAAATAATCTAGTCCCGCAATATGCTGAAAAACATTTTTTTTCACTTTAAACAAAAATATCTTGCAATCTCTGTGGTCATAATTTCTAAAGTTTTTTCCGCACATTCTTATAATAGTTTTGTATAATATCCTATAGTTAGATGTGCAAAAAAATTTCAAATTTGTGTACCCTAAACCCTATAGAAATGGCAATTTTGAGTGGATTTTTTTGCAAAAAAAGGGCCTTGGTCCTTTAGAGGTCAATCCCTAATGACCTAAGGGAGGGGCACTTTCCAAATGGGCTAGAACTAAGAAGAACTTGAAAAAAAATTTTGCTCCTTATTTTTTAGAATTGGGTGGAATGTAATTATAGGATTGTATTGTTCATATTGAAAGTGAGAACATTACAAAAATTTAGATTAACCCCTAAAGGACCAACCTGCATTTTTTGGTTGTATAGCAATTTTGGGCAGGTACGTGTGGCTGGTGATTTCCATATTTTTGACCCAAATTTTAATAGAAGGTGGGGACGAGGAATATCTTTCAAATGCACTAAATCTCATGACATTTGGAAACACGAGTCAAAAGTTATGGCCTAATATGTTGCTTTTTTTCATAAATGGGCAAGCTGGGCAGATTTTTAAAAATCACTTTTTTCAAGAACTGAAATTTGAAATTGGTTTTCTAGAGTTATATATAATTGGAAAGCTTTGAATCATTCCATTTTGATCAAGGAGTCAAAAGTTATGAGGTTTTTTGGTTTGCGGGCAATTATGGATTCTCTACTCTAAAATAAACTTTGAAGTCCTTTATCTTACTCAATTTTCAATATTTTTGGAAAAATATAAAATCATACAATGTAGATTGTTTATTATAACATTGCAACCATTGGGATCTGCATTTTTCAATTCCATAATTAAATTCTTAACAATTTAGTATTTTGAATCATTCTCTACTACTATCTACTTACTATTTTTTTCCTATATGTTGTACAATTCCAAATGATCTAAAAATTTTCAAACTTGTGAACAACTTGTCTCAAAAAAAGAATCCAAAGAAGCACCACCATTTTGGACATTTTTTCATAGAAAAGTGAGCTTGTGAAGTGCAGCTGCCCTGTTTTTTGCAGGGCCCAAAAAATGATTTCATTGAATTTAAGTGTTTATATCTTGCAATCCATGCGGTGGAAATTTATGAAATTTTTACCACATGCTCTCAAGTCAGTATACTACAAGATCCTACGGTTAAATATGTCAAAAATAGTATTTTTTTCAAAAATTTGGCACTTATACTAAAAATGGCAGTTTTGAAGCATTTTCAGTGAAAACATAGTCGTAGAACTTTAGGGGTTAATTGACTATAAGGTTCAGGAAATATTTAAGTTTCATGTTTAGGGTTGGATTAGTGAAAATAAAAGGCATCACACTTTGAAAGAGCTTATCTTGTGAGAATATTTCTAATGATAAACTTTTGTGCTCAGTAAACAATAAAAGAGTTTATAATGATTTTTTTGCTATAGTGTGAATTTCGAAAATAAGTAAACTATAGTACTATTACCAAACTTCAAAAGGTGATAATCCACTACTTGGATTCAAGGTTAAAACAAAATAATCACATAATTTCCACACTTTTTATTGAGAAAAGGTTTAGCAAACTATTTTACATTTTGTAATTTAGACTCCACAATTTCAGTCACACCCCATACTTTCTTGGTTATATCTTCACCTTGCTTTTGCATCATAATCAATAGTTTCATCCTTTGAACCAAGCCCTCATTGACTTGTACGGATGTTCCAATCCTTGTATAACCAAGAGAAGTAGAGGATGGAATGGTACTATGGAAGTCTGTCTTTCCACGCCAAAGGATTTCTACAATCCCATCAGAGGCATTGAAGTCAATATAGACTTTATAACTACCAATAAGAAATTCCCCTCCTTTACTGCTAAATCCATTGCTTTTTTTCACTAGCTTACCACTGTCCAAATGAATAGGAGCCCAAATACCATATGCATAAGAATTATAATCCCTATCTTGATGGAATTTGTTGCAAAAATCTTGAACAGTGTATGTTAGATTACTACAAAATCCATCTTCTTTTTCTTGTGAAATACTAAACTCCGTTTGAAATAAGTTAGGAACCTTTGTATTCGCAACTTCTGTTTTAGTATGCTCACATAAAATAGGGGCCAAAGTATTAAACTTTTTGCCATAAATGGAAGAAATCCATGACACTAAGTCTTGGTCACGTTTCCATTTCTGAAGGGTTGAAGCATCACGTTGCATCTTCCTATTGGGTACGTATCGACCCAAAAGTAAACCTGAGTCCCTTCCTACATTTCATTAAAGAAAAAAAATTAGATTAACACAATTTCTTTTGAAAATAAAATGAAAAAAATAAGAAGAAGAAAGCAATAAAAAAAATGAAAACATACGAATCTCCTCTTCACCCCAAGGCATACATTTCCCCTGCTCTTTGTGCTGAATTACATGTTACCAAACTAGCACCATTCTTGAGGTCTATAAGTGTTGTAGTAAGTTCCTGATATTCTTCAAATTGATCATGTGCCATTTGGTGAAATGGAGTAAATTGAACCACGAGAACAATTTCTTTTGATGTCTTATCTTGTATCGCCACTAGCCCATGATGAATTTGCAAATAATCTCCAGGAACAGTATCTATAGACACTTCATGAAGGTTTTCGTGACATCATTCCCTTTGAATAACAAATGCACCTACATTCCACTAATTAAAATATTAATACAAAGGTATGACAGAAAAGAAAGAAAGAAACCCCAGATATAATCAATAAGATATATAATTACAAATCAATAAAATGAGTAATATAAAAGTTAAGAGAACTAAAAAGTACCTTTAACTTTTGTTCGTACGTCTTCAAACTCTCTCGTCCATTTAGCCTTTTTACAAGCCTTAGAAGAAGCCTGTTGCTTCCTCTTGTTTTTCCCATTTCTGATAATGTTCAAGGAAAATATTATTATTATTATATAAAAAATATAATACAAAGACATGGAACCCTTCATTTTCATATATATATATATATATAGTTAAAAATACATAAATATAAAAAATTACATATAGGCTGATTGTATTTTTCTCACTAACTCTAAACCAATAGAAAGGTCCAAACAAATCAGGTTCGGGAAAGTATGGAGGCCAATCGCCTTCTTACTGTTCCTTAAACCACTATAAATTAAATAATTGTAGTTTGAATAAACATGGAGGCCAATTGCCTTCTTGCCATTTCAAATAAATAAAAATGAAGTAAATCAACCACACAAAAATACATAAAGTAGAATATTGAAATGAAAGTTACCTTTGTGGAAGATCATTATGTTCCAAAAATCCAAGGACAAATAGCACAATGCTCAGGAGTCCAACAACCCAGAAGCCAATGGAAAAGATTTCGTAAAATTGCTCCATGATACAACTAGTCCAAAAGCTAGAAGTCAATAATACGGAGGCAAGAAAAAGGATGCCAATAGCAACGGGCTTGAACACCATATCATTGAAGGTTAGTTATCAAAACAGAACAACAACAATCTATGAATATAAAACCACAAATTGAAGAAAGAAAGGTCTTCAAAAAAAACTACTAGATTGTAAAGAGAGAAAAAAAGTCTCCAATAGCAACTGCCTGATAGTGAAAATAAACTAAAAATCAAAACAGAAAAAAAAGGCTCCAACAACAACTGCCTAATAGCAAAAAGAAACAAAAAATCAAAACAAGAGAAGGCTCCAACAGAAATTGCCTGATAGCAAAAAGAAACTAAAAATCAAAACAGAAAAAAAAAGCTCCAACAGAAACTGTGTGATAGCAAAAAGAAACTAAAAATCAAAACAGAAAAAAAAAGCTCCAACAGAAATTGCCTGATAGCAAAAAGAAACTAAAAATCAAAACAGAAAAAAAAAGCTCCAACAGAAACTGTGTGATAGCAAAAAGAAACTAAAAATCAAAACAGAAAAAAAAAGCTCCAACAGAAACTGCATGATAGCGAAAAGAAACTAAAAATCAAAACCAGAAAAGGCTCCTATAGAAACAACTTGATAATGAAAAGTAACCAAAAATCAAAACAAGAAAAGGCTCCAATAAAAACTGCCTGATAGAGAAAAATAACCAAAAATCAAAACAAGAAAAGGCTCCAACAGAAACAACTTGATAGAGAAAAGAAACCAAAAATCAAAACAGAAAAAAAAGGCTCCAATAGACACTACAAACACTACAGACACTACAGACACTACCTAATAGGCAATAGCGAAAAGAAACCAAAAATCAAAACAAAAAGGCCCCAACAGAAATCGCCTTAAGAAACCAAAATCAAAACAAAAAAATGCTCCAACAGAAATTCCAAAAGGGTGAAAAGCTTCAACAAATCAATAAGAGGAAAAAAAAATAGCAACCACAATATTGCATATAGAAATAGCCCAAAAAATCTCCAACATAACCTACGAAATTACAAAGAGAACAACTAAAAACGAGAAAAAAAGGTCTCCAATATAAACTACCAAATATCCAAACGGACACTACCAAATTGTGTAGAAGAACTACTAATCGAAACTAGAAAGGAAACCCTTCAACACAAATTGCCAAAAGCTACAAAGCACAACACGAGTAGCCGATGTACCAAGAGCTCCAAAGAGAAACAAAGAGGACAATAGAGACGAAATACTAGCCTTAAATAACCCACAAAAACCCCTAATTTAGGGTATGCCGCCACCCGTAATCCTTATCCCCCAACCCTAACTTTTTTTCTAGAAGTGGGTGCTAATCTTTCTTTTGGTTTAATAATAACCTCTGCTATTGACCACTATTAATTTAGCTTTTCTACCAATTTAAAGTCAAATGAAAATTTTAATAAAATCTAAAATCTAATCTATTAAAATTATTGAAAGATCCTTCCAATTTTATAGATGAAAATGAAAATAGATCTTCTAATTGAAAACTAAAAGTTTTTTTTATAGATTATGAAAAAAAGAAAATTTGAAAATAAATAGAATTGATTTGTTAAAACTATACATTGTTTTTTATAACCTAGGATATTCCATCTAAAAAATTCCAAATTGTTTATAACTTTTCATAGAAATTTATGAAATAAAAAATAAATATTTGAAAATTTGCAATTATAAAATTAATTCATGAGTGAGGTGTTGAAAGGTCAAATTGAAATTAGCATCGCATGCACAAATTGTAATTAAGCTTTCTTATTAATTTCATAAATAATACCCCAAAAAAACATTAGGTGAAATTTGAGGGCATGATAAGGCCATGAGTTATTTCGAGTTCCCAAGCTGTGGGAACTCGCTACATTGGCACAATGACTACCACACCAAAAAATAATATTATTTTTAATTTTTCAAATTATTTTTAAATTATTTTTAAATTATTTTTTTTTAAAGAAAGAAATATATTTTATTCAGTTTTAATTCTATTAGTACTTTTTAATAATTTTTGAAAAAAGAATTAATATTTTTTCAGAAATTTAGAAAATCAGCATGTTATGGGATGGTTCCCAATTTTTGGCAGCACAGGGAACAATATGGGGAACAACCCTGAAATGGGCTCTTGAAGTGCTCAATTTTCCTCTAATGGGTCTTTTCAAAATTGAGTCTATATAAGTGAAGTGCTGAAAGAACAAAAAATTGGCAATTCTTGTAATTGTACAAAATAACACTTTTTGTACCAATAAAAGAGTTCATATTATAATACTATATAGACTTTGAAAAAATTAAAATGTCAAATCAAATAAATTGTTAAATCACCAAATAATTCAAAAATAAAAATAAAAATAATTTTTTTTCATTAGAATAAAAAACTAAAAAATCTGCATTACTTTATTTTTGAAAAAAGATAAATAAATAAATAAAAATAATTGTTAGATGTGGTTTAAAAAAATATTCATATTCATATAATATATATGATTTTGTAAAATCAACTAAATCTTGGAGCATCATGGATTTTAAGAAAATGATTACCTTTTCTAGCTCCTTCGAGCACATTGATTGGTAATTTTATTGCTCTTATTAGCTATCATCAATTTAAACAATTGAAAAATTCAGATCATTTTTTAATATTGTTACAAATGTAATTTTTTTAAATAAAATATTTTTATACATTTTTTTGTCTATCAATTATTCAATTTATATGGAATACATTTTCATAAGATGTATATGTATAGACTAATAATTATTATATTGCAAGTAGCCTACTTTGGCTTTTTAAGAATTAAGCTAACCTCTCTTGACTTCATAATTTGAAAATTTTGAATGAAGATTTTATGATGGGTGCTATTGAATATAATCCAAATGTAAAGCTAAATATAATCTAAAATAGATAAGTTTGATTTATTTGAATTTGTTCTGATCATAATTTAGGTTATGAAATAATAATAATAATAATAATAATAATAATACAAAATTTAATTAGTAAGTTTAATCAACTTTTTCATAATTTTGTAATCCGTGCTGTCAAAGTTTCTAAATTCTTTTCCACATGTTCCCAAAGAAGTCTAGTTCAAATTAGTTCAAATTTGTACAGTTGAATTTTGGAAAAAAAAAATTTCATTTTTTTGTGGATGCCCTAAAAAGTGGCATTTCTTGGTAATTTCTGCCCAAAATGTGCCCCGATCCTTTAGGGGTTAAATAGTTTTTGGGGTTTGTTTTTTCTTCAAACACATTGACATTTTAAAAGTTTTGACGGCCGTTCCATCACTCTTCATGATTTTCTATGCTTCATGTATTAGCAATATAAAGCAATTTCATTTCTAATTCTGTAATTGAAATTACCATAGGTGGGCCTAAATAGTAATAAATAAATATCATATCCTTCTTAAGATAAATTTATAGAACTTGAAAATAAAAGATGAGTACCCTATTCAACCTTCTTCAAGGATTCTTCTTCAGTCCACAAATAAGCTATAATGTCCATTACTACTCAAAGAAAAGCTGAACTTCATTTGTTGTTTATTTGATAATTTGTTTTACACCTTTTTTTTGCATTAGGTTAAATTTGATTATTTCCATTCAAACTACTGTAAATAGTGAAATTAGGTTGCCTTATCCTAAAAAAGTTACTTTACAATCCCTGGAAGTCAACAAATACTTCTACAAACATTTCCATTTGTACACATGGAGATCCCAGAGTTCCAATTATAACAATATCCAATTTTAAAGTACTACATTTTTGTCTAATAACTGAAAAATTATTTATGCAATGTCAAATATCGAGAAATGACTAAATGAGTGTGCAACAACCTAATTTCACTCTTTAGTGTAGAAGATGTAGATGTTCAAAAGAATCTACTCTAACACTAAATGTAACCTATTTTTTTTAACAGTGTAGTTATTTAACCCCTAAAAGTCCAAATTCATCTTGAGAATTGACGATTTGCAGAAAAACATTATAAAGTACTATTCGAAACCACATTTTGGAATTTGTAGACAAATAAAATTTGTAGACTAAGAGTTTCAGATTCCATCTATACGGTTAGATTTTCAAATGCTAAGAGCAATCTTTTTTTTTTTCAATTTTAAAGCAAAATACAAAAATTTCTTCAACATTTGATTACAAGTAAAATATTATCATCTTCTAAGTAAAATTTGTTGGAATGGATTTGAAATGAGGTTATCTTTAGTTGGTGATTTTTTGAAATATTTGTAATATTCAAATGTATGACCTAATTTTGGCAAATCTCATTTTCAACTAAAGTCAATGCAATTGACCAATTGACATCCTCACACATTTGTAATTTTTGAAAAAAAGGTACTCTAGTAATGCCAAAACCAAACCTCAGATAGGACAAGAATTTGATAAAATATCTCCACAAATTAGAATAAATTTCATCCAATGAGCTAGGAGGATGAAACTTGAGTTTTAATTTGTTCATCATCTAGAAAATGGACGTTGGAGTGCCTAGGGGTTAACTTGTTTTTCATCTCAAATTAAACATTTGAGAAGAACATAAAATTGCATGGACTTCATTTTTTTTAAACACATGGACAATGACCATTGATAAAGGAGAAGGCATTGCAACCAAGGGAACAAGTCCCTGGTCAAATTTTCAAGATTTTCAAACTCAAACCTAGAACTCAACAAAAAAAAATACCCACCCTCAAGGGTGTGACTGTGAAATTCATTTTGAAGCTATTTGTGGTTTTATTTATTTTTAATTGTCATTTATATTTTCACTTCATTTGCATGTATAATAAATGTTAAATACAAAGAAATGTGTGTGTTATCTTATAAGTTTAATTTATTTTCCTCCACCTTACAAATGAATACTCCTCACTAAAAATTTTAAATTTATCTTCTTGGTCAAACAATTTAATACCTAAATGTATTTGACTATGTTTCACCAAAAATGGCCACTTCAATGTTTAACCCTTAAACATCCACACGAATGTTTTGTGTCTAATGGATGACAAGGAATTATGTTGTGTAGGACAGAAGTGCAACTATTCATCCTCTGAAATAGGGGTGGAGAAGGGAGATCTTCTACATTAGTTTGACCTTCTATGGATATATTTTTTTAGAAGTAGATGATGTCTGTATGCAATAAAAATGGTAGCTTCTTCCATTTAACCCCTAAAGGACCAAGTTGTGTTTTTTGAGAACATAACTTTTTTGGGCAAGTATGTGTGACTAGAAATTTCCATGTTTTTGGCCCAAACTTTAGTAGGAGGTGTGGACGAGGAATATCTTTCATGTGCACTAGATTTTAGGACATTTGGAAATATGAGTCAAAAGTTATGGCCTACTATGTAGTTTGTTTTCCAACTTGGGTAGTCTAGGCAAATCTGAAAAAAATCTTTTTTTCAAAATAAAAACTTGAAATTGGTTTTCTAGATTTATATATACAAATACAGCTTTGAATCATTCCATTTTGATCAATGAATCAAAAGTTATGAGATGTTTCTGTTTGCAAGCAAGTATGGATTTTGTACCCTAAAATAAACTTTGAAGTCTTTTATTTAACTCAATTTTAAATATTTTTTGAAAAAAATAAAAATATTATACGCATATTTTTTATTACAACAGTACTTCCATTGGGATTGGGATTTTTCAATTCCATCAATAAATTGTTAACAATTTAGTTTTTTGAATCATTCTCTACATCTTTTTACTTCGGTATTTTTTTCCTATATGTTGTACAATTCCAAATGATATGAAAATTTTCAAGTATGTAGCCAACTTGCATTGAAGAATGAATCTAAAGAAGCACCACCATTTTGGACATTTTTTCATATAAATATGACCTTGTGAAGTGCAGTTGCCTGTTTTTTCACAATGCCTCCAAAAGGATTTTTGTCACTTCAAATGCTAATATCTTGCAATGTACATGGTGGAATTTTCTGAATATTTTTCCACATCTTCTCAATCTTGTGTAATACAAGATCCTATGGTTATATGTGTCCAAAAATGATATTTTTCAAAACTTTGGTACATGTATTAGAAATGGCAGTTTTAGAGGGTTTCTCATGATAAAGTAATGAAGGAACTTGAGGGGTTAAAATAGGACCAGGAAGGTGAATTTTGTGTTTTCAGGGGGCAAATTTGAAAGAGAAATCCATAATTTGTGTCGTGTGAACTTTAACCCCTCAGTAGTTTGACGTCCATTTGTAGGACAATGAACAAATTGAAACGCAAGTTTCATCCTCCTCAACAGTTGGATGAAAGTTATTAAAATTTGTGGAGAGAATTTATGAACTTATTGTCCTACCTAAGGGTTGGATTAGGTGTTACTAGACTACATGTTTTTCCTGAAATTACTGATGTACAAGTAGTGGTCACATTGCATTGACCAAACTTCAAAACTAGATTTGCCAAAATGAAGTTAGACATTTGAAGAACACAAATATTTCAAAAAATCACCATGTGAAGAAATTCACATTTCAAATCCTGTCCGACTTCTTTTTAAAAAACCCCATAATATTTTGTTTGTAATTGAATTTTGAAGGATTTTTGAAATTACTCTTTCATAATTTATGAAAAAATATTGGTTATAACATTGGTGAATCTAATTGTACAGATGGAATCTTTAAATCAAAATCTACAACTTCTATCAATATATCCATTCGAAAATATGCTTTCAAACTAAAATTTATAATGGATTTTCTCAAATCGTCAATTACAGAGATGATTTTGGACGTTTAGGGGTATAATTCTTTACCTATACTAGCACATTTTGGGCTTGTAATTGCAAATATGCATTTAGAATTTGCAAATTTATTAGTATGTGGTGAATAAGAAATTCTTGCATTTTCTAAGTGGATGAATTCACTATGTTGGTCCTTCTTTGAAGAGAGGATGTATATATATATATATGTTTTTTATTTTTACTTTTATTTTATTTTATTTGGGGGCATCGGAAAACCATTGAGAAGGACATACAACCCTCAAAGTGATGCTTCATGAACACAATATCGTACATGATTAATTTTGTTTATCATGGTGACATTTTGTACACTGGAACATTTTTGACATATAATTTTTATTTTTTTTATTTTTTGAAACACATGGACAATTTCCATTGAAATGGGGAAAAATTCTGATGTATATTGGAATATCATTTTTCAATTGCTCCTAAATACAACATTTTTTCAAAATTCTAATGTGACCACATATAAGATCCATGAATTTGCACATCCACAACAGAATATCCCCCCTCTCCTCAAGAGAACTACCTTAACCCAAGCAAGGAAGCCACGGAAACGTAGAGAAGGACCCCAACTACAGACACTGAAAGAGCCCGCCTAAGCTCGACACAATACCCCTGAAGAGCTTTGAAGACTCGGACAACTCCTATACTCGCGGATGACTCAGCCAACACAACATGCACAACCCGTCGACAACCTAGTGACAAAGTCCACACTTCCATGCATACGAGCCCAGGAATTGTCTAAGTGCCGCAATAAGTACCCTGCCAGAGCACCCGAAGTCTGCAATTCAAAATTCAATGTTGTCTACAACAACGGTGGGCTTCCGTCTAATCAACCTTATCTACATTATTACGTACTGAAAAGATCCTTGAAGATTTGAATTAATTGAAATGTAATCCATTGATTACTCCGATATCACAAAAAATCAAATAAGGTTCATGATGTATTGGAAGAACCATTCTACAACTTACAAGGGACTTTTTCATTGTTATTCAAGCAGACCTCCTCCACACCTCCTCTTCAATCGTTATTTTTGCTTGAGAAACTCATTGCTATTGACCCGTATACGCAGAGAAATTTCTCATGCACTATTGCAAAGATACAATGCCTCATAATGTAGTGAACGTTGGCACTACTGATGGCAATGGAAAGGCACATGCGATGTCATTTCTAAAGACGATGAAGAAGACTTCTTTTGTTTCAATGGTGCATCTTAGTTTGTGCAGTGAGTAGTTTGCTTCTTTCACACTTCATTGAGTCATTTCTTCTTCAATTTATCATTTCTGTTACTTGTTTTGCAGACGGTCCCTTGTAAGTTTGTGCGCGCCCACGGAGCGAAGTTTCAAAGCTTGAGCCGCTTGGGGTACGACGGAGGCAAACCACTTTGGATGGTGAAGGTCAATGTTAACTTCATCAAGGGACATCCACATGTGTCATTTGGAGCCGGTTTTAAAGATTTTGTGAGTTTCCATGACATCATGGAAGGGGACTGCCTAGAATTTGAGCTAGTTCGCAAGTCCTGTTTCAATGTCACACGTGTTGGTTGATGAAGTAGTTGCGAATCCTTCATGCACTGCTATCAGATATTGAGGTTTGTTTCCTTTTTTTTGCATCTCTTCTCTGGAGTATCATGATCAGTCTCTTTGGGACCGACTGTCGTGGACACTTCAATGAAGCACAAACTTCACGATTTTGAGTTTTTGACATGGATGGCGCATAACTCGTCCATGGTTTAATTTTGGTTTCAGCAAAGATGCCATTGAGTAGACATTGTCACCCAATGAACTTGTTATCAATTCTGTAATCACAAGATGCACTGTACATTTCACACAAGGCACGTATATGTAAATAAAGTTGTAAACACAAATTGGTCACGTGTGTTCCGTTGGTTTGCTTCATTCACGTGAATCATAGGAAATGATGGAATGCTGAAGACATACTTTTAAGTCCAGGGCAAGAATACTAGGTGAATAGTCTATCGTAATTTGACATTCCTCGCTACGTGCATGTACAAGTTCACTATAGTAGATGATCATACTATTCATGAATTGGGAAAAACCATGTACTCATTGCTATTGTTGAAAGCTCAAGGGACCAATTCTCCATTTTCCAGGGAAAAAAGGACAATGATTTTTAAAATGAAACGTGCACTACATTATTGTTGTGTTCCTCTTGCAACTAACAGTTCCAAAGTAGAAGATTGTGCTCCTCTTTCGCTCACTCATTTAGCATCCACTCCAATTGTTTAAACATGACCTGCATATATATATACAAAATGCTGGAAATGCTTGTATTAGAGAGTTAAATTGTGAGTTGAACTTAAATTAAGTAAAAGTCACTATAGAGTAAGAAACCAATGCGTGTCATTAAAAGAAGATTACAATTCCCATGCATGTGTGCTCCAAAATAAGTGTCACAAAATAGTACGTGTGGGGGTTGTGTTTCCAAATTAGGCAGACGTGAACTGTACGTGCTCGTCATGCATAGTTATATCAAAAACAAAGACAAAAATAACCCCATGGATAAGCACTTGTGCATCCCACTTGCATGTACACAATTGTGAGCATCAGTCCTATGGAACATTAGGTAGAACATGAAAAGCCGATCCTCTCATGAGTCATGACCAAATAGAATTTGTATTCTCGTAAATATTTTAGTCAGAAAAAAACTTCACAAACACATCACAGGCACATCGAAAGGAAAGAACTAAACCCTAGGTGTTCCCAAATGTTAATGGCATATCCACAGTGAAACACACTAACATAATTGTACTCAAGAATGTAATTTATTCAGGTGAGTGCAAACTTAGTCTAAGTCCTCTTTCTATTGAGATTCTTTCTATTGAGATTAAGAAGTCATTTCAAGAGAATATGAAGATTGTAAACTCAAATTTGACATTGTTATTTTTGTGACTGTAGTTGTTGGTGTCCAATGAATTAGAACTAGCACCGTTATGTTTGCATCATTAACGCTTTACTGAGGATGTTTCAAAATAATGTTTGCAACCCAAAAACAATTTAAGATGTCCTTTCGATTTCTAAAAATTAAAATAAGAACAATTGTTTGTAAACTAAAATCACAGCCACCTAAGAATGGGTCAAAGATTAAAAAACAATTGAATCACATCAATCGTAGAGTCACCTGAGAATGTGTCAAAGATTTAAAAAAAATTAAATCACATCAATCAGAAACTGTTTCATTCCAAATTAAATAAATTTTAGGTTTTCTTTTAAAAAAATTGGAAGTTTTCTATAATTTCATATCCATGTTTTCCTATTTCTAGAAGGGGCCACCAATTTGACACCAGCACTGCTCCAATTTAGGACCTGTAGACTTTCATATGATATTGTTGTCATACAATTGGTAGCTTTATTTCTAACTCTGTAAAATACTGTCGTGTTTGCTATTTTAAAAAAATTACACAATTTAAATTAGTGTACCATGAATGTAGTTTTCTTCAATGGTGACCAAAAAGTAGTGAGAACTACAACAAAAACCAAATTTTGTATCACCATCAACATTAGAGTTATTAAAAATGACATGTCTATTTTTCCTTCTCTACAAATTTATGGTCCTTCTTTATAGGTGAAATTATTTTCTCAAAGTATGAAAATATCAGGGTTGTTCTGTCGAACGTGTTTTCGGGTTTGGGTGTCGAGTTGTTTGTCTGATGTCGCATGTCGTATAAGACGAGTGTCGCATATACGAGACAAATTTGACGAGCGCGAAATTAGGGTTTAGGATTTTCGGGCAAGGCAGCCAAAATTTTTATCTTACGTGGCGGGTTGTCAACAGTGACGTGGAAAGCTTTGACCACGTCACCATAGGCGACTGCGGGTGGGGCGCGTGCGGGTAAGATGGGGCGACCGCGGGTACCAGAATGAGGGCGACTGCGGGTCCAAAATCCAGGGCGACCGCGGGTCCCAAAATGAGGGCGACTGCGGGTCCAAAATCCAGGGCGACTGCGGGTCCCAAAATGAGGGCGACTACGGGTCTAAAATCCAGGGCGACTGCGGGTCCCAAAATGAGGGCGACTGCGGGTCCAAAATCCAGGGCGACTGCAGGTCCAACTCAGGGCGACTGCGGGTCCAACTCAGGGCGACTGAGGGTGTAAAGGCGACCGCGGGTGTAAGGAAAAGGGCGCTCTTGGCTTTATCCCATATGCAAGGAATTTCTTTTGTTCCATGGATGATAAGAACTTCTAATATACGACATAAATGCAATTGTCCATCTTTGAAAATTGGGTCCCAATTCCCAAAAGAGAGATCTTATTGAGTCCTCATACCGGAAATGAGTATTTTTGTGAGGGGAAAGGCAAGTACATCACATCACAGAGTTCCATTGGAGATGATTTTCATACTCACTAGTCCATCCGTTAAAGGTTAAGAGCAACCTCGTGTGCCGTTGCAATTGCAAACATGGATATAACAACCATTTCAATCTTGCTCACGATTTAGGATCCTTCAGTTTCCATGTGCCATTGCATTCTCCTAAGCCTTAAATTAAGTATTTCACATTCTATGGTCATTCACTCATTCATAGGAGCCTCCGAGTTCTACATGTTTTTATTACATATGGTTGGGAATTTCTAATTCAAATTTTCTACTCCTATTAAAGTGTAGAAGCCAATATCGCAATTGGATATAATAATTACACCAAAAATAGATACAAAAACAAGAAAAAAGTAAGGATAATTAGTATTACTGTATTTATAAGTTGTACACACTAATAGAGTAGTGACCCAATCTTATAAATGAACTTCTACTTCAATTGTACTTCCATGAACTTTGTTAAGATCTCCACGTCTATACCTGTAGAAGTCCACACTAAAGACATTGAACAAAACTTTGTAATTCTAACACTATCATGCTTTCATACTAAAGTAGATACTACACAAAACTCATCTATAGGCTATTTGCCTATGAACTTAAGCTAGAAAACTTCAACACACCAAAATTATGCAAAAGCATTACATTACCACTTCACTACCTCTAAATCTATATTTATAAAGTTACGGTGAAAATGTGTAATTACTAGGCACCTCATTAGCATCAAGGTCAGAATCATCATCGGACTCCTCCCCCCTATCATTATCATCACGATTATCATTCTCGTCGTCCTCCCTTCGTACTCGTTCATTTTGCACTTCATGTTCTACCTCTGAGTTCACGTTCCGCACTTTAGTATCCACGACGCCATCGTCGCTAGTTTGCACCAATCGTTTAGTCAACCTCAATGCATCTCTTGTTCCATCAAGGTTGGATGCAAGATGTCGTCCGCCTCTACTGGATTGCCCGATGTTTCGATTCGAAATGGCTTCACCCATGATGAATCTTTGGACAACATGGTTCTGTCGTTTGGGATTTCTTTGTAGCCTCTCCTGTGTCTTCCTCAATCGCTTTTTCTGTCCTCTTGTGCCTTCACGCACGAGCAAGGATGATTCTCCAGGGCCAGAAATAGAGGAGGGTTGAGTGGGTTGTGGAGTTGAAGCATGGCCTTCATTATCAACTGTCCTAAGAGGACTATTATGCAAGGGTGGCCTAGTCGCACGGGTCGGTATAGACCTAGTCGCCCTAGCATTGTTTGCGTTTCCTCCTCCACTTAAGGGCACTATACGATTCCGGTTCATAACAGCTTGCAAGGGCAAGTCTGAATCATATTCCACATTTTCTATTCTTAAGGGGCTTCGTAATGGAGAAAGTGGAACGCTTGTAAGCACAACATCTTCGACGTGTGTTGGCGGTGTTGCCTCCTCTTGCCTTTCATTTACCTCAGCAACTCGAGCGGCACTTCGTAGGTTCATTACCCTTGTAGAACCTTGATCTACGACATTTGGAGATCTTGCTTCCTCAGCTCTTATGGGCATTGGACTATGTATGCCTTCATTGGGGTTGTCGGGACTACTTGCCCGAGTTGGTGATGAATTTATTGGAGGAGGTACATTCCTATCCCTAGCAGAGACGTAGGATTGCGGGGGCCTTCGCGGTGCATGTTGAATCTCCTCCTCCTCAGAGTAGTACGTATTATTCTCAGCTGTAAATGTATTTCCATAGTTGTGTCTCCGTGGAGGACTCTTTTCACTACGAATCAGTCCTGTCCAAATATTTCCACATAGAAGCTCTTCTACCAGCCTAATGTTCTCATTAGCTCGAGCCCTTCTAACTCGGTCGCCATCCCCTGATGATCCTGTACCTAATGGCTCCTCATTCTCTTCCGAGGTATTTCCATCCATAAGGTACTTTTTGTAGAACACTGCAGGATTGCGTCCACGTTTCTCACGTTCAAGTTTACTGTTGGTGTAGATATACACCAATGCTTCCGCCTTGGATGTGGTTAGGTGATTTCGCACTTTATTGTGCACAAACGAATACATGCTCCAATTCCTTTCACATGATGATGCTGAGCACGTCAAAGATAGAACTCTCATTGCAATTTTTGGGAGAACATTAGCACCCACAAGATTCCACCATTGATGAGGCATTAGTTTACATTGTGTAATATTAGGAGCCTCTTCTAAGGGGTCAAAAGGACCTGTCTTCTCTTCGAACTGCGTGAGCTCCTGCAATGCCTCCATGTATGATAATCCCAATGACTCGCTCATTTTTCGAAGCACCCGATTTAAGGCTCTTTTGGCCACACCGTCGTTACGAAGGGTTCCTACTTCAATCAAGAAAGGATTTAAGAGTGCCCCTGCATAGTGTAGGTCTGTGAGCATCAATTTCCAACGAGCCTCGAATTGCGTCTCAAACTTCGTTGCAGTTTCATCATTCAAGAAAAAAGGTTCGTTTCTCAAGCTCCACATGTGCTCTTGAAGAGTCTTCATAACCAACCAAGCCTTAGGCATTGCCGGGGCTTTCCCATCAAACACTCGGAGAGCAATAATGATGGGCTCCACCATGTGCAAAAAATTCTCACACTCCACCCAAAAAGATTCCGCATGAATGTCATTCCGCGCTATACGGGCTCGCGCACTCAATACATCTCCATTTTGGCGACGTTCCAAACTAGCCTCAAATTGCACATATGTCTCATCCACTATCACTCGCATCAATGCTGACTTGCACTCCACCACACATGATATCATGAGGAAGTTCACTGCAAAGCGTGTTTTAGAAGGCATTCGCAATGCCTTGTCTGGGGAGTACTTTCGGAAGAGAGCCAATGTGGAATGGTACCTCTTGATGTATTTTACTATCTGCGTACAACGTCGTACTATTCTTGTCACCTTGACATCCTTTGCCCAGTCTTCCAAAAGCAAGTCCAAAATGTGTGCTGCGCATCCTTGGGTATACATGTGAGGATATTTCTCTTGTAACGCCTTCAAAGTCCCCGTCATGACAGCAGCATTGTTCGTGCACAGTTGGACAATGTTTTGGGGGCCAACCTCTTCTATGTATTGCGCCATCATATTGGTTGTGTACGTAATGTCCTTCTTCTCCCCCGTGGTGTCCACCGATCCAAGAAACACATCCCCCGCAAGACACACGAGCATTAAATTTAGTAATGGACGGCTATTAGTATCAGACCAACCATCCGAACAGATAGTCACTCCATAAACTTCGATAGAGTGCTTTGTCCGCTCAGTGACCATTTTAGAAACACTTTCTTTCTTTGGCTCTATCATTCTTGTACGCAAAGCATTGTATGAGGGCGGTTGGTATCGTAGTCCTGATGCCGCTATCTCTTTCACTGCTTTCACAAAGGCAGGATGGCGCACAACATTGAACGCGATGCTAGCCTCATAAAAAAAGGAAGCCCACATGGTATCTAACTTTGATCTCGTGCTACTTTGTAATGCCTCATCCATGCTAGTTTGCCTAGAAATGGAAGGGTTATTCCTCCTTCTCAAAATTGTTTGAGGAGTGGAATCTCCTGAATCTGTAATAGGGAGCATTGGTTCATTCGTAGCACTAGGCTCCTGTGACCTCTCCCTATCCCCCTCCAACATAGGCTCAACCACAGTCTCGTCTACAACATCAAATTCTGGGACCTCCTCATGCATTTGTTCAAAGCTCATTTCCTTTGGAACAACCCTACCACAAGTCCTAAACTTTTGCAATACTGCCCATGGGATTTTCTTACATCGCTCCGATGCAGTCCTGCCGCCAAATCCAAAGTGACAAAATGCCCGCTTTCGTACAAATACGGAGGTCCACCCACAGAAAACACATGTTCGTGTGTTTCCCGCAAATTGACGGTCAATGTCTACAACCAACCAAGGGTCCCACTCCTTCGTGGCTCTCCTTGTATCGTTAATGGTAGTCCTCCTCCCCTCACCCCGACTAGCCATATTGTTCCTCGCCTATGAGTTCTTCAAACAATATTATCATATGAATCAAAGCCTTGATTTAGAAAAAAGAATGGCAAAGCCACTTGCTTTGAACGGTCTTTTAAACCACACAAACCAAGTCGTTGCCCTCCAAAGAACCAAACATCCACAAGAAGCCTCTTTCGAAGATTCAAGGCAAGAGTTCATCCCTGAAGCAAGGTGAAAACCACAGTCCGGGCCTTCAGCTTTATACAGCCGTCTTGCTAGCACTACAAGTCACCCCCTGAGAGCCAAAATGGGTGCAGGAAACGGGCGACATCGTAACAGGCGCACTCGCCTCGTGGGTGACTGCGGGTCGACGGTTTGCACTAGGAGCGCGCATGCAGATCAAAGGGCGACTGCGGGTCGAAAAAGAGGCGACTGCGGGTAAGGGGGGCGAGTGCGGGTGGAAGGGGGGGTGACTACGGGTAGAAAGAGGCGACTGCGGGTCTAGCGGGGCGACTACGGGTCCAAGGGGGGGGGCGACTGCGGGTCTAGGGGGGGCGATTGCGGGTCCAGGGGGGGCGACTGCGGGTAGAAGGGGGTGACCGCGGGTCTCAAGAGGCGACTTCGGGTACTTGAAGGGCAACCGCGTTTATGCTTTAGGACCCAAGGCCGTTTTTGTTATCCCATTAGCGTTCCATCGCTGAGTTTCTAGATGAAAGTCATCCTAGTTTAGATAGAGATTTTATTAAACCCTAAACACTATCCAAGGGTTTCACGTGGTATTTATAGATACTTCAAAAAAAGATTTTCGGGAGTATGGTCATAGACTTAAAGAATGCAATTTTTTTTTTAAACAACCACATGAAGGAAAACTCATTTCAAATCCATTCCAACAAACTTAATAAAAAATAAATAGAATTAGCTTGTACTCAAATGTGGAAAAAATTAAGAACTTTCTCTTTCAAATTAAAAAGAAAAATGGGGGACAACATTGGTTGATCAAACCATATACATGGAATCCACAACTCAAAATGTATAACTTCCATTTCTCTATCAATTCCAAAAGTATTCTTTTGAGTACCTTTTTAGGATGTTTTTTCCCAAATTATAAATCTCAAGAAGAGTCCATACATTCACGAGGTGAAGGGCATGGGAATGTTGTCATTTACAATATGTTCAAACCATATGTTAAAATACTAAAAAATGCAACCATATAAACTTATATTGAAACTCTCATGGATGATGCAGCTTAAATTTATTGAGGGTTCTTTGTGTAGACTCAAAGTTACTAGAATTCTTTTCTTTTTTAAAACACTACACAAATTTAACAAGAAATTAACATTCACATAACTTGAAATCATCAAAATTTGTCAAAAATTCAAATGTTTGGATCCAAATGCAATCACATTTTCATACACAAAAAATAAAAATAAACATTCTTGTATTTCAACAAAAATAAGGACAAAGCCTTTTTCTTCATATATCTTGGAAGAAGTACATAGTCATAAAAGAAACAAGAGCCACCTAATTTATACTCCATCCATTTCCCCTTGTTCTTCCCTTTTCTTCTTTTCCAATTCTATTTGGGCTCTTGCCACTCTCTCTTCCCTCTTCAAAAGAGTCAGGTCATGGTTCCACATCTTATTTTGGATCCACCACTTCTTGAACAATGACATGAACCTGATGTGTGCCTTCGGCCACGACATCTTTTCCTCCAACTTCTGTTCCAATCTTTTCACAAACGCTAACTTCATCTTCAACTTCTCTATTTTCGTAGTGGATGATGAATCTTCAACATCCACAGACAATGAATCCGATTGCAACGACCAGTCAATAGGATCTACATCCTTCATCTCCTTCAAGCGGTTCAATGTCGATCTTGCCTTTTCCACACCTCCTTTTTCAATGGCAAGGTTGTTTTCTTCCATCCTACATTTTCCCATTATTGTTTGAAGTCATTCATCCATAACAGGATTGACATTTGAACTAGAACCTCCATCTTCTCCCTTATTGAACTTGAGGTAAAATTGTTCCAGTTGTTCCATTTCTCTTTGTTGGGCTGCCAAACGAGTTTGTCCATCTTGAATTAATTCTTTGAGGGTGCCCACATCCTCAACCTGAATCTCTTATGCGCTTCGCTTCTTGATGATCTCACACTCCCTTTCTTTTTCTTCAAGATCCTTTAAAAGCATCTCCAACTCCACTTTATAGGATTCTTTCGTCCGCCGTTTATTGTCTTCTCCAAGTACACCTTGATGTTCTTGTTCCATTTCACGCAATCCTTCCATGGAAGGCAAATTCATCAAGGTCAAAGGAATCTCTTCTTCAGCTTCACTCTCCCCATCCAACCTATCTTCATTAATTTCTTGCAAGCGAGCTTGCACGTAATGGAACACTTTGTCATCTTCGGGACGACGAACCCCTATCGGTTCCACAGACATAAAAGGCTCTCCATCCGTTGGTGTGGTCCGTTGCATGTTGCCTTCTTCGGATACCACCAATGCTAAGTTTTCTTCCATTGATGTATCTTCCATCCTGTCCCTAGGTTCAGGCAATGGCTCTTCATCGGAGTCCGATTCTCCAGTTGACGTTGACCAAACATAATCCTCATCTGCCACTCCTTCTATAATGTTCTTTTTGGGCCCTAGCCCATCCCGAGGATTATTTGAAGGACCCGCTCTAGGAATGTCTTTCGTATCTGGAAGCGTGACATTCTTGGATGTCTTGAAGGTCATCCAATCTACCGTTTTCCCCAATTGTAACTCTGCATATACCATTTGGCATATGCCCATTGAGACTTCGCTTCGTGGAATTTTTTGCTTTCCGTACAATGCTCGATACACTTCAATACATCACTGGACAAATGCATCATCCTTGCAGTAATGAAGATTTGCTTGGTTTTGCTTCACATGGTGAATGTGTCGATGGTAAGGGAAGAGCTTGTCGATATGGCACCAATCCACAAATAACTTGCAAGTCGTCAAGGTCCAATCAGAATTTACATGACACCATCCCCGATATGCCTTAGCCGCTGGGTCAAGAAGGGCGCGTCGTTGCCTGCTATGGTGATCTCCTTTCTTCTTCGTCATCTTGTCGTGTCACTCTAGCGTAAAGAGAACTAGACTTTTGTTGATAATATAATCGAAGAAATGAACTCGTAAACGTGGAAGCCACAACACGTGTAGATGCCCAAACTTCCAACCCACGAACTGGCAGTCAGACGCTTCAAGGCAGATGAAAGGCGCGGTGCGACGAAGGAAGTGACGACTTGGGAATCCAGTATCCCCTTAAATACCCGAAGTCACCTAGGGCGCGTGCGGGTCTTGGGCGACCGCGGGTCTGGGTCCCACTGTTCAGAAACTGCCATTCAGGAAAAATTACAGCTTCTGGAAGGAGACCTCGGGTGCAAGGTGACCACAGGTATAGGGGGGCGGTTGCATATGGCGACCACAGGTCTTTTCCTAGGCGACCTCGGGTAATGGGGCGACCGCGGGTACAGGGGGCGGCTGCATACAGGGCGACCACAAGTCATTTCCTGGGCGACCGCGCGTAATGGGGCGACCGCGGGTCTGAGATTCCAAAAGGTCTTCCCCAGTTCATGACGATGGGAGCGGCTGCGTATGGGGCGACCTCGGGTCAGGGGCAACCTTGGGTCAGGGGCGCCAAAAAACATGAGTTTGAGTTTCTGCCCTAACAAATTGGAGGGAAGGTGTTCAAACTTTTCAAGTACCGCTCCCCCCTTTTCTGAGGATTAACTCCAGAAAATTCTAAGAATGAGGCATTCAAGACAAAGTGATCAAAAGTTAATTAAGTAATAAAGAAAGAGAATTGGTTGACGAAGTGGAGAGTTGGAAAAGCCCTTCTTCCTAACATTTTATTTCTTCTTCATCCATCCATGTGGTCATGTAAAATTCAACGTAACCATTTCCTACTTTCATTTTTGGAGGGAGTACATTAAAAGGAGACCTTTCCTTGTGGGGGGAAACGATATACAAATAAAATACTAAAACTGTGGAATGCATGAAGAGAAATCTTTTTATCTACATCAAAAGTGGTTTTAAAAAATGGAGACTTGGGAAAGCTCTTCTCCTTGACATTTTCTTTTTCCGCATGCTCATGTAAAATTCAACATGACCATTTCCTATTTTAATTTTTAGAGGGAGTACATTTGGAGGAGACCTTCTCTTTGGGGGAAATGAATAAATGATGTACAAAAAAAATACTAACACCATGAGATGCATGAAGAAAAAATCTTTTGATCTTCATAAGAAATGGTTTTTAAAAATGGAGGCTTGGGGAAGCTCTTCTCCTTCACAATTTTTTTTTCTTCGTGCTCATGTAAAATTCAACATGACCATTTCCTATTTTAATTTTTAGAGGGAGTACATTTGGAGGAGACATTCCCTTTGGGGGGAAACGATGTACAAAAAAAATACTAACACCATGAGATGCATGAAGAAAAAATCTTTTGATCTACATAAGAAATGGTTTTTAAAAATGGAGGCTTGGGGAAGCTCTTCTCCTTCACAATTTTTTTTTCTTCGTGCTCATGTAAAATTCAACATGACCATTTCCTATTTTAATTTTTAGAGGGAGTACATTTGGAGGAGACATTCCCTTTGGGGGGAAACGATGTACAAAAATAATACTAACACCATGAGATGCATGAAGAAAAAATCTTTTGATCTACATAGGAAGTGTTTTTTAAAAATGGAGACTTGGGAAAGCCCTTCTCCTCGTCATTTCATTTTCCATCTTTAAACATAGGAATTTGAATAGGGTCCTCCTCTTGATACATCAAGGGGATTTAAAACACATTTGAAGGGGTGAATGAATATTGAATTTATTGAAGATTAAAAAGTTTGGAAATGACACCTTCAATGGTTTATATCTTACAAGTGCAAGGTTTAGGAGTTCAAACTTTTTTATGACATATAATGAAAAGCAAATCACATATGTTTATCATTTTATCCACCCTAAAAAATAGAAGTACATTACTTTTGGGGTGGCATACATGGAGAAGGTCCATGGTTTTTCTATAGGGTTTAGGGTATAGGGTTAGGGTTTAGGGTTTGGAAAACCCTCTTCAATTTTTCTAATTAGTCTTACTATAATTCTGTATTTATAAACTGATTTTGTAGTATTAACTCGCTACCAATATTGAAGGACAGGTGAGTTGTAGTCAATGAAGCACGCAATTAAGTCTGACTTCATTAGTGTTGGAGATGGCTCACATCTTCTGCTACGGTGGTTTCTCGACTGGCGTGACTTTAAGATAGAGGCAATTGCTGGTGTGGGGCGACTTCAGGTCCTGGGCGATCGCGGGTAGGCGCTTGGTCTTCTCGCTTGCTGTTGTTGAGCCCAATTCGGTGGAATGGGGCGACTACGGGTGGGGGGCGACTTCAGGTCCTAGGCGACTGCAGGTGGGGGCGCGGGGTTCTGTTTTGGTGGTTCGAGCCTAATTTGGTGGATGGGGGGGGGGCGACTGCGGGTGGGGGGCGACTTCAGATCATGATCGAGCACGGGTGGGGGCGACTTCAAGTCCTGGTGGTTTCGAGGCCAATTTGGTGGATTGGGGGCGACTGCAGGTGGGGGGCGAGTTCAGGTCCTGGGCGACCGTGGGTGGGGGCGACTTCAGGTCCTGGTGGTTTCGAGCCCAATTTGGTGGATTGGGGGCGACCTCGGGTGGGGGGGCGACTTCAGGTCCTAGGCAACTGTGAGTTGGGGCGGCTTCAGGTCCTGGTGGTTGTGGAGGGCAGTTTGGTGGAATGGGGGGCGACTCCGGGTGGGAGGCGAGTTCAGGTCCTAGGCGACCGCGGGTGAGGGTCCTGGTGGTTTCGAGCCCAATTTGGTGGATGGAGGGGCGACCGCGGCTTGGGGGCGACTTCAGGTCCTGGGCGACCGCGGGTGGGGGCGCGGTCTTCTGTTTTGGTGGTTTCCAGACTAATTTGGTGGAGGGGGGGGCGACCGCGGGTGGGAGCGCAGTCTTCTGTTTTGGTGGTTTCTAGACTAATTTGGTGGAGGGGGGGGGCGACCGCGGGTGGTGGGCGACTTCAGGTCCTAGGCGACTGCGGTTGGGGGCGCGGGCTTCTGTTTTGGTGGTTTTGAGCCTAATTTGGTAGATGGGGGGGGGGCGACCACGGGTGGGGGGCGACTTTAGGTCATGGGCGAGCGCGGGTGGGGGCCACTTCAAGTCCTGGTGGTTTCGAGCCCAATTTCGCGGATTGGAGGGCGACCGCAGGTGGGGGCGTGCCTTCCAATCCAAAGAAGTTTTAATAAGTATAACGAGTTCAACTTTTAACATCCAAGAACAAGTCACTTCATTAGGACCTTGGGGTCTTCAAGGCATCTTCAGGTGATGCATGGAAGGTTTTGGCTTCCTCGAAGTCATTGTTCTTGTGAAGGTCTCGGGTTCGATCCCCAATGAGATCAATTTGGTTTGGTTCTTGTAGCCAATCGACAAAAAAGAAAAAAAAAGACGTCAAGCTAGTTCCCTGTGGTATGTGGGAGGGAAGGTGATTTGATTCGCAAGGTCTAGGGGATGGTCCATGAGAGTTATAAGAAATCAGTATTGAATTTCGGATGGAAATGTATGTGGTGCAACCTTGCACCTCATACATTTCCATACGAAATTCAATACTGACCGTCTCAACCCTCATAGCACATCTCCGAAACCTTGGGAATCAAATGATGTTTCTTGCTCACCTATCGGAGTGACCAAACTTGACGTTTTGTCTCTTTGGAGAGAGATTATTTTTTTGTATAGAAAAGTTGAAGTAAACCTTGGATAGCTTTTACAAGAACATATTGAATATCCTCTAGAGAATACTTAGCCAAAGAAATTGTACATTGTATAAGGATTTGCATGTGATGGTTCTTCATCTTTAAATGATGGGGTGGCTAATTTTGAGTCCATAAATGATAGAAGAGCATCTCATCATCTTGTAAATTTTGTAGTGTAAGAAGGGGTGGTCCTCCTTGGAAAGTTTACTTCGGAAGACCGCATCTATAATTTGTAACTTAACAATTTACAACGTCTAAGAAGGATGATTTCGAAGGTGTCCCATTTGTCCATTTAGAAATTTCTTGTATTTTGTGGGTGACCAATTTTGAAGGATTGGCATGCAAAAAAAAGAAATGATAGCATTCAAACACCCTTGATGGTTTGAACAATGTCTTCATCAAGGATAACAATCTTTTGACTTGATGTGCATATGCTTCATTTATTGTTCATTTCAATGTGCTCTGCAACATGTATGTTTCCATTTATGACCTCTTCCACCCCAAAAGGGTTTAGGATTGTGTAAAAAAGCCAAATTCATGTTCACTGTAGAGCAAACTTGAAGAAATTAGAAAAAGACTTTGGACACTTCTAAAGTAACCTCTATAATATCATTATGCAAAGGTAGAATGTAAGTATTTCAAGTTCTCCCTTTTTGTTTCAATAGAAGTCAATCATGTCCCGTACTTTTATATTTCTGATTCCCTTTTTCCGTTTTGGCCCATTCCTTTTTTTTCTTTGTGAACATTGTAGACATATATTTGGAACCATAAAGAAACAAGTCAAAATCTAATTCCACATTCTAGACCATATCATAGTGGTCTTATGATTTTATTCGAAAGCAAGCGAAATAGAAGTGGAAAGTTGTAATGCCAATGTTTCTACCCCATATGAAGGTTTCTTTTAGCTATTATTTAGGATGGTCCATCCTTTTTGTACCCGCGGTCGCCCAGGACCAGCGGTCGTCACCACGCAAACGGTCGCCTCCATCCCCGAGGACCTCTGGAACCCACAGCCGCCCCCTCCTGCGGTCGCCCCAACCCGAAGTCGCCTCTCCCGCGGTCGCCTCCATACCCGCGGTCGCCCCATACCCGCGGTCGCCCGTTTCGCATGCGCCAGACCCGCACGCGCCCCAAGGCGACCTTGGGTACTTAAGCGGTCGCCCAGACCCGCGGTCGCCATTCTTGGTCTTGCACATTGGCTTTCATCCACCTTGAAGTGGCTGAATGCGTGCTCGTGGGCCAAGGTGATTTCAGAAGGGGAAGTTTTTGCCCATTTTTCTCTCCAAGTTCAAGTCAAGAACGCCTCGTTTTTCAAAAGAGGACCATGTCTTCTTCAAAGGAAGGAAGTAGTACAGGTCGGATATCGGCTTGGGACAAGGACCTTGATAATCCTGCAGCATTTGTTGTAGATATAACTACCAAGGAGGTAATTGGGGGTGCCGGACCATCCAAGACAAAGAAGTCCAAGACAGCACACGATAAGGACCCTACCTATCCTCCAGCACGATATACGACCTATGTGCATGAGGCTTGTCTCCAATGGTATGAGGAAAAAAGTGTATAATATTTGGAGAGGAAATACTTGAGAAATAAAGAGGTAGGCATCCAATCCTTGAAGGATGAGTTGGAGGAATTTATTACAAGGAAATGCAAGGAATCTTCGGACTATGCAGATGTGGATGAAGTGTATTTCAACTAATGGCAAACGTGGATTGGCAATTGCCTACAATCTGGTATATTCAACACCAAGAAGTTGATGCTTGAGTTGCGACCTATAGTGCCTGGATTTGGAGAAACGGATAGGGCCCAGGAGTTTCATGAGAAGATGGATTGGTGGCAAATTGTAGCAAAAAGATTGTCAAGGTCTGAAGCTAGGGGTATGGGGTGGTAGACGGATGCATTGAAGGCTGCATTTACAAGAGATAGTGGTTCATGTATCATGTGGGTCTACTCAGAGGCCAAGGTGGTCCCACTTACTGGATTTGACTGTCAAGGAGGATATGCAAAGGTGCGCAAGGTACGCATTGAAGGGATGTCCACGATCCCAGCGCATGTACATTTTGCGGGGAAATTGTCAAAGCAAAGGAACAAACGCGATGCGAGGGTGGAACGGTCAGTGGAGGCTTTGGTATGCCTGTTGAATCATCCGGCCATTATTAAATTCCTAGCTGTCCATGACCAAACAATGGAAGCATACACTTTGTGGTGGAATGGTGGTAATTTCAAAGAGTTGCTTCATTTGAATGAGAAGGTGGTGCCGCATGCGGAATGGCATGAAATCAAGTTGGTCAAGCAACTTACAAGCCAGCAACAAAAAGAAATTAGCCTCTTTCGAAGACACAAGGCGAAGTTGGCGTGGGCCCTGGTTTATGTGACAAGTGTCGTGCACAATGCTGGGGTATTGCACAATGACTTGTCACCTGTGAACATATTGTTGCATTATCCCCCCTTCTCGGACGAAGAGATCAACATTGGGATTTGTGATTGGGGAATTGCAAGTCGTATTCAAGAAGGAGCTCCCTCGCATTTTGGATATGAAAAACAAGAAAAACTTGATGCTGAGAGGATGGGCCGTTGATGGGCAGCTCCAGAGTTGTTCTATTTGTTTGGGCCAGAGGGTTCAGATACGAGTTTAGATGTGATGAAAGCGACCTACAAATATTCGGTGAAGTCCGACTCTTATTCCATTGGAAAGTTGACCCAACGCATGAACATAGAACACATGGTTGAATACGACAAGGACTTATTTAGAAATCATGAGTCATCAAGGTACTTTGCCATGAAGTTACGTGAACTAGTTGATGTTGATGTTAACAAAAGACCAACATGTGCGCAAGTGGTGGACCTCCTCATGGGTAAACCATGGTTCATGAAACCACCCGAATTCGTCTTTCGGGACTCTGTCCTCTCATAGGATTTGATGTAATAGTTTTCTAGCGGGAATAGTAACGTTGGCCACCTTATGAGCATCTAATTTTGGAAAAGCAATGCAAGTGTATAAACTATTTTTAATGTGAAGTGCATGTTTGGACCCAAAATATTGAGTAATTGTACAGACACATCACCTACTTGCATGCATTTGGGTTTGAATATGAATTCTTTGCATGGTTCATTTGGGGGTAAGTCAATCTAATTGTTAAGGCAATCTAATTTCACTATTCAGTGAAGGTATGTGCCTTTGCGGTCGGGGGTTTAGGACCCGCGGTCACCCCAGACCCGCACGCGCCCCCCATTGCGGTCGCCCCAAACCCGCACGCCCCCCAGTCACGGTTGCACCAGACCCACGGTCACCCAGACCCGCATGCGCCCCCAGTGTGCGTTCCCCTCACCCGCGGTTGCGCCAGACCCGCGGTCGCCCAGACCCGCATGCGCCCCCAGTGTGCGTTCCCCCCTCACCCGCAGTCGCGCGAGACCCGTTGTCACCCCACCGTACCCGCAGTCGCCCCAAGACCCGGAGTCGCCATCACCCGCGGTCGCTGGCGGTGGTCCTGGACCCGCGGTTGCCTTCCTGACCCGCACGCGCCCCCCCCCCTGGACCCGCACGCGCCCCATCCAGAGCTGTGCTCGCCCTGAGGCGATTACGGGTACAAAATCAGACCCTAAACCCGCAGTCTCCCATCTTTCCCTTTTGCGCCTTGTCTTTTATCCACCTGGAAGTGGCTAATTGCAGGCTTGAGAGGGGAGGTGGGTATTGTGAGGAGGATATTCTATGTCTCCTCATGTCACTTTCATCCATTGATTGTAAATCACACCGAATTGTTTGAAACATTGTGATTGTAAATGTTCATGTTGATGTATTTGTAAATGTGAATTACCACGAGGTAATAGATTTAAGTTTGGACAACCACGGTTTTAGGCTTGGTATATTTGGCATAGTATCTGAGTAGAATTGATCGTATAGATTGAGCACTATGGAGAATGAGCCCCCACCATTGACGCCTGCCACAATCAAACGCCTTACACGAGAAGAGATGAAGCTCATCCGCGACAAGGGTCGGAAACGGTCCGGTAAAATTCACAGGAAGCGTGTGGCCATTTTGATCCATCCAAAGATTAAGGCATTTAAAGGTTGGAGAAATGAACCTGAGCCTTGGAGTTACAAAACCGTTTGCAAAGACGTGGATTGGTGCCATATCAGCAAATTATTTCCCTTGTGTCGGCACAAAGAACATCTGAAGCAAAACAAAGTAAATCTTGCATACTCGAAGGACGAGGGCTTCATACTTAGATGTTGTGAGGTGTGGAAGCACTTGTATTTGGAGGACTCAACTTACCGAAACGACAATTTCTATTTCTTTCTAGTGAGAATGGTGTATGCTGAATATGTGTTGAAGAAGGAGGTGGATTGGTCAACATTGAAGGAGGTCCCTATTGCAATCATTCCAGAGACTGCAAAAATTTTACCACCAGATGAACCTGTGGATGTAAAGAAGATGTTATCCAAGGTGAAGCGTGGGAAGTCATTTGTTCACGATGAAAGCATGGTTTGGTCAGAGACTTCTAGCTCTGATCTACACACCCATGAATACGATGGACATTCTTTCCACAGCGATGAGGTGGAGGTTGCCATACAAGAATCTAGGCCGGCTGTGGATGTGGGAGTCGACCAAAGTGGACAATCAGCTCAAGAGCCCATCATAGTACAAGATATGGATGAAGAAGGCATGGATGATGGGGTGGCTAGGAGAGTGGACCCCGTTTTGCGAGAGGGTGACGGGAGTGGTGGAAGAAGCGATTCAGAAAATGAAGAGGCAATGTTGCTTGCCAAAATAGAAAGTGCAAAATTAGCATTGCGTGCAAAGAACGAGTAATTGAAAACTTTGAAGGAGCAAGAAATGAATCCCACTTTCGTAGAGGTGTTGAAGCAACGGTTGAAGGCCATAACGAACGTCATCGAAGAGAATGACAAGGGCTTCCATTCCTTCAAAAGAAATCGTGATTTTTATTTGAAGGAAATGAAGAGTGGGAAGGTGCATAAAATGGACCATTATTTGATATGGGAATCAAAACTCAAAACCCTTGTCTGCAAACGTCAGCAGGCAGAGAATGAAAGGCGAAGCCTAGAACTTCAAATAATGGAGAAGAAGAAAGAATATTACGAGGCTGCCGTCCAGCACGTTCCAAAAGTAGAGCTTTTGGCTTCTTCCTCAACATATGGTAGTGTTGTTGGAGAAGTAGCAATGCTTGAGAAGTTGGTGAAGTTCCATGAGCAAAGATTACCATTGATGGTATCGGAGTTGGAAGCTTTGAGGGCAGAAAGTTTTTTTTTTTCGGATTGGTATAAGTGGAATAGAGCTAGCATAGGGAAGTCTGATGCAGAATTACAACAAATGGGTCCGGAGCCCATTTTGAAGGACTACCTCAACACAAAATAAAATACCTAGGAATACAATGAGGATAAATACTTTCACCATGATTATTTTGTATTTTGCCTATCCTGGTGTTATAAAGAAATGCAATGTTTTGAGATAAAACAATGTATATGGTGTCTTGAAGCAATGTGTGTACTAGAATAGTTAAATTGGTGTGGGCACACTAGTGGTGTGCATGGAAGGGAGAAAATGCCACACCATTTTGGGATCTTACAACTTTTCTATATGGATGAATATGTCTCTCTCATGTTTTGGGAGAAGGTGATGGTATGATGAATGGAATGGGATTCTTGCACATAATTACAATCGAATAGGAACATGGGATTGATGGGAAGTTCTTGATTCTTGACTGTAAAAGTTGACATAGTATTTTCACTATTTTGTGAGAATGTCGTCATGAAATCTACAGTACAACTTGTATTAATGATTTTCATATGAATAGTGGAGAACGAAAAACCAATTATGCCCCAAATACCATATTAATCGAGGAAATTTATTGAGCTTATTTGTCTCAGGTGATTTGCTGCATTATTCCTCCTTGTATATAGGATTTTTTAGAATTCTAGCTTTAGCGTAATTTGAAGAAAATTACAATGGATATTGAGGAATTAGGTAGGTTTTATATGTAAGTTGGCCTACTGATGTTTTTTATGAATTTGAATTTTGACCTCCAAGGACAGGGTGAACCATTTGAAGGTATGGTAATGTGAAGTCAACAAGTCAACATCCACGAAAAGGGGCATGTTGTATTTGAACCCCTTTTATTCCTTCTTTGGCCAAGTATCTTGAAAGCTTAGAGGAAAAACTTCCTATAATTAGAACCTCACGATTTTAAAGAATATGAAAGGAAATATCCAATTGGACAATGATGCTCCACTCTAGTGAGTAGTGACCTAGTTTTCTTCTCAATGCAAGTGAAATTAATTTGAAAAGTTAAACTTTAGGAGCTTTGTTGATTTGATTCATACAAACTAGTTTTGGAAGAACTCGAAAAGATCATTCTCGATATGATTTCAGAAATTGGTGCTTTGGTAGAGAGGAAAAAAAGGTAGTATTAAATAAAAATCAATGCCATATGGAATTGCCATACATAGGTATGCTAGGAAGTCATAGAAGTGGAATGAAAGAAGCAAACCCTAAACCACTCCATCGTACTTGCCAAAACAACTAGAAACATAGTGTAACTAAAACCTAACCCTTACTTGTCATCTATTATGATGGGAGGTAAGGCTAAATTGCATGATTCCTATGAATGTCTAGTCAATTACATTTGGGTTGTTTTGAGAGCCACTTCCTTCACCTTCTTCGTAGGTCGATGCTTCCCCAACCTTTAGCTTTCGCTTTGCACGGGTTCGTGAAGCTGGTCCGTCTGCCTTCAAAATTGATTGCAACACGTTGGAGTCCTATAGAGCTTGGAGGGTCCTTGTTGTTTGCGGAGAATGTGCTTCCAACAAGTAGTCAAGTGCTTGACTTTGGTAATATGGTCCGTACGTAGAGTCCAGGTAAGCCATACTAGTCAAGTCTTCTAGGGAGGCACTATCATCTTGATTAGCCACCTTTTCTCCTTCTAAATTCCAACGGTGTCGTTGCAGATGAGGACCCCACTTGAAGGTTGAGGAGGTCTTGTCCCAATATCCACCAAGGCATTGGAAGAAGAATGCCCTCCTCCCTTCGTTTTGTGGCCCCTTTTCCCATGAGCCTTGGTGCAACTCTGGCAATTTCGTCTGGGTCTGTTTCCCAATTCAATTGCGAGCTAGGAGGTCCTTTTTCTTGATCATGTTGTCCTTCTCGCCAACTCCAAACCAAATCTCGGCCCCACAAGGTTGTGTCAGCCGTAGTATCACGTGTGTGTTCCCAAGAAGGAGGCATGCAGGTCGTCAAGTTGAACATGGTATATAGGCGATCATGGAATGGTGCTGAACAAATCACACAACGTCGTCTAATCAAGCATTGTGTGATGAGACATTGGGGGTGGTATACATGCGCACAAGATCCTAGTGCCCAACCCCCTTTGGGGCCAAATTGTTCAAGACATATGGGGCATTTGGTATGGTCCAAAACAAAAGGTGCAGGCTTGGGCCACAATAGCATTCGTTTCTTCTCTTCTATGTGGCTAGACATTTGGTTTTCGTGGTCCCAACCATTTTTGCTCCAATCTATGACCTCCTTTTGTGGCAATTCCACCATGCATATGTTATTGGGAAACATGTCCTCCAACAATGCCCATGACGTCAGTCCATTCTCACGTTTAGGAGCATTTGCAACAAAGTTTCTAGAAACTTTCTCTAGCTCTTTCGCAACTTGTTGGGATCTATCCACGGAGAGAATGCAGGCGACCTTCCAATGGTAGTATGTGGTAGTCAACTCAGCCAACTTTCTTCGAAGCATCTTATTTTCTTCTTGAAGTCCATGGTCTTTCTCCAATTGAATAATTGATGGAACCACAGGAAACGAAAGAGAGTCTTGGGTCCCATTGAGGTCAATTGTGTCATTGGTAGTATATCTTGTGACAATAGTAGGAAGTGTATTTGGAATGATGGGGGAGCGTCTAGTGCGCTTGGCAAGAAGAGAATGTTGAAGGATATGGTTGGTAAGGTCCCCTACAACCTTGTCCACATTTTGGAGGTTCTGCTCAACAAAGGCGTCATCCATATCCGACAAAGTGAAAGTGTCAGGGTCTTTCTCACGGAGGCGTTGCAGTTTTGTAGTTTGTTGAGAGATGAGTGTACTTTTTTGTTCACACTCACATCGCAATTTCCTCATTTCATTCTGTAGTGAAGAAATTTCAACATCTTTGGTCTTGAGGAGGTCCAGAGCTTTTGCCAAAGTCATAATGTCATGGCTTGAGCCCATTGTTGATGGAGAAATGGGAACACGATTAGTTTCTTCCATAGCCGTGTCCTCATCGGGCCCAAAGTCGAAGACGTCATTTGTGCGCTGTGTTGGCAGTGATGGGTTAGGAACTATAGTTGGAATCGATGCGGGTCCCACTCGTGTTGTTGAACGCCGTACTCTAGATGGTTGCCTTGGTCGTTGTCCCGTGGATGTCGCGGGTCCTTCTACAACTTCATTTTGAACCTCATTGGGGCAAACAGATTGCTCCACGATTCGTATGACCCTATGGACGCGTGTACCATCAGAGTCATCATCTTCTTCAGACTCCTCAGTGTCAACCTCAGTGGCAGGGGTTTGCGTTTTGTATGCACTTCGAATAGGACCGAGTCCCCCCTCAGGAAAAGCTAAAACTCCTTTTGGGATGAAACCACTCTCTAGACGAGTGACATATGTACTTCCCTTGATTGTGCTCCAATCAACCTCCTTGTTTAGAGCGACCTTAGCATATGCTCCTCTAGCAAGGAAGAGGGGGACCTCGTTCCTATCTACAAAGGCGGTTTTGTAGAGGACTTGCCACAATTCAATGCATCTTTGAAGGAATGCTGGATTCTCACAGTACTTCAAGTTGGCCTTATTGGTGTGCCGATTATAATGATGACGCCATAAAGGAAAGAACTTGCCGATGTGGCACCACTCGATGTAGTCTTCACAGGTTTGTATTGTCCAAGGCTCTGGTTCTTCATTCCAACCCTTAAAAGCAAGGTGGGCTTCACTATTGAGCACGTGCAATCGCTTCCAATGAATAGTGCCCCTACGCTTGTGATGTTTGTCTTTGGTAGCCTTCCGTAATGCCCCGGCGGTCTGTGCAACAGCGGAGATAGGCAATGCCCTGGCATTGTTAACTCCAGTGGCCATCAATGATTGTCGTGTCCAAGGCTCAAAAAACTCTTTTGGGAGTTTAGGTGGTCCACAACTACTAAGGTAAGAAGGGTGGATGAATGTAATAAATAGTAAATAGTCAAGGTTCACGCATGTAGCCACTAAAGGATACAAGACAAGAAGCCTCAATGAAAGGTGCCCAAAAGGTCTTGGGCGAGTGGATAAATAGATGGGGCGAGTGCGGATGAGAGTTGGTCATGAGGCGCATGCGGGTGGGCAACCACCGGTTGAACCCGCGGTCTCCAAGGGGCGCACACGGATCTCGGGGAGCGACTACAGGTCTAGTAGGGCGCATTCGGGTTCGAGGAGGCGACTATGGGTCCTAGGAGGGGCGACCTCGGGTACAAGGGCGCGTGCGGGTCTTTTGGAGGGCGACTGCGGTTACAGGGGCATGTGCAGGTCCTTTGGGGGGCGACTACAGGTCTTTGGGGCGCGTGCGGGTCCCTTGGGAGGCGACTCCGGGTCTTTGGGGGCGACCGCGGGTAATTGTGGGGCGTTACTTCTCTTTGGGTTCTCACTTCGTGTCTTTGCTTCGCAGCTTGCCACGTACTCGACACCCGCGGTCACCCACCAACCTAAACCCGAAGTTGCCCTACCCGTGGTCGCCCACACCCGTGGTCGCCCAAACCCGAGGTCGCCCACACCCGCATGCGCCCCTTTAAGATGCTACGTGGAAGACACGTGTCTGCTACATGGCATCCAGATGGCCTCACGGGCAGGGTAAAATTTTTTTTAAAAGTGAAAGGTAAGTTTGACTCTATTAGACGGATAAAAGGGTCTACTTGACGTGTTGGACGTCGTGTTCGTCGAGTTGTCGAACTGTTCGCCGGAACAACTGGACTCCGAGGTGACGTGTCATTCAAAAAAATTCCACAACTTTGAAAAATTGAAGCCGTCCGATTTGTCCGGACCGGCCGGCCGTCCGTTCCAGTTCGCCCGGCCGGCCGGGACGTCCGGTGACCCTGACCCGTCCGATATGACAACCCTGTTGTGAAATATGATCTCAATGAAATGATTTATTTTTGAATTTTTATCCAAGATTCTTCGCTTATTAGCTAAATTTTTCAATAGAAAATATTATAAAATTAAAATCGTTAGTGCCAAAATTTGAAGTGAAGAAAATGAAAAGCCTAAGAGTCAAGTATAGCAAGACAAAATAAAAGATTTTTTTTCTTTAAATACAAATATCATGCAATGTATACACTTAATGTTATCAAGATGATAACATTACTCCCATACATTTTTATACTAACCTAGTACAAATTCCTACGGTTAGATATAAAGTTAGTTTATAAAGTTTTTTGCTCTTCACAATAGAAATGGCAATTTTGAATGATATTCGATAGAAAAAAAAAGCTTAGGACTTTGGGGGTTCAAGATTTAAAAAAATCCTAGGCCTACACAACTACATAAGTAAGTAAATCAATATTGTAAATTTATAATCTACAAGATATGATATTATGAACCTTCTCGTAAAATCATTTGCGAAAAAGTCTTGAGATGAAACGGACTTGTAATCATTGGAGTATGACCTACTTATCTCAATTGTTGTATTTGAATTTTGAAAGCTCATCATGTTTGAAGGTCAATCACATTTTACACTACCTAAGCCCTAATATTTTAGGGTTGTGATAAATTTATTGATGGTTTACAATTTAGGGTGCACACATGTATACATAAGTATAAGCATGTATGATAAGAACCTCCATTTCATTTTTATTGTATAAATGCTTACTTTAATGTAGTCCACATCATATCATATAAAATTATATTAAAGTACTTAAATCATTTTGAGCATCATCCCATAAATGTTGTAATAGAATAATGAGATAATATAAATTCTTTTAGAATATTTATGTTGGTGTTTTACACTATCAATGCATTCTATAACAAAAATTGATGAAATACTCTAGGTTATAATCCAATGATCCACAATTGTGTAGTAGCCCATAATAAAGTAAATCTTAAGAACAATTGAAACCTAAATGACAAAGATAGTAAGATCTACATATGCATCACATTGTCATGATTGCATTCTAAACTTCAAATATTAAAAAATAAAACATATTTCACACATCACACCACTACTTTTGAAAACTCCTACAACGTTATAAGTTAATATGTACAATAGAGGGATCTACAATTCAGATTTTTTTTGGTAGGGTATAGGGTTTAGGGTTTAGGGTATAGGGTTTGGAAAGCATGTTTAAATGTGGGGAGGAAAACCTGGAATTATTCTTTTCTTACATTAATATTGCATTGGATACTTGTCGCATTAAAGAGTCTTTTTTTGGAAATTAAGCTGTAGTTCTGCACTTTTCAGAATTAAATGTAATATAACTGCCGGCAAACAGAGGTCAAGTAGGTTAGATAAGGAGGCGGATGGCATGATGTTGGCTCAGAAGGTTAGGGCGGTCGGCAATGGCGGACGGAAAGGCTCGTGGCGGATGGGAGGGCGGACGGCTAGGCAGACGGCCAAACACCTAGGCGGACGCTCACTTTTTGAGGCACCAAACTTCTCTTGGCATCTCCGGTTGGAGATTTTGGTGTTTCAGGGTGTGTGATATACCATTGGAAACGTATTTCCAAGACCTTTCCTACAATATATTACGCGCCCCAAAATTAAAAAAAAAACAATTTGGAAATTCGAACTGAAAGTTGTTGGTACTACATAGTGAGCGTCCGCCCAGCTAATCGCCCGTCCGCCTGTTCACTTGACCGCCCGACTCATCCGCCCTCCACCGTCCGCCGCGCCCGTCTGCCCTTCACCATCCGCCACGACCGTCTGCCACAACCGCGCCGTCCGCCTGTGGACGGCGCTAGGGATGCTACGTCCGTTGGAGTCCGTGCGTCCGGACGTTCGGATGATGGACGTGAATTTGGGGTGGACGTTCGGATTTGTCAACCCTGGGTATACGGATTCCCCCAAAAGGAATCTGGATTAGCCTCCTGAACGGATAAGTTCATGGTAGGAAAATTTAGGAATGCAACCTATTCCAAGGAGGGGTATGCCATCAATGACCATCTAGATGCAAGGCAGAAGTAGGTCCTAAAGTTTCTTAGCCCGATCTTGCATCCGGAAAAGCCTACCAGGTTACGGTTACGATAGCCAACACCATTTTTGGTGCAATGGAGGGTAGACCAGTCAACTAGGGGAAAGTTATTGAAGCAATAGTCTCCAAATTGGCCGCCAATGTAGGAAAGGCAAAGACCAGCCCAATTGGTGCATACTTGTTCCACCTCTACCATCACGCGGAACTCTTGAGTGATGCAAAAATGGTAGAGTACACCACCGAATCCACCATCCTCCATTACGGCCTCACAGACAAAGTAGAGGTGGAGCAGTTGGCATTTGAGGAAGAGGAAGAGTCGAAAGAGGAGGAGTTGCTTATGGATCGGAGATGAAGGAAATCCACCAATCTGGCTTCACGAGGAAAACTCCCTACTCATGAGAAGGTTCCAGAGGAGCCAGAGGAAGACATTTTCGGGTTCTTTAAAACCGGATTCAACTAGATCTTGCAAGCGTAGGAGTACCAAGAGAACTTGGCCTATATTCTCAGGAGAATCAACAAGGAGTTGAAGGTCGAGCCAGAGGACATACTCGACGCCGTGAAGAAACTTCCGAATTCGGAAGAGCTAGGACGAAAGGAGAGGCAGATTGAAAATCTGGAGAAAGAGAAGACTAATCTTCAAGCCTGGTTGAGTTGGGCACAAGGGGAGTTAGCCACAGCAAAGGAGAGGGAGAAGGAAGCTCTGCAGCTGGTCAAGAATCTATCTGGTCTAGTGGATAGACCCACGGATCTCGTTGTCAAGGCCTCTTTAGTCCAAAACCGGCTAGTAGAGGAAAGACATCTAAGTAACCGGATCCTCGTGGACTTCTCATCAAGGATGGATTCCATGCTGAAGGAGATGCATCAACTATTGGGGAAGATTCATCCGGATCGTGTCATGGATTTTTCCCACTTTCCGGAAATCCACTTTGACATAGAAACTCCAGTAAAGTTGACAACATCACTACCACTGTCGACCAGACTAGAAGTCCCTAGGGAGACTCTCTGGCATTCAACCAAGCCCTTCTCAACTTAGTTGGAGAAGACCATTCGGGGGAGCATGAAGACAGCGCGAGAGCCAGCCAAGCAACCGGATGAAGCACGGGAGTTAGCGCCATCGGAAGTTACCATCTCGCCACCAATTTCGACAATCCGTCTTCCTGAGAAGGAAACCCTTCAAACACCCAAGTTGCTTACCCATAGTGACTTGGCGGACCGGATTGGAGGATTGATGAATCCGGCTCGGACTCATCCGAAAAGTTTTGAGCACATGCAACAGCCTCAACTGAAGAAGGAGAGGACCCCCCTCATTTTGGATGACACTTCTCTAGGAGAAGAAGATGAGAGGGAGGTCACTCAAATTGAGAAATTTGAGGAAGAAGAGCACCAAACCGGATCAGAGGAGGATGAAGAGGAAGTGGACATGGACAAAGAAGACTCATCTCTAGAAATCCGGAAAATCCAAACCCGGGCAGCATTGAAGACAACTCTGATGAAAGCAACTCCGAAAGCAACTCTAAGGGCATCCATCCGGGCACTAGCAAGTCAAGGCAGGAGCAATCAGAAGAAGGTGCGAAAGGCGAAGTAGTTAGGATTGCAATTAGGATTTGAATTTTGAATCTGATCCGGGTTTCCAAGCCTGGGCCCAGGTTTCAGATTTGTAGGATCTGACTTTTCCAGGTTTCTCGAGAAGTCTATGATTGGTCACCTGGATTTCTGGGTGGCTTTTTGGCTTTGGTTGTTTTGGGTTTTTAAGTGGGGGGCAAGTTTGTTGCCCTCTCATTCCATCCTAGTGCGTATAGTTGTTATCTTGTCATCCTTTCTTTAATCTGAGCCACCAAGTAGACATTCAAGAATTGATCTGTCATATATCCAGCTTTCTTGTATTTGCTTGTGAGAGCATTGAAGTGTAAGAGAGAGGAGGAGGAATCTAGATCTGAGGTGACTAGATCTGATTTGGGAGGGAACGTTTGTGATGTAGTTTAGGCTTGTGAAGACGATCTTATGCGCGGTGCCTTTAAAACACTGGAACGAAAATCCAGCAAAGAGTGGCTTGGGTGCGAGTCTGGACTATTAGGGAGGGTTCCGTGTAGAGATAAGCAACCACCAGCGGAAAAATCCCCATCATATTCTCCCCAGAAGGTTTTCCAAATCCTAAGATCAGTCTAGTGAACGACTAACAATCCCCCATTGGTTCCAGTTTCTGTTGATTTGTCGTTATAGTGGAGAAGACTAGTTACAACTTTGAGTAACCTGCCTTCCGGATCGGCCATCTGGAAAGTTGCGAGAGTGTTTCTTGGTCTGATCTAGTGCAACATTTGGTCTAAGTGTGTTTTGTGTAGTTTAGAGAGAAAAAAGAGTGTGAGGAATACAAGTGGTGAGTCCCTACCCCTCTACAAGATCAAAAGTAGACCCTCTAAGGGTAAAACAGAGGCACTAAAACCAGTGTGTGTGAGACATGATGGATCTAGATTCTGGAAAGGAGTGGATCCGGATTGGATTCCGAAAAGGTTGTAATCCGGAAAAGAGAGAAAAGAGGTGAAGAAAGAGCTTAAGTTGGTAAAACGGATAATCTCGGCTTGCAACAACAATCTAGAATCCCTTGGGACGATATTTTGAGTCATTTTATGACTTTTTGGTGTTGTAATGGTACTTACGCTCCACTGCACATACAACACAGGTGGCATGGCAACGAGGGACATGTAGAGGGGGAGTCTCAAGCACACAGAGGAAGAACCTCGAGCCGAGGTATGACCCCATCATTTTCCCCATCTTTAGCTAGTTCACTTTCCACAATTATGGAATAAGGCCGAGGCCTAGAAGCGGGTAGCACCCCTAGAGCCAAGGGCCATGCCCCACTTAGTAGTAGAATCAAAGAGTAGACATTGCGAGGGTCCAACATGGATGAAGTAGGGTAGGGATCATTCATCCACACCCAACCTCAAGGCTTGCATACTAGAGCATAGATGTTAGAAATGGCATGAATTGATCCCCAAGATAGTAGTAGTAGTCTTAGTCCTTTTTTAGTTTAGTCTTGGCAGTCAAGAAATCAAGGCATTAGCTTTACGACATGATAGTTTGAGTTTTACGGTGAAATGTAGGAAGTAGGACTGTAGGAGGCTTAGAAAAGATCCATTGCTTGGAAGGCACAGTGGCCCGACGTTAGGCACCCATTGAAATAGGAGTTCACCACCCCAAACACAAGAACCTGGTTGTGCTTGTGTATTTGCCAAGGGTGGGCAAATATCCACTCACAATACTCAATCTAGAAAATCAATCTATTACAATGGAGATGCTTGATGTCTACTTGGAACCTTTGGTGGAAGAATTGTTGGAGTTGTAGGATGGCATTTTGGCATATGATGTACTCAAAAAAGTAGATTCTAGAGAATTCATAGTACATAGTGCTACAAAAAAATAGTTTTTTGTGACCAAGGGGTGGTGACTACTAGTCATTTTAGAATGACTAGTAGTCATATTTTGTTGGTTGAGGGTCAAAATTGACTACCAATCATGAAGGCAATCATATGGGACAAGAGTTAGATAAAATCATTGAGATTGTATATATTCCCATATAATATGATTGTTTTAAGTCATTTTCAAGTTTGGACTATTTCACTATATATAGTCACCATTTAAAAATGGAACCAAGTCCACAAACAACAATATTCTTTAAAAAAAATTTGAATTAGTTTAGGATTTAGGGAGGGACAATATTCCCTTGTATTTTTGTATTTGAAAAAAAATACAAAAAGATGCCCCTTGAACACATAGAATCTTTGTGTTTATATATATAAAAATCAGAAGGGTCTTCGTATGGGTCCTTGCACTTATAAAGTGTAGATTTTCAGAACTTCTATGTTAAATAATAAGAGTGTTCAAGGGGTTTGGTTTGGTCAACAAATAAGTAAAATAAGCTAAAAGTATAAGTACAATTAGAATTTAACATTTTGAACATGGATCCAAACAAGAAACACTTGCATTATTTTGGCATCACACCATGTGTGGCAAATACAAAAGTGAGCATAACTTTTAGGAATTAGGCTTGTCGAACTCCAAATATTTAATGAATGTGCTACATATTGAGAGTAAAATTAATTTTTCAAAATTAATTTTAAAATTATAATATTTTTTCCATTTTTGTCTAATTTGTCCCACTTTGGATTCAAGAGGTTTTGAGTATTATAATGATCCATAAACAAAGAATTTACAATCAGTGTTTTGAAGACTTATACATCATCTTTTATTTCATTTTTTTAAAAGGTTTCTAATAATAGAAATTCTTTTTCACTCTAGATATTTGCTAAGCAACGTCCCATGTACACCAATTTTTTTCATATTCTAAAATGTATTGTTTTTATTTCTCTTCTTCCTACATTGATTAACTCTTTTTTCTAAAAAAATTCTAGTTATTTGTTTTGCACAAGCTCTCCATTTATTTTATAATTTCAAAAAAAATTATATAATTTTTGTAATATGATTAGTCTTTGTTCCCCAAAAAACATCATATTCATTAAAATGGGAGTTTTCCACTAAAATAAGAGTTTTAAAAGTACTATTTATTATAAATGTGAAAAGAATCCGTGGTCCCTTGACACTAGAAAGCACAACAATCACATACAAAACCTCTGAAGAAATACAAAATTTCAAAACATCATGCAATAAATGTGAATTGTAATCTAATAAATGAAACATCATAAGCAAATAACTATGTGTTATATGTATATTATCAACAAATCTTTGTACACACATGGCCTATTCTAAGTAACATTCCTAACAACTAAGTTCTTCATCTCCATCAAACGTGTTAGGTATTGCAAGTAGATTGCTTGAGAAGACAAGAGCATGGTGATTGAAGAAATGAAGAATGAAGTGCATGATGAGCTTTGGCAGGATCTAAGCAAGGAATTTGTAGAAAAACAAATATCCAGACGCCACTGAGCATTCTCATAAATTGCAATCCTCACAGTCTTCTTTAGATTGCAATTTATGAAAATGCTTACAGCGACACCTTGATATTTTTCATTCTACAACTTCCTTGCCTAGATCCAGTCAAAGTTCAACATCCGCTTCATTCTTCAATTACCATGCCTTCATCTCCCCAAGCAATCTACTTGCAAGACTACTACAGCCGACGAAGATAAGATCCCCTAATTTAAATACCCGGTTTGTAATAGATCAAGGACTACATTCATTAGTGCAGATACCTTCAACATAGTCTCTAACATCATGTCCTTGAGTATGAGGATTGCAACAATATACAAAAAAATTTCCTATAGATTTAGGGTATTCGATCCCATGAAGGAAGCCATCCTCGTATCCTACATAGGGTTCTATGTAGTATCTATCATTGCTATCATTTATTTACAAAAACAAAATTTGTCATATAGACAACTGTCATGAGTGTGACTTGCTCTTGATTTCCTGAACTACCTTCAAAATCTCTGGCCCTCGACTATACCCTGTTTCCATCTTCTTATACTTACGCCAATAGTCCCGCCGTTGCGCCTCTAATGATTTCCGCTCCCATGCATCCCGAATTGAAGTCGAGTAGCAACTGCGAGATACTCCATCGTGCGACTGCTTCATTTGCCCCCCTTCAGACGGTGTGTGGTGTCGTTGAATCCAAGGTGCTATATTGGGGAGTGAATGGTGTGTCGTAGATGGAACCTCAGACTTCAACACTACTGGAGCAACTTGACATCCCAAGTCCTCATAAAGCTTCCTCTGAGGGACTTTGTCGGAGAGTGTCACTGAGGTAGGATGGCCCATAGGTCGCAATGGAGATGGGGAGCATGAGAGTGGTTGTCGTTTCCTCCCATTGGGAGGGTTGTCAACCACACCATCCTCGACGGGCTTCGGTGAGAAGTCCATCGTGGAATTCGCAGTAGCTGCTGATCCCAGGAAGTTTCCAGTGCTGAGGATTAAGTACTGCCTGTAGTCCCAGATGGAGTCCGCGGACGCTTCGCAAGCAAGTCCACTTCCTAGGACATGGGTCGTCGAAGTGCCAAGTATCTGACAAGAACTGAAATTAAAACAAAGGTCTATCCAAATGCATAAAAACAAAGAACACACCATGCCTGAGTTTGCTCGGACATGTATCAAAGGACTAATGCCAAACCAATGTAAATGTAGGAACACTCTTGCATACGTGAAAGCAAGAAACAATTTCATTCATAACTATGTTAACAAATATGTACAATTCAGGTTGTGCCGAGCTGAAACGAAAGTCTCATGAAATCATGCCAATCTGAATTGAGCTCTTGAGGAGCTCAACTAATTTACACTAGAAGATGCACGAACTATGTCCATGAGCTTGTTGTATTCTTTTTGATTCCTTTCATCGCATAGCATTCGCTGCCCAATTCTTCTTGGACCGTTTTCCCTGAATGACTTCAACCCTTGATCGCGAGTGACATGTAGACGCTTAAACCAGGGAAGCAATACTTCAAGTAGGAACATATCCCTCGGACCATTTCCCCTATAACTCCAAGAGTCTGGTAGAATGACATTATCAGACTTGTTCATTATATGCTTTATTGGGCTGTCGTCCACAATGACAATATTGTCGGTACTACAGTTTCCTCTTGAGCCCTTGAATAACATATCTAGATTTTTCAAGAACAAGTCTTTATCTGTCCCTAGCTCCTTCAAGGAAGACAACCTTCCGGCTCTATCTCTAGTCTTAACAATTTGACAAGAGTCTTGCCCAAGAACAAGAAAAGGTCCCACTAAGCCTCGAAAAAGATATTCGCAAATCATCTCAGTGGTGGACTTTTTCATAGAACTCCACACCGATATCACTGCAAATTTTCCTAGCTCTGAGAGGAAATCGGAGCAAGCGGGTCTCACCCACACAGCCTTTGGTCCCACTAAAGCGGGTTCTATGGCTGAGTGCGATCCCGAGGAGTCTCTGAAGTGTTTATGCGATAACCCCTTGGACTTCCAATCTTCGCAGACACATAGAATGCCATTTAGGTCCAAGATTACATTGATCCACTTCTCTGCCACCCTGGACCTGAATGGCTGATTGACGCCCTCTGAAGTTCCTCCACGACCAGATGGAGGACCGGATTCCTGCTATCAAATAGGCGAATGCGTACGTAGTTATAATGCTATACTGTCTCATCCCAGACGTACAGCGAAATCACATAAAAACTAGTGCTCACCAAGAAGCACAGCGGCAATACACACAAGGACCACTCGAAGTGTGAAGAGATAGAAGATCGAAGCTTACCTGTTTTTTAGAAGATCCGCAAGGTACTGTGAAGGTATCTTGTATCGTTGCTTTCCGTTCTTAAACGATATCCACGTTCTGCACTTCAACTCTAGGGACCGTGTTCCGATGGACTTCATCTTCAGTTATAGAGAGAGGATATGATAGAGGATGTGTTTGTACAGTGGGTGCACATGGTGATGCGGGGACAATTGGCAAACTTAGTGGCCCTGCGATTCCAAATTTACGAAATGATACTCTGTGTGAGTGCTATATATTACAGGCTCCGGAATTGATTTTGAATATATACAATTAAAATTTAAACTCCGACACTCCATAGTTCATTGGTGAACATGTCTCTCCACTGCAAAAATCCTGAACCTACACTATATCTACATGTAACACCCTATGATACAAATCAGCTCGAGTCGAGCTAAAACAAATGACATCGAGTGATTATTGAGTTGAACCTGCTGGTGAACCTTCGCCGAGAACCGTATCCAGTTCGAGTACTACTTTGGCTGGTTCCACGAGCAGGTTCGGCTCGGTGCCGGCATCCTCCGTATCTCTTGGTGTAACATTGGCCACCTCATGCACAGCAACCTCTGAATCGGTGGCTTCTCTCTTCTCTAACGGGAGAGATGGACCTGCATCAGTGTCATTGGTAGGAGGAGGAGGGTCAGATTCTTGGGCACCAGTGGGAAGCGGTGCAAGCAATGTTGTAGCCTCTTGCGGGACAGACACTACGCTGTCGTTTGATCCAGTGGCCTGATTTTGAATCAGGCGTTGCTGCGAAGTAGAGGCAGGCTGTAGGGACGCTAATGGCGTGGCTTCATTTTTGTTCAAATATTGTTGCCACATTTCCCGGTTTTGCTTCTGTTCCATAATCATGGTTTCCGTTAAGGAAGCAACCCTTCGATTCGTCTCCTCCTGGAGCCTTCTACTCTCCGCCCTATCTGCCGCTTGGTCCTGACGCATACTCTCTTATTGCCTCATCAGAGAAGCTAGCGTCTCTACAACAGACTTCAAGGGGTCCACCTTCCTTTTCTTCGTCGGGCGCGTATTCGAGGAAAGAGTCACTGGAGTAGCACACACTCCTCCTGAAGCGTGCAATCCTGAAGAGGTAGAAGACTGTGGTGGATCCTGGAAGGCGGATCGACCTGGCATCAGAATGTCATCGAGACCTGCTTCATCATCCGAGCCCTCCTCCTCCTCGTCTTCTTCTTCTTCTTCATCAAAGATTGCGGCCTTCCTCTTCTCTGCCCGACTGCTCGAGGACCCTGTTGTGGACCTAGTCCTCATCCTTGTTGAAGATGGTGTCGACTGTGACCCCATCACTGCCGGGAACTGTGTTGCATCAACAGGGTACTTGGTGTCCAGGAAATCGTCTTTGTCGAGCTTCAATGCTAGAGTAGCAATGTCGTTCCACAAGTCCGATTCGATGTCTGGAACTGTTGCGTATACATTTACAGAACTCATCTGCAATGTGATCACATGAATGACTAGTTTAGAATTACGTGGTTATTGCATTTCAGGTCGAACCGACCTGAATAAGCATGAAGAATAATAAATGGTGACACTCTATGAAAGTTAATTGCTGGAGAAACTAAACAAATTCCGTCCAATAGCGCATATCAAGTCAAACCGATCTGAATTGCATTCAGTTACTTACCAATGCAACACACGTCAATTTTCCACGAGCAAAGACAGAGAAGACATTGGTCCCTAGATTACAAAATTTCTTCACAACCCATAGGTAGAATTCCATTCTCAGCTCCATATTGTACATCCTGAAAGGGAGCTCATTGTATCTTCGTGGTTCTTTGTACACTGGTGTATCTGGAGCTATGAACTCCGAATATATTCTTGCTTGGTATACATTATCCAGGCTTTGAAGAAACATGAGCAGCACTTTCTTGAGCGCCTTAGCGTTGTTCGCTGGCAAATCCATCAGACGTTCGTTCTTTGCCGGATAATAATCCGCACATTGCATGTTGAAAGTCTTAAGAACTTCATTCCTCTCGACATATGCAAGAACTTGTGCCTGGTCCTTCTGATCTGCACAAATAAATAACCAGGACTTCACTTCCTCCAAGAGAGGCTGCTTCATTTTCTCCATGGAAGTCAAGACTTCGTAGAAGAATGGCTTCTCTACTGTGGAATTTTCTTTCTGCAAAACGCCCAGGATAGTTCTGAAGTCTATGACCCCCAACTTCACCTCCTTGGCCGTGGTACTGGTCCATGCCATGCGCGGCCACAACGCATGCTTATTCTCCAAAATTCGGTAGGGTCGGAGATAAGCGACGCCAGATGGAGGTACAAAAAGATTGCGTTTCTCTAGGAAGACTCTAAAAAACTCTGCTGCTAAAGGTGATATCTCTGCAGCCGTTTTGTTTCTTGTCTTAACTTGCTTTGCTTGTGCAAAGAACGCTTCACCGGGCCTCTCTAACAACACATTCATAGTTGCACTTGTAATATTGCGGGTTCTCTTGAATTCCCTCCAGTTGGCAACTATGAGTTCGTTGTTGGCGTTGAACAGTCCAAGGTCTGGGTCAATTTGGTGAAGCTCTCTCTTCACCAGTTGCTTTCTCTTTCGTCGCTCCACCCACTCCTTAGTACTATAATAGCTATTGAGGACCGACGATATCGTTTTGATAGTCACCTTCGGATACTTGAGGGTGCGTTTAGGTCCCGACTGATTCAAAATATGCTTCGCCAACTTCCCCAAGTCATCATAGCTGAGATTTCCCAATGGCTTGAAATAATCTCGACTCAGAGCACAACTCTCCTGCTTCCAGTTCTCTTTCTCGTTGAACTTCATGAGCGTGTCTGGATCGAAGAGCTCTCCGTGCGTAGAGTTAGTGATGACTTCACTCCACAAAATATATACATGGGCAGGTGCGGTAATAATCTTCAGCTCGTTTATAAGTCTCATTTTATCTTCCGCCCCCTTCTTCTTTAATAGCATGTGATTCTTGTTCACATCTATCATAGCAAAGCGTTGATGCACCGCTTTCTCAAACTCCTGCATATCATTATTCAAACAGCGTGTCAAGCTTTGAATAAATGAAGACAATATTCAAAAAATCAATTGTTCAAATGTAATATGCTTCCTAGGCAATTGCGCATTGAAGATGGCACCACTACTACTGCAGTTCAAGTCGACCCGATTTGAATTACCCACCCTAAATTTCGTTGTTTGCTTCAATGACTCTCTATTCCGTTGAGCCATTTGGACTGTTCCAACAGCAACCGCGTCCTTTGGATTCTTTGGGCTACCCATGTTCACCCATACGGTTCTCGCTCCGAGAATGTTAGTCGCCCAAGACGGTTGTATTGCTTGGAAGTGGTTGACGCGATTGTAATAGGCGGAGATGGACTGCAACTTCTCAGCATCATTCGACCACACAATAAAATAGTTCCACTTCTCGAACTCTTTTTGGGTCGTCTCGTCAATCCCACTATCATCCTCCATCATCATCCTGCTGGCAGCAACACTATGCTGACCGTTGATGATGTAGAACAAGCCATGTTCAACATCCTCCCACTTTGTTGGCCTCTTCGTGGGACCAACTAGCATCACGCAGAGGGTTTGTTTGGTGCTCTTGTCGGGGATGTTGACAAGCCAGTTCATCATGGACTCCACCAAATGGGTCTCTAAGACTCTAATGTTGAATTCAGCGGGTGCCTCAATCAACTGCTCTAAGGGAAGCACTTTCTTCTCATTCACCCCTAAAAAATAAGCGTCCGTGCATGTCTCCCAAAACCTTTTATAGACCGCACTGACAGTTTTGTAGTCCGGTCTGCGGTCCGTCTGCAGCGCTTGGGGCACCATTGCCATCAGATCTGCATAACTCAATTCTCCTAAACCCGACTGCTCGGATACCTTCTCTGCGGGGTTTTTTGCAGAGGTTGAGCCCAGTGGATTGCTTCGTGTCATAGATGTTGGCGTTGGAGGTAGCTTCATATTCCTCTTCCCTCGACCTTGAGATCCTTGCATCTGTGTTCCCATAGACGGTTGACCTTCACCCTGACTACCAAATTCAACAGAGACTGTTCGAGGAGCCATAAATGATTGTTGCATTGCATGCTTCTCCTTGAGCACTTCGAATGAATTGAAAAGGTAGCGCAATTTAGTGCAGAGACGCTTTCCTGTCAAAGGTGTACCGTCCACGTTACTATAATAGTTATCGTCTACCTTCTTCTCTGGGTTCTTGATCTCACTACTATAAGGCGTGGGCTCCAGACTCCGAAGGAAAGGTACCATCGTGAAAGGGATGTCCTCCGAGTTAAAGGTAAGAGTGAAGTGGTATTGCTTGTCGGTTGCCAATTCACTCTTCGTTGTCACGCAGCGTACTTTAATATGTGGGTAGACGTCATTAATAACGTCCTTGACCTTCTCTTTGTAAGAAAGAGGAATAAAGATTTCTGACTTCTTGTATTTCATATTGAAGACCATGTTGTCCGTATGGGGCACCATGGTCAGGCTCCAGGCTTCGACTTGGTCGGGATCACTGAACTCCCAGAAATCTCCTTCGATCATCATCTCGTCATCGTCATACTCGTCCTCTGGTCTAGTAGTTGTCAGACGAGTAAAATAGGCGTTCAGATTCTGTATTTGGTCTTCCATTCTGCATGAACATAGGATCTGTGAGTTCATACAATACTTCAGAGAAGTCGTTCATATCAGAATAGTGACTATGATTCCAATCCACTTCCTCTGGTTATTAGCAGTTCAGGTCGGCCCGACCTGAACGGCTAATCATTGCGTTGGATATTCTAGTGTCATCATTTCTAATTATCTAAGTAGATCCTGTAAAGAGTAGTTTGGCTTGATATATTCGATAATGGGGATTGATGTTTGTTATCATTTATATTTTCAGTCAAGATACTGATAGTAATAATTGCACTCTGTTATTGATATCTAGCATTGCAGTTCAGGTCGCCCCGACCTGAATTGCACATTAATGTCTTGTTAAACGAATGCTTAATTGCTTTTATCTGTTCGTACTTTATCGACTTGATACTTATTTGATGAGTTTATGAATCAGGCACAGTGATGGGGTTTTAGCTGTTAGTGATGTTCTTTAACGGGATTCCCTATGATTTTTTATTGTTTCAATTTTTTAAATGAATTGAATACAAGTAATGAAGTATTTGACTAACTGTACATGAGCTGAATTTCTTCTTCCTCTGTGCAATTCAGGTCGGGACGACCTGAATTGCACTTCTGTTGATGGTGCGTTACTTGTGACATGGCCTGCCTTTCTTCAGACTGCACTGCAATTCAGGTCGTCCCGACCTGAAATGCATGTCCGTAAATAGTGCTTTATAGTTGACACGGCCAGGCTTTTGTGGACTTCCCTGCAATTCAGGTCATCCCGACCTGAATTGCATACAGTTTAATGGTACTTTATTGGTGACACGGCGAGGCTTTCTTCGGACTTCTCTACAGTTCAGGTTGGGACGACCTGAATTGCAGTTATGCTAATGGTCAATTAAAATTTGTGGTTCAAGGATTTCTTTTAAGTTTTTTGTTGTTCAGGCCGCCCCAACCTGAACTGAATTTTTGTGTTGCATAATACTTTTCGTTATCATGATCTATGATACTTATTTGATACCTGTTTGATACCCGGTGATACCCTGAGTAAACCCTACGTGAGCAATAAGGTAACCCTGATGAACCCTGGCACAGACCCTAAACAGACCCTAAGAGAACCCTAAGAGAACCCTGATCAAACCCTGAGCTCCAAACCTGATTCCAAAAAAATCAGAATCACAAGAAACCCTAAACCTGAAACCAGAATAAGCTAAACCCTAAACCAGCAAACCACAATTCAAAAGAAGTGAACATGCTAACCAAGGAACTAAAACGAAAGAATGTGATTCAAAACTAAATTCACACAAAAGCAAACCGTGAAACAAAAAACACAAGAACAAGTGCCAAGCGCTAAAACCGTAGACCACAATTTGAGGTCTTTTGCAGAACTACAAAATTCAAACACAAGACAATTAACCACAATGCAACAAACACAAAAACTGTGACAAAACACAGAAGGGAAGTGTAAGTGACATCACCTTTCTAAGATAGAGCTCCACAATTGTGAGAAAATGAGAAGCGCTCCACCTTAGTGAAGCTCGTCAGTACACCCTAAACCTTGAACATGTTCTCTGTGGAATAAGCACTATGGAAGATAACCAATACTGATAACATTTCAGAGAAAATACACAGAAATTTGTGCAGGGAAGAACCCTAAACCCTAAACCAAAGTCGCAGCACAGAGAATACGAAACCACTGAAGAAAAATGAACAGCAGAACCGTAAGCACACGGTGAAAGAAAACCATACCTGAAGCGAGCGAGAGCACGAAATGGAAAGACGACGGTGCACACAACGAACAAGAAGAGAGGCGCAGTGTACACAGCGAGAGAAGACAAGGCGAGCTCACAGCGAACCAAAATACAAAGCGCGACGAGGAGAGGAACGGGAAGACGAAGCGAGCACACAGCAAACCAAAACAGGCGCCGCGACGAGGAGAGGAACGGGAAGACGAGCACACAGCGATCAGAACAGGCGCGACGAGGAGAGGAACGGGAAGACGAGCACACAACAAACCAGAACAAGCGCCACGACGGGGAGAGGAACGGGAAGACGAAGCAGAAAACACCTGAAACCCTAAACCTAAGTGAACCGCACATGTAGTGAAAACCGACCCGCCAACCGCGCGGACACGTTGCGGGGCGTCATTGCTTGGCTGAGGCCAACGTGAACTCAATAAAAATGTTTATAACCTCTAAAAGTCCACATTCATCTCCAAAATTAATGATTTCAGAAAAACCTTTATAAAGTGATATTTGGAAGAGTATTTTGGAATTTATAGACAAATAAAAGTCGTAGACTGTGAGTTGTAGACTCCATCCATACAGTTACATTCACCAATGCTATTACCAATATCTTTTTTATACGTTTTGAAAGCAAATTTCCTAAATTCCTTCTAAATGCAATTTGCTTTCAAAATACGATCATTTTCGAGGTAAAATTTGTTGGAATGGATTTGGAATGAGGTTATTTTCACATGGTGACTTATTGAAATTTGTGTGTTCTTAAGCTCTATGACAGTTTTGGCAATTTCAGTTTAGAACTACAATCAATGCTAATTTGGCTTGGTTAACCACTTAACATACTCCGACATTTATAATTTTAGAAAAAAATGTACTCTAGTAACACCAAATTCAACCCTTAGATAGGACAACAACTTCATAATGTATTTCTACAAAATTAGGATAACTTTCATCCAAGCAATAAGCAGGATGAAACTTGAGTTTTCATTTGTCTATTGTCCAGAAAATGGTCATTGGAGCACTTATGGGTTAAACTTTTGAGTGCAACATCCTAGCTCCCCCTCTTTGTCTTAAGGAATTCTCAATAATTTCAAAGATTTTTTGTCAATTCAAAAGCTAATATCTTGCAATTTTCATAATGGAAATTTCTGATGTTTTATCCTAAACTTCTAAAACTAATTGACTACAAGATCCTACCATTATATGTGTTCAATAAGTGTTTCTTTCCCTAAAAGGGCACTTTTATAGAGTTTCGGGGGAAAGCATAGTTAAGGAACTTTAGAAGTTAAGAACCCACTAAGAACACTTACAATTCAGAAGTCACCATGAACCCTAGTCATGATTGATTATCATTTCCTAATCCACTTCATTTTTTTAATGCTATAATAGAGTAAGACTTAAAGAAACTTGTGAAGAATTAGTAAATTGTAAACATCAAATTAGTCAAGTATGCGCATCATTACCCATTTAACCCCTAAATGCTCCAATGTCCATTTTATAGATGATGAATAGATGGAAATTCAAGTTTCATCATCCATATTGCTTGGATGAAAGTTACCCTAAACTGTGGCTATATTTTATTAAACTGTTCTCCTATCTAAGGGTTCAATTTGTAATTTCTAGAGTACATATATTTTTCTAAAATTACAAACGTGCAAGGATGTCAAGTGGTTGACCAAGCCAAAATTGCATTGACTCTAGTTCAAAATCGGATTTGCCAAAATGAAGTCACAGATTTGGTAAACACAAACATTTCAAAAGATTACCATGTGAATAGTACCTCATTTCAAATCCACTCCAAGATTTAATTAAAATTAAATTCTTAACACTTTTATATTATGAATCATTCTCTATTTTTTTCCTATATGTTGTAATGCCAAATGATTTGAAATTTTTCAAGCATGTAGTCAACTTGCCTTGAAGAATGAATCCAAAGAAGCACCACCATTTTGGACATTTTTTCGTACAAATGCAAGCTTCTAAAGTGTAGTTGTCTGATCATTCATAGGGCCAAGAAAAAGATTTCTATGAATTTTAAAGCTTATATCTTGCAATCCATGTGGTGAAAATTTCTAAAATGTTTTCCAAATATTTTCAAACTAGCTTACTTCAAGACCCTACAATTACATGTGTCCTAAAATGTATTTTTTTTCTAAGAATTGAACTTATGGTAATGGTGATTTATTATTATTTGTTGGCATTGTAAACTATACAAGCGGGATAGAAGTTTGAATTTGTAAGTACTTTTGTCATTCACTACAAACTAAATTGAGGAAGGTCATCAAATTGGTAAGAATCCATACTAAAAAGAATACACAAAGGAGAAATAATTATTTATAAAAGCTTGTATAAATTCATAAAACACTTTACTTCTGCTATAATTTCTAAGAATTGGAGTAAACATTTTTTTTAACATGTAGGGGGCGTTGGCAATAAAACGGCCTGTAAAACAACTTTTGTAAAAATTACATCAAATGAAAATGGCAAGAAAGGTCGGTGAAGACCAAAGTCAACTAAACAAAAGAACAAATGTTTTAAAATGTTGGGATCTATATGTCTTAGACAATATTCACCATATATATGAAGAATTTCAACACTATTATGTGATCTTCAAAAAATCATCTGAGAAGTGCCCTCCAATTATAACCCTAACATTCATTAATAGTATTCTATTTATAATAAAAAAATCTTCAATGTTTACCAAAAAGATTAAAAAATAAGGTACCTTGCTCCAAGATACATGTATTTTCTAAACTACTATAATTAGGGTTTCAATGTTATTATTGCCTTCATTATAATTACATTTATGGATTCCTTCAAAATACTACTATAAGAACTTTCTACATGAAAACTAGATAATCCCCTTAACATTGGACTATAATGCATTATAGGTAATTACTATGAGAACCATATAATATGAGAGGGTCCTACCAATTTTTCATCGGTAATGCATTGAAAAAAAAGGAAAAACACTAGTTTAGTATAGTCATGAACATTGAATACAAAAAATGCTATAAAATAACCAGGACTTCTATTTCTTTAATTTGCCATTGATTCATTTTAGGGTAGGTTCTATATTCTCTTCCTCATAAATTGTATTCATAAAATAACATGAACTAGGTCATTTTAGAACTAAATGACTACACGAATTCAACCCCAAAAAATTCCCAACATTTCTAATTCAATATATCCTTCAAATCTTAATTATTGACAACTAATTCGATCATTTCATTACAAAACCTCTAGCAAGAATAAAAGGACAACTAACCATAAAATGCCACAAGACAAAATTCATTTACAACTTTTAAATATTTTCGGTATACAGAATACATATAAGCTTCTAAACTATTGAGAATCAAATTGTATACTAACATTGTCAATCATATAAGAAACAAAAGAGTTTTATGGTAAATAATCCTTGTTCGGTTTCATCATCTAATTTTCTCCAAAGAAAAGCCCTAAACCCTAAACCCTAAACATACCTTAAACCCAAAGCATGAACGCATCTCTCTAATTATGAAAAAGTGAGGTCGCGTTTTAGACATTTACTTCATTTCCGTAAATGCTAAGAATATAAATTCATCTGCATGTGATTTATACTTAAAATATTCATTAAACTCTCACCTACCATACTCAACAATTGCCCTTGTTTTAGGTGATTTTTTCATTTATCCCATAAACGATTCAACAACCATTTATTCGTCGACAATTGGCAAAGAATCCTTCTCTGTAGGACACAAGGGCAAGTAATCATCCCCGAAATTTGTGTATAAAGGAGAGATCTTCCATTGTAATTTGACCTGCAACTAGTAGTTTTGCTTTGTTTAGAGTATGTGATCTCAAACGGTTCCAAATAGGAGGATTCCCACAGTCACTAGCCCATGCTTTAAGGACAAAAGTGCTGAAAAAAAGGAAAGCCCCATCATGTCCTTGTTCCCAAAGACAACGGATAGGAAAAAATAGACAAAGGTTTCCCTCGTGATTTTCGTTCCATATTACTTTGTTAGATGGGAGAAGAATCTTCGGGAAAAAATAGACTGCAGACTGCCCCCCCCTAAAACCAATGTGTAAAGTGCTCCCAAGTGGAAGTGGAATCTTCCCCAGAAGGACGGAAATTCAAAGTCCTTCATTCCCGTTGGCGCCTCTTTTCCCCCGCCAGGAAGACCCGTGGACATCCAGACATGCTTTAGATATTATACTCTCATTATCTATTGTCTTCTTGCTGCCTTCCTTCTCTCTCTCTTGTGCTTGGTTTCACGGTTGTGTCACGTTGTCGTTGAAGATCTTTGCATCAATCGTGACGAAGGCGTCTTGTGCTTCTAGCTTTTGGTAGTATTCTTCGCATTCCTTATGAATTAGTTACAATTTGTGCCTTTCTGGTTTGCAGTTGCACTTCATATGAAGTAGTTCAAATTTCTGTCACTCTGGTTTGCTGTTGCAGATCATGTAAAATAGCTCAAATTTCTGTGATTGTTGTTTGCAACTATACTTCATGCAGTATTGTTGCTTGTTTTTCATACCTCATTGGAGCTGCACTATTGAGAGTGCACCCATGCTTGGATATATGACATTGGGCTCCGTATTTGAAATAAGGATCGTGCATTTTCATGATGCGTCCTTCATTATACGCCTATGTGTATTTCCATGTCTTTTGATGGAGTTGTCTTGTTGAAGGCAATTGCATTCCTGAATTTGTGGAAGGAGTGATGCATGTGAAAGGGGCTCCTAATTTGTCGCCGCAAAACCCGGACCCCTTCAATTTGATGGGAAATCAATAGAATTCCTTTAGATCCAGTCAATTCATGATATTCATGGGTTATATAAGGCGTGCAATTCAGGTCGGTAAGACCTGAATCATTGTTCGGATGAATTTGTAGACATTTATGTTGACTGCAAGCGTACTCAGCATAAATTGATAAATAATGGAATATGAATATTCAGGTAGCAGTTCAGGTCGTATCGACCTGAATCTACATTTACAATAAATCCTGAGCATATATATCAATTTAGTAAATAACTAAATGGAAATGTAGGTTCGTAAATATTTGAAATGAAATTGCAATTTCAGGTCGTACCGACCTAAATCAACCCGTCATGAATTTACTATATTCAAGAGAAACTAACTATTGACCTTTATCAACTTAATGCTGAATTGAAAAGCTTTGACTGCAATTCAGGTCGTACCGATCTGAATTTACATGTCGTAAATCTATTGACAAGTCCATAATGCATATCTTATGGAAGTGAATATATAAAAGGTTGAAGCTGAAGTCTTCGATTGCAATTCAGGTCGTATCAACCTGAATTGACATATTATAAATCTGTACGATATATCACAATATCCATTAAACATACGTACATCGAGAGTTTCTTGATTCAGAGGTATTGGATTGTAAGTCAAGTCATATCAACTTGAATCATCATGTACAAAAACTGTAGAAGTGAACATACTGCACATCTGAAGGACTCGGATGAGGAATGTTTGACTAGAACTAATGTGCTACTGAAGTTAATCGATATGGATTCAATTTGCGACCTGAAACGTTAATTCAGGTCGTATCAACCTGAATAGACAGATTCTAAAGCTATGATTGTAGAATGCCATTGAAGTCTAATTTATTAGAAGTCAAAATATCTTGGTTCTTTAATCATTGTTTATAATTCAAGTCTTGTCGGTCTAAATGTTCACTGATTTCCATCTTCCAATTTTCTTTGCAATTTGGATTGGGCCAATGAAAATCGACATCTTCCACAGTGTTTTGGTTTTAATGTCAATTCAAATTGTATCAATGCAAGTCAAGAGTTTAGTTTTGATATATTCAATTTAGTTTCTGATAATTTGAATTGATATTTTCAAGATAATGTATCCAATGCGTGCAATTCAGGTCTTACCGATCTAAATAGGAAATTTTAAGTATAATTGGATGGTAGTTGATGCTTAGTTCTTGTCTGCAAGTGAACTCAATGTTGTATTATCTTGATCTGTAGGAATTATGGGCTCCCATGTCATTCCTCTTGATGCAATGGACTCATCAGATGACGAGTTCCAGGCTCTTGAGGGGATGAATGTGGGCATTCCAGAGTGCGAAGGACTTCCACGTCGCCAATGGAATACAAAGTGCGTCACTCTCTATAACAATGAAGGCATACTTGTTGGGGAAGGTACTTGCCACAGTGTGAACTCGGATTTGGTTCTTGGTGCCAATGGTCCTCTGGGAGATACTCATGTTGCAGTGCACATTTCAAAGATACATTCCGAAGTTGACATTCCTTTGGAGCAGGTGTACTCTTTGATAGCGTGGCCTACTCAGCTTGTTCATTGCCGCGGGGCAAGCCTACACGACCATGAAGCTAGGGATAATTTCAATCGAATCCAAGCGAGTTTGTTAAATCCGCCCTCCTTGTCATCTGCACATCCATATACGAGCGTCATCCGAAATCCACCTCGAGAGACTTCTCTGAAATCGAAGGACCTCCTTACACAAGAGTCTATCAATGCAGTGTCCAGCAAAGTTTGTTGCAGCCAAAATTGTGTTCAGCCATTTCCAAGGGAGAAGATTCAAGCCTTTCGTGAACACATGTACCACAATTCAACATTCAAACATAGAGCCTTCATGAAGACGGAGGTGCACAGACAAGTTCATCGGGACTCCTGAGGGAGAAGGATGGTCACGGTTGAGGGGGTTAATGTGTGTATGAAAGCATGGATGCATATTTCCAAGGTCCCAGAGGCCACATTCTATCGCTACCAGACATATTCAAATAATGGTCGGGAAGCAATGGCACATGGTAATTCAGGGTTGGTGAAGCCAAGGAAACACACTCAACAAGCTACCGCAACGTTGAAGTGCATTCTAGACAAGGAGGCAGATCACATGCCACATCGTACTCGGACTCTCAAGTCTAGGGATAAGGTCATGTCCAAGATTCTTTCGCCTACCTTTCAGTGGAAGGATCAAATTGAAAAAATCAATGAAGCCAATGCCGCCTTCGGATTGAAGGAGGTCTCAACTTCAAACTTGAGCAAAATTAGATCATCCAGGTTCCCAGAGTACGATGTGAAAAAGCCAAGAGATAATTTTGCTCGGTGCTCTATTTGTGACAAATTGCAAGAACTAAAGAAGGGAGCATTTCCTGGGTCTCACAGTGCTTTGAAGTGGTCGCGAAAGTTGGACAAGCATCTTGCCATTGCTCGTGCTCACAGGGAGTTGTACTATGCAAATCGTTACTGATCGCATAATTCTCCACATGAGTGCCTTACGATTATGCATGACAAGATGGATCATGCTAAAATGGCTTCTCCAGTCTTCTCCCACAAGAGTAAAGAACTTGATGGCCTAGTGAAGTTGCCTGTGTCCGTGACTGGCATGATTGCGCATGGTCATGCTGATGTGCGCTATGCGCATTACGGTTTGGATCTATTTCCCCATGATTCAAACTACACCATTGGCTCCATGGCCAAACTATTGCGAGATTTGGAAGAGCCACCAAAGTCTTCTTCTCGGCAATTGTTTGTGAGGTCGGGGTCGACAAATTTTTTTGGTGCAGTGCTTAAGGGAGCTGAGATGTGTGAAGCGTCCCTTCCTCCTCCACCAATTACCTTAGTTCCGGCGACGCCATTGCCACCCATTCTAAATGTGTAGATGGACAATGCCACCGGGGACAACAAGAACAGATATGTTTTCTGTTTTTGGTCTCTACTTGTTGCAAACAAGATCTTCCGTGAAGTGTATGTGAACTTCATGATTGTGGGTCATACACATGACGACATTGATGCGCTATTTGGAAGATGGAGCATGTTGTTGAAGAAGGAGAACTTCCCTACAATTCCTGCACTCATGAAGTCATTCATGGATGTGGAATCCATTCCTACTATCCCTCATCTTATAGAAGAGGTGCCTGATTTCAAGGGATTCATTGCAGGTTCATTTGTGGACGGAGATGAGATACTCGTTGGACATACAAAGCCACAACAAGTGAAGTTCTACTTAGATTCAACGGGGTGTCCAGTCATGAAGTACAAACTATTGTGCACCGATGAGAACTGGTTAGGGCATGATGGCAGAGGCATCAAATTGTGGAAAGAAGATGCAGAAGGGCGAAGTTCGTGGCCTCGTGGAGTGCCATTGCCAGTTCCACAACGTCCTATGAGAGGCGTGGAAGACATTTTGAAAGGGATATCTGGATTTGTCAAATATTGGAAGAAGTTGTGCAATGCAGATGTCACTGGAGAATACCGAAGGCGCTATGAGCATTTGGTCCACTATTGGCGGGGCGTGAAGGTAACATTATTGGAACCAGTAGTTACTTCTACTATTCTGAGGGATGGTTTTTGGCCGGCAACTCGTGTTCAAGCGGCTCGAGAGGATGAAGTAGGAGAAGATGGTGAAGATCGTGAAGAGTTTGGAGAGGATGACACCTACGTTGGGCCTTTGCAGGGTCGCCCACAACCATCCTTTAGGGTGGGTCGAGATTTCTTTGAAGGCTACTTTGTCGCAATTCGCCCCGCTGATGGTGACACTCGACCAGTTTGGATTGCAAGGGCGTTGTCTGATCCGAATTGTAATCCTGAGAAACCGAATTGTGTTCTCATTCAATACTTTCGCCCAACATCGAGGAGTCAAGATGTTCAGGACTTCTATACTGGATGGGACAGTGAAAGAGGTTTACGTTGGAAGGTTGATATAGCCGATCCACCTATTTGGGAAGAAACGAATGCTCTCATGACAGTGTGGAAGTCTCAAATTCGAAAGGACACACGCCAATGTTTGCTTAAGATCCCGACTGCTCAAATTGAAATCATCAACCAGAGTTTGGCTTCGTATACTTTGTCTTAAGTGTAGCGTTCGATGAGTTGGATCAGGTCTAATATGTTGTTAGCTACATATGGTAGAGTGTTATTTGTTTTCTTATACGTCTACAATATGCTTTCACATTACTATGAAGGATATCATTTTGATTTCTTATAAATGAGGGGTAGGAGATTTAGATTCATGAATGTTTAACTATAGCTTACTACGAGTAGTACTCAAAGCTTTGGTTTCTTTGTGGGGAGTAATATGTTTGGATGTTATACTTGCAACATTCAAATTGCAAGTACAATATGTATACCGTATTAATATATTTCATATGGCATTTTATATATTCTTGTTTGCAAAAGACATGCACTTTTTGACCATATATAATACGATCTTCTTTTCAAAACATTATATTCATTTCATGACTCTCATTTTAATAGAAATTGCTACTTTAATTTAATTAATTAAGTAATCATCAAGCTAAATTACAACTCACTCAATTCACTAATTGTACCTTTGAAGGCCAAATACTAATATGAGAGGGCGACACTCTCCCATTTTAATGAATATGATGTTAAAACTACAATGTAGTATAGTATAGTCATGCCTAGTACTTACTATTGACCTAGATGTGGCACTTGAGAGTTTTTTCAATACATTTAAGTACTTGTAGTAGGACTAGTACTAAACCACAATTTTCCTAAGATGCATTATTTAGTACAAATCATTCTTTCTTCCATTCAAGTAGGGATCGAAAATTCCAAATTCCAAATACTCAATTTCAAGGCAATTTTAGGAACAATTTTCTATTTCTAATCTCAAAATTATTTCCAAAATATTGGTTACTCTACAAAATAATCCAAACTCTTGACAAAATCTTTAAAAGTTGCAACTTATGTACTTGGGCTATTGCAAGAAAGATTGATCGTAGCATTTGGCTTTCTACTAGCTATATTGTGACATGTTGGAAAAAATAATAAAAAATAAAACAAAATTTGTTTCATATTTTTTTTGAATTTTTATAAATATAAATTGAATTTATAGAAACAACTATATAGATGCACCTACCATGGACCATAGACTAACGTACAAGTGGTCTTAGAAACACTCCAAAGCAATAGACCGTAAGCTTCTCTCATGCACATAAGATTGGCCAACACAAAACCCGCCCTTATGAGAGTGGCAGCTTCTTGTAACCCCAATTGTCTACTTTGCATCCATCTGCACTTGGACTTGGGTCATTTTCTAGATGTCAGTAAACAGATCCTAATACTTTTAGGTACATATGTCTCCCTCAATGGTGTTAGAAGTCTTGAGCCAATCAATTTCATTTCCTTGAATAAGTAGCTTCATGTCCTTGCTTATTTGTTTGGGGAGACCCATTCAATCATTTCTTGTGAATGATAAGCAATTGAGACATCTTTGTGTCCCATGTATACCAGGCATGGTGGTTTATAGAAAGTATAGCATCAAACAACTTGGGGATGTTTATTTCACCTACAAGTTGTGAGATGCTAATCAAAAGCTATTGAAACCTAGGCATTCTCAGAATCTTCCTATTATTGCATGTGCATGAACTTCACTTGGAAAGAATTTAATGTAACCACTAAGAGCTCTGTCCAAAAATACTTCATAGAGAAAACAAAGCATGCATGCCACATGGCAAAATTCCATTAAAAAATCAAGCATGTTTTACAAAAGACATCCTATTTTTTTTTTCCAAAATCGCAACTTCATTATTCATGGCCACAAATATATTTTTTAAACTCACCTCCTTTGATTCTCATCTAATACATCTGCTATCACAAGCTCCTTCGCAAAACATTAAAATGAAGGAGTGGACTTTGACATCCACAATTCCAAATTTGATTCTATAGGTACTACTTTAAGGCTTAAGTGACACAAATGGCATCCACACCACAACCATGTGTTAAATTCTTATCTGCAGTGATTGTTATAGCTGTAATGCCTTCTCCAAAATAGATGCACCCATTGCTAATCGAGACGCCTCCATTCATGGAAGCACTAAGGTTGTAATGCCATAAAACCTTGCCTAACTTTGGATCCAACGCATACACCGTTCCGTTTGGTGATCCCAAAGAAGTTGTGAATACCAACCCATTTGCAACACTAATTGGTCCAATGGAGGGGGATCCATCTGGGGATGCTGTGGACCATAAAATTTGACCAGAGGAAGCATTCACAGACACCCACCCCCCGCTTGTTGTGACAACATTGGATGGGAGTAATGTAAAGTTTGCCTTCAAAAAATTGACCACATTGGTGAAGATATATTGACCATCAGTTGCTGCTCCCCAAATTGATCCTCCTAGAGAGCTTCCAGGTCCAGTTACCTTCATATTCAAAACAATGCAAACCAACAAAATATGTGATAATTATTAAAATATGATCCTCAAGTTCCATAGAATTTTATAGAAAGTACTTCTAGGTCATTGCAAGAAACTTTGTGTATTTTTTGTAGCGTTTTGGCAAAATCTTGATTTTAGACCTAGAGTACTATAAGTACTACAACTCTATGAGTACTAAGTAGTGGAACTATCACAACCATAGATTTGAAAAATCAGTGGCTGAAAGTACTGGTGTAAGTACTATGGACTACTTGTGAGTACTAGAATTGTACTGTGAGAAAAAAAGAGACAGATTGTCACAAAAAATAGATCCAATGAGATATAAATTAATAATAAATATAAAATCATGAAAAAAAACTAAAATTTGGCCATTTGTGAGGACTTGATGGTGATCAAATTTCACCAAAAAAATGAAGTTAAAACCATCTTCAATGTTCATAAATGCTTGTGCAAGGGAGCTCTATTTGTATGGGCCTAGAGGACATAAAATAATGTATTTGTAGATTCTCCTTAGTAGGCATATGCCCACCTAGTTTGAGAATAGACCACCAAAATTTCAACTCTAGATCATTGAATTTGGGTACTCCAAACATAGTGAAAACCCCTAAATCTCAAAGTGTGATAAATTAACAAAATTCAATTTTAAATATAAAATGATTTTCGAAAATTTCGAAAAAATAAAGGATCTTATTACCATCAAGTTAGACATTTCATGTAGAATTTTTTTGTTCTTTGGATTTGTACTTTAAAAGTTAGAGCCAATGATAACAGCATCACTTCAATTGTGACGGAGAATAGAACCAGTGTTTTTTGCAATGACCCTTCTATCCTTGTTTATTTTGAGCAAAAATAAAAACAAAAAAATAAAAATAAAAATAAAAATTATATATATATATATATACTTTCCTTATATATTTCAAGGCGTCTTTTTCATTCAAAATCCCTCAATCTTTGTGATTGCTGGCATTGGCTCTATATATCTTATTAAGCCCTTATATTTTACATCAAAGAGGATCTATTCAAACATTATATGACTTTTTCCTCTTGACATTGCAAATAATTCATCTAAAATCCCTCTTGTAAAATTAAAAACTACTATTGAGTAAAACAACAATCAATGATTCTTAATTGAAGCTTGATTTCTAGCTCCTAATAGACTAAGATGGCTAAAATTCAACCTCATTGTCTTTAGCAATTTTGACTTGGGCTTATGGAGACTTAATGTTTGTCCAATTTTTTACCACTACAAACAATATTTTCCAATAATTTGGGCAACATACACTTTGATCCCATCTTAATTAAATTTGAACATTATGGTCATTCATTGTGGTTATTGAGAGTAAAAAATGAAATACTAATATATTTAGAGGAGAAGTTAAAGATTACTTACAGCATCCCATACAAGGGCTCCATCGTCGCGGTCAAGTGCCCAAACAATCCCACTTTTCTGTCCAGCAACAACAATGTCAACACATTCACCATCTTCCATGCCCACATCCATAGAATGCCTTTTGATAGTGAGCATCATAGGAGCTTCTCCAAAATCATAATCTGGTCCTACTATAGGAGGGCAATTGGGTAATGATGGCCCATTTCGAGAGCATGCCAATGTCCAAGTGTCATAGCCTCCCAAATGTTGAGCCCATACAATTGTTCCCGTATCCAAGTCCAAGGCGAGAATAGACTCAGAATGATCATCTGGACTAATGCATGGATCAGGCACATCACGATGTGTTTTGTTGTTTTCTCTTTGTTCACATGCAATGACATAGGGAGGAGAGGAGTAGAGGTTACCAGTGGCAATGTATACAGCTTTTCTTTTGGGATCTATTGGTGGACTACTTCCCCATATGGCTGCACCTGAGTATAATCCTACTTTGCCATTGTTGTTAGGTAGCATGTTTGTCTTCCACTTGATCTTTCCTGTTTTGATATCTAGTTTTAACATACTTCCTTGAAATGAGCAACATGGTTCTTCTAAAACACCTTCAAATAGTGATGCCACCCCTATATAATATTCACTGCCACAAATGAAATGTGAATTAGGATAGAGATGATTCTATCTTGTCTTAAAAGTACTATGTTGATTCAAAGGGGCTACCCAAATTCCTTGTGCACACAATTTCTATAGATACTAGCATAATCTTCTATGTAAGAGCAACCAATCCTTGCTCCTAATTATCTCAGTGAATTTCAAAAATTCTTCTAAAGCTAGAGTACAATAGTTCATGAAGGGAAGATGCTTTTGTGACCTCTCTGCATGTAAAGTAATAGAGAAAATTGAGATAATGGCATCGGAAAATTACACTCCAATTTTGTTAGAAGACATAATTGTTGCAAATGATTGAGATTCATTTTTGGGGGGGTTGATTGATTCCAGCATGGATGGGTCAAGTTACACAAATTTGCTTAAACAAGAAGTTTGGTTTAGGATGGTTGTGAGAGCTTGATTAAATTCATGTAAATTGGGAATGACTCTTGATCAGTGATGAAGTGTCTTTGAGGTCCGAGGGGAAACTAAGTGCAGGATAGCATTAATTACCTCATGTAGACAGAGCCTGACATGGTGATGCAGGCATAGGGGTTGGAATCCAAAAGCTTGGACCAAATTAAATCTCCAGTGTTGATGTTGAGAGCCAGTTGAAGGCCTGGAATGTAGATTCCTACAAGCAAATACTCCTTCTCCACCACGGGCGTGTGCCTTGAGAGGATAACCGATTTGCTTCCCACCAAGTCCGTCAAGTTCTTTCGCCACACCAGCTTCCCATCTGTTTGTTGCACTGCATAAACTTCACCCGTCCAGGTTGGGAAGTAGACCATACCATTTGCAATTGCAGGAGTGGCTGTGACATCCCCAGATGTGGTGGCACTCCACTTCTTCTTCAGCTTGCCAAGAGTGAGAGGGCTTATTTTTTGCTCATGCCTGGCCTCTCGCCGGTTCTCAAGTCCACCTCCATGGTTTGGCCACTGCAATGCATGACACTAGCTACATCAAATGAAAGACTCGCAGTTTGTGCAGTTTATACATCAAAATCGGCAGCTTTGCATCCATTCCTAATACGTTAGAGTTGGTATGCAAGTATTCTGGATCCAAGCTATAGTAAACAATTGGGGTTTGAAGAGTGCAAGGATTGTGTTCCGCAGTAAGAGGAGATTCTCAAATAAGACTTGAAAAAGTCTTTGGGAGTGCTAGACGAACTCAGTATTCATGACAAGAAATTTGATGTTCAGAATCAATGCCAAACTTAAAATGGACAGCAAGAAGATATTAATCTGGCAGCCCTAACAATGCATTCTCAAATTGGGGCAGTCAATCTCCTCACTTCCGTCTGCTGTGTGATATCCTAAGCAGACTAGGATACTGAATGATAAGCTTTTTCTCACACTGTGGCAATTGCCAGGTCTGAATTCGCTTGGATAGGTGGTGGCAGTACACTAGGTTTTGACTCGAGTTTTGTGAAATTGGTGATATGCATATTAGAAAACTGAGGGAAATTGGTCAACAAGAAAAAATCTTACTAGCTTAGTATCCATCTTTCAGAGTGCCAAATATGTGACAGTCAAGTGCAAAGGCTCTGAAAATTAATGAGGATTTTCAAAATCTCAAAAGACTAGGCCAGGATTAGATCTGAGTCTTGAGCTAATCAACTAAAACTGCATCACTATGACAGAAATCTTCCATTTCTGCCATTTTTAACACTATTGAGGTCAAAACAAAACTGAGCAAAATTGCACATAGGAACAAAATTGATGGAAATCCACCACGTAAAACAAAGATGCCCTCTGTGGAGAACAACAGGGTTGTTTCCAGCAACTGTTAATGTGATATTGAAGAGCAAGAATTATGGTAAGTATCGAACATCATCCAAGCAAAACCAGAACATATTTAAGCTACTTCCTGCTGAAGTGGTGTACCTCTGCCTCAGCAAATGATTCCAGGGAGTGTGCACAGAGGAGATAAGAGTTCCAGTACAAAGTGGTGAGAAGAAATATGCATGCTAGCTCTCCATGTGTCATCATGGCAAAGGAACTCAACAACCTTTGAAACACAAACTCCAGGCTCAGGACTTATATAACAAGCACCTGACAGCTTAACCCTTAAACGTCGATACAGACGTTTTGTGCATGATGGATGACAAAGAATCTTCTTATGTAGAATAGAAATGCAATTGTCCATCCTCAGATTTTTGTGCAAAAAGGAGAGATCTTGCATAAGAGTTTGAAATCCAATGAATATTTTTGAGTTTTTTTAAAGTTGATGATGTCACACGGTTCCAAAAGGTTGGTTTCCATAGTCACCAATTTGTCCTTTAAGGGTTAACCCTCAAAGGACGGCTTGGTGACTCTGGAAATTATCCCTTTTGGAATCTTGTGACATCATCTATATTAAAAAATCAAAAATACACATTGGAGGTCAAACTCGTGGAGAAGATCTCTCCTTTCCACACAAAATTCGGAGGATGAATATTTACTCTTTTGTCCCACATAGAAAGACACTTTGTCATCCATTGAACACCAAACATCCAAATACCAGGCATTTATGGGTTTGCCAATTTTTTATTTGTTGTACTTTCACGACATGTTGCTTCAGTTACAATAACTTTACTGGTTTTTTTTTATTTTTTTCTGAAACAAATGAAATGGGATTTCATTGCAAAAGAGAAATAGTACAAGACCAACCAGCCACAAGTGGCCTGGCCGGAGGAGAGGACACGGACACGACCCACACAAGACCCGACCCAAATCAAAAGGACTAACCACCTGCGAGCAAAGCAGTGAGGCCCCCTCACGGCCTGGCACAGCAGACGGGGAGGCCCCTTTGCCTCGCCGGGACACCCTTCAAACTTAACTTATTTTGAATCTCTCAACCTTGGTCCGTGTCTTGGGCTCTTGGCTCCCTGCCAGGCCACCTGTGGCTGGCAGGCTTGAACTCTTTGCTTTTTGCAATGAAACCCTGTGTCATTTGTTAAATAAAATAAAATTTAAATCTCTCAACCTTGAGTATGTTCAGAGCATGGATGATATGTCAAATAAGTTATGGTTTGGCAGAGTTTGAAGTCGTGACAAGTGTACTACAGTAGATAAAGTGTGACAGGTGTACAGGAAGTCTTAGTTGTCACGTTGTTGTAGAATTAAAGAGGGCTGAAAGTGCAAAGGTTTGACAAACTGTGGCTCATGAATTCATTCTACCTTTAACTTACTAGTGCCAAAATCTATTGTGCTGGGCCCATTGAGGTTGAGAGATTTTTTAGGAATCCCGGGTGGGTGGGAGGGACATCCCTATACAAGGCTTTTCTTATAAATTTCAAGAAAAAATCATGACCAATAATTTCCAAAGTTTAATTGATAAGATAGTATCAAATCAAGCATAAGCCATCAAAACAATAGAGCCAAAAAATATATATTACCAAAGAAATTATAGACCACAACTATTAATTTCCAAATTGTAATTGATAAGATGGGTAATTCCCAAGTACAACCATCAAATCAACATGACTCATAAATACTACATAGAAACCATAGTATTTTCTTATAAAAAACACAAAAACAAATTCCAAACTATAATTGACAAGATAGACCAAACAAGTCCATCAAATCATTAGGGCTCCAAAACTTTTCCAAGAAATCATAGACTACATAGTACTATATAATTTCCAAATTATAATTGATAAGATAGACATATCTAATGTCACACCATCAAATCAACAGACCCATCATCTCCATTCCAATACCTCTTAATATACCATAATAAAGAAGTTATTCCATCACACTACGTAAAGATCAATAAAGATCCCTATATGGGAATACTTCTTTCAAATAAAATGTCAAGTAACTTAAATATTAACTACTCAAGCCAACTACCAAATCTTGCAAATAGCATGAATTAGCAATCCCCCAAAGAAAAAGAAGAATTCATAAGCTTGGAGTAAGTTGTACTATTGATTTATCTAAAGAGGTTGTAAACCTCACCTACACCCATACAATCCAACAAACACACGATTAGTTAGAATGCGTATGCAAGGTGTCTATAGTTTACAGCAACGTGTTATTGCAATCACAATAGAGAAAACACAGATTAGCTCAAAAAATCCCACAAGCATATGACCAATAAAATATATAGTCCAACAAATTGAGCATCATAGGGACTTATGAAGCTGCCATCCTTCCCCACAAACTTATTATCACTTCCAAAAACCACCTTGTAACACTGAGACCACCATCCACAATGTATAGGTGCAAGAGGCTAAAGAAGGGTTACATCTAAACCTTTATACTTCTCCTTTGCCTTGGGAACCAAACAAGAACGCCTTAGGAAATAGAGAAGAAAGATTTGGGAACCAAGGGAACCTATCTTGGTTTCCAAGTAAACCTATTTTTGGATCTAGGTGAATAAGCCATGAATACCAAAGAAAAAGGTCAAGTCAAATCCCCATGTTCTAGAAGGCCCTCCATTTAGTAGATTCAAACCTCCATTGTCTATGGTCAAATCACTCTCATGGTCACATGAAGCCTACTAATTTCCAAATAATAGTCACCACCCATAGTCACGTCAAACATGTCACAATTGACTACCAATGTGGGGCTGATCAAGTCAAATCTTTAAGAACCAACTAGTCACCCATATGGTAAAAATTAAAACTCCACTTCATATAGCATGATTAAAATTAACACCATTATGTTTAACCATGGTACATCCCTCTAATGTCAAACCAAGGTTTAAAAATATATATGGTATCCAACAATCACAAAATTGGTACTAATAATTGGAAAAGAAACATATAGCCATTCTATCAAAAGAGATAAAAGTATAAGAAGAACGGGAGGGAGGGAAGGACCATCACCTCATATCACCATAAATAAAACTTAGTCCATCTAAGATCCTTAAAAAGTCTTGAAAATAGGCTATTAAAAAATTGGTGAGTGTATAATCAATACCCCCCCCCCAAAAAAATACCCATATTAAATAGTCCTAGAAAAATGTATAGGCTAGTAAATGGTTTTTAGATCTTTAAAAGGGAAAACCTCCTTGTAAACATCATAAATTTCTCCAAAGGGATATTCTTCCATCAATGCCTATGTTTACAAAATATATAAAAAAAAACACAAAATATGACTAAGGGTTTAGGGTTTTACAATATTTTTTGCATACAGTAACTACACCTAAAATGGACCGAATAAGCAATTCTCATCAATTCACCATGGTTCCCATTAACATCTTGAAATATTTTGGAGGGATCTTGTTGTTAATCAAAAGGGGATTCTAAATTCTCCTAGAATACATTTTTTAGACATCATATGAATAAACTATAAATTTTCAAAGAGCCAAAAATAGGTGTTTCTAAAATCGACCATAGACTCTCATGAATAGTGGGAATACATTTTAGGCAAGAATCTAGATTGGTTGGTTTTAGAAAGCAATCAAAATTAGATATGGCTCTCTTAAGGTAGAAACACCCAAAAGTTGTCCATGTTCACTTTCATGCATAGTATAGTTCTCTTAACCCCTAAAGGTATTTGACTATGCTTTCACCAAAAACACTCCAAAACTGTCATCTCTAGTACAAGTACCAAATTTTAGAAAAAATACATTTGGGGACAAATGTTTCCGTAGGATCTTGTAATACACTGGTTTGGGAAGATGTGGAAAAAATTTCAGAAATTTCCACCATTTGGATTGCAAGATATTAGCATTTGAAGTGACAAAAAGCCATTTTTTGGCCTTGCGAAAATCTGGGCAGCTGCACTTCACAAGGTCAGATCTATTATGAAAAAATGTCTAAAATGGTTGTAACTCTTTGGATTCATTCTCCAAGTCATGTTGGCTACATGCTTGAAAAATTTTTAGATCATTTGGAATTGTACAACATACAAGAAAAAAGTAGTAAGTTAAAAGAAGTAGAGAATGATTCAAAATACTAAATTGTTAATAATTTATTTATGGATTTTTTCAATTCCAATCCCAATGGTGAAATTGTTGTAATAAACAATCTACACCTCATGTTTTTATTTTTTTCCAAAAATATTAAAAATTGAGTTAAATAAAGGTCTTCAAAGTTTATTTTAGAGTAGAGATTCCATTACTACCCACAAACTACCCACAACGAAAACTCTTCATAATTTTCATCTCATAAATCAAAATGGAGTGATTCAAAGCTTTCCATGTATATATAAATCAAGAAAACAAATTTCAAATTTTTATTTAAAAAAAAGTGATTTTCAAAGAAGTTTTTTTTATTGCCTAGGTTGCCTGCCGAGTAATGAAAACAACATATCATACAATAACTTTTTAACCATGTATTCAAAAGTTATGAAAATTGTTGGGTCTTAAAGCTACTCCTCGGGCACATGTTTTGTGAAAATTTCAAAGAAAAAAAAAAAAATTCCATTTGTAGTGAGCTGCCTGAAATCGCTATGTTGCCAAAAAACACCGTTTGGTCTTTTAGGGGTTAAAATGTTCCTAGGTTTTCATTAAAGTGTCCCTATCCAGTGTCATAAAAATTTCCCCTTGCTTATTGTTGATTAGTTGAAATCTGATTCTGTCAAATTTTGATTTCAAGTCTATCCATGTTATAGTTTTAGTGGTCTTAGGTTTTGAAATGACATTGCTATGCCGCTTTGAAAATTCATGAAAAATGTATGCCATGTGTCAAAATTCTAATTTTTTTTAAATCATGATTTCCAATTGTTAATACTACAAAAATATTTTTTCTAGCAAAAGGGGCCTCCAACTATGTTGAATTGTTTATATTGACAGTTTTAGGTGCTTCCACCATAGATGCAGTAAGCAACATGCTTGAGTAGCAAATTGGAAGCCAACATAAGTTATCAAGGATGAGCTAAATTAGTCAATGTGGAAAATCATTTATTTTGATACAATGTGAATTGTTGGCTTAAGAAAAATGCAAAGCACTCATTGGAAGTCAAACTACTATAGAAGACCTCCCCTTTTTACATAAAATTTGGAAGATGAATGGTTTCACTTTTGTCCTAAATGGAGAGATTCTTTGCCATTCCACTACCCCCAAAAGGCCATGGCATCGTATCATTTAACCCTTTAAAGTCCATGCATCCAAAAAGTAGATGTAACTAGGCAACCCTAATTGTAATTTTCAAAATATCCATTATTAGTATATGTTTTAAACTAAGAAAATGAAGCTTGACAAATTTTAGTTTCATACCATTTTATTTTATTTTTTAAATTGAGAATTAAGAAAATAATTACAATTGGAAGCTCCAAGTGTCAAAATCCATATTACATCAGATTGTGTGTTCTTCATTTGAATTTTCTTCATTCAAAATGTTTTATAAATTTATGTTTTTCATTCAAACTTTCATTTATGGTAAAAATACCAAATCATTCTAATTGATATTCTAATTGATATAATTTTCTTTCCACCTTTTATTTTAAAAAATTACAATTATTTGATTTTTCCATCTAAATTTACAAAAAAATAAGGGTCTATAGAAAATATGTTTATTTTCATATGAAAATATCAAGACTCTATATAACAATTATATAATAGGATAAATTTAACTTAACCCCCAAAGGACCAAGGTGTGTTTTTTGGCAACATAACTTTTTTGGGCAGGTACATGTGACTAGAGACTTCCATGTTTTTAGCTCAAACTTTCACATAAGGTGTGGACAAGGAATATCTTTCATGTGCACTAAATTTCAGGGCATTTGGAAATATGAGTCATAAGTTATGGCCTAATATGTAGTTTGTTTATCAACTCGGGCAGTCTCAGCAGATCTGAAAAAATCATTTTTTTCAAAAATAAAAAATTGAAATTGATTTTCTAGATTTACATATACATAGAAAGATCTAAATCATTCCATTTTGATTAATGAGGCAAAAGTTATATGATGTTTTAGTTTGCGGGCAAGTATGGATTCTCTACTCTTAAATAAACTTTGAAGTCCTTTATTTAACTCAATTTTTTATATTTTTTGAAAAAAATAAAAACATTAGATGTAGATTTTTTATTACAACATTACAACCATTGGGATTGGGATTTTTCGATTTTATTAATAAATTGCTAACAATTTAGGATTTTGAATCATTCTCTACATCTTTCTACTTACTATTTTTTTCCTATATGTTGCACAATTCCAAATGATTTGAAAATTTTCAAGCATGTAGCCAACTTGAATTGAAGAATTAATCTAAAGAAGCACCACCATTTCTGACATTTTTCCACATAAATGTGACCTTGTGAAGTGCATCTGCCCGGTTTTTTACAAGGCCCAAAAAAGTTTTTGTCACTTCAAATGCTAATATCTTGCAATCTATAGGGTGGAAATTTCTGAAATTTTATCCAGATCTTTTCAATCTAGTGTACTACAAGATCCTACAATTACATGTGTCTGAAAATGATATTTTTCAAAAATTTGGTACTTGTATTAGAAATGGCAGTTTTGGAGGCTTTTTGGTGATAACATAGTCAAGGAACTTTAGGGGTTAATAGTGAAATTTGACTTGAAGATCATTGCTAGAGGTGTTTTGGGTGTAAAAAATAAAATAACTAATTAAAAAAATTTCACATTCATCTTCATTGCTACTTGTACCTCTTGAAATAATTTCAAATTAATTGAACTATTTTTGCTATATTTTCAAATTTGTAACGCTTTTAGTCACAAAAATTATAACTTTGACAATTTTTTCTTGAAACAAAGTGAAAATTTTCATAATGATTGATAGTTCATAGTGCCATATAATAAAAATATAAAATTGATATTTGAACACACTTTAAAAGGGAAAATTTAGCTCAAACATGATGTTTGACTATTTTGCAACATTTGGATCTAGTTGTTCAGGGGATTAAGGTAGAGGCACCAATTGCCAACCACACCTATTACCCAACTTGTAGGGTGCAGTATTCCCAACCAAAGCTTCAAATGTAGTTTTTTGGTCCTTTTCAAGTTTGGGACTAATAAGGATATGATAATTGTCCCAAAGTAGTGAGCGGGAAAGTAGTTCTTGAATGATCGGAATTGGAACTAAGGGTCCACAAGAGACATTAGCCATGGGTCATGAGTAATTTTTGGCTCCCAAATTTCATGGTAATTTCAATTTTGGGAAGAAAATTTTGAAAATTTTGCAATCCACATATTTCCTTTCTTCCTACATGGGAAAAATTTCTACCACCTCATAGTGCTCGCAATTAGCTCCAAAATTACTTAACCCTTAAAGGATGGACTAGTGACCATGGAAATCATTTCTTTTCGAATAGTATGATAGCATCTACTTATACATACATACATACATACATACACACACACACACACACACACGCATATATATATATATATATATTCATTGGAGGTCAAACTATTATAAAAGATCTTCCCTTTCCATACAAAATTCTGAGGATGAATAGTTGCATTTCTATCCCATACTTTGTCATCCATCGAACACTAAACATCCGTGTCATACATCTACTACGTTTGTGGGTTAAATGATTGGCTACATATGCCTCAACTTTAAGAGATAAGTAATTAACCCATGAACATCTATACAAACATTTAATATCCGATGGATGTTATGTGTAGGACAGAAATGCAACTATTCATCCTCGTAATTTTATATGGAAAGGGGAGATCTTCTATAGTAGTTTGACCTCAAATGAACGTTTCTAGATTTTTTAACCCTTAAAGGACGGACTGGTGACCGTGGTAATTAGCCCTTTTGGAACCGTGTAACATCATCTACTTAAAATATACATATATATGGATTGGAGGTCAAACTACTATAGAAGATCTTCCCTTTCGACCCCTAATTTCGAGGATGAATAGTTGCACTTCTCTCCTACATAGGGAGAATTCCTTGTCATCCATCGGCCACAAAATGACCGTGTTGATGTTTAACCCCTAAACGCCGAGGCGAATGTTTTTCGTCTAATGAATGACAAAGAATTCTCCTATATAGGACAAAAGTGCAACTATTTATCCTTGAAATTGGGGGTGAAAAGGGAAGATCTTCAACAGTAATTTGACTCCCAATGATTATTTTTTATTTTTGTAAAGTAGATGATGTCACATGGTTCCAAAATGCTTGATTTCCACGGTCACCAGCCTGGCGTTCAAGGGTTAAGGGTTAAAAGTAGATGATGTCACACGGTTCCAAAAGGGCTGATTACCACGGTCACCAGTCCGTCCTTTAAGGATTAAGTACATTTTTTGGTCTCAAAAGTTGGAAGAAGTGCCTGTCTTGTTGCATTTGTAATTATGGTGCTGATGTGGATGACACCATACATCGGCCACACGACTGATGGTTGACTACGAAGGGATTGATTCAAAGCCCTGTTCAGTAAGGTAGTCTGCTCTTAAAGCGCTCGTTTAAAGGCTGGTTGGCCTTTTCGATAGTTCTTAGATGCATGAAAATGTTTTCCCTTATTTTTCACTTGAAGAAAAATTGATGTGGAATCTAACCCAAGCAGTTTCATATTTTTTGGAGCATTTTTGAATTATTTACGAATTTCTAAAGAATTTTGCCATAGGTATCTATTTCTTGAACGTAGGCCTTACAAAGCCCACACATGCATAGTTTGAAAAAAGATATGGCTTCACCAAAAACAAGCATTGCATTATGTAGAAAGTAATAGACAGAGTTCCAAAATGTGACCTTTACTTAACTAAACTCCTAAAGGGCCAAGGTCTATTTTTTGACAAAAATCTCTTGAAATTGCCATTTCTATTGTGTTCTTTCAAAAAAGAAAAAAAATGAAAATGAAAAAATCCAACCATAGGATCTTGTACTATACTTATATGAGATCATGTGGTAAAAGTTTTATCAAGTTTTATCGTATAGATTGAAAAATATTAGCATTCAAAGTTGTGGGGGAAAAGTTTTTTTGAATACAAGTAAACATTTCAGAAATGGACCCATCGTGGCTCTTATTCCATCCACTAGCAAAGTATAAAGGAACATTTGACAAATGATAAACTGCTCTGACATCATTGACAAAACATTCAATGCTTTATACATATCCATTTTACAACTTGTTAATGTCCATTTTAGACCATGGCTAGGGACAATCTTGAAAAGAGGGGCGGAATTAGAGCAGACTAGCATATAAATCAACTTGTGTGACATTATAGTTTGGACTTTGAAGCTAGGTCCCTTCTCTATAGTATTTTTCAAGGTAGAAATGCACAAAAAATCATTCACTTAAGTTGATGTGAAGAGATGGAGTCAAAATTTCAATTGTTTTTTTGTTTTTTGGTAGACAAATCAAACTCATATAATTTTAAGAAATAAAATAAAATTTGGAGAATTTTTGTATTTTCTGTGAATTTGCAAAGTCAAATCTTGAAGTGTTCTATAGGAGCATGTTCAAACATTTTTCAAAAGACCCTTAACCATTCACTAAAGTCTCTACTACTTTGCAACTATGTTGCATCATGTGTAAAATTAGGGACATCATGCTATGATAATTTAAGGTCATATCTTAAACACTTCAAGAAATCTTTGCATCACAAAAATGGAAGTGGGGGACTAATATGGATACAACTACCTTATTGTCTCTACCCTTTCAAGGACAAACATAGCAACAAAGCCTCTTTTCAAATTATCACATCCATAGGCTTTCACTAATCAATCATTGATGTATTCATTAGTGAATCATTTGTCATCCTTCCAAATCCTTGTATGGATAGTATCTCACAAGAAAGCTCTTTGATCTCAACAATGGCAAGAAATAGAGCTAAGACTTTAGATGCAACATTTTTAGCAATTGGAAAATTTATAGTTTATTCCTACAATGTCCCCCAAAAGCATTCTAACAGATTCTAGAATCGTCTTTTGACTACTAATAAGACCCAATTTATTTCTTGCTATTTAATAATAGGAAGTGAGCTCATTTTATATGGATATTGCTTCAATTTATTATTCATTCAAAGTGCTATCAGTACGATCTAGTTCTTTTCTTAAAACAAGAACTTCTTCATTTGTTTTACTATAGATACTTAACTCAATTGTCCAACATATCATGAATGTGTTGAAGTTGTACGTTACTTGTACTTTTCATGAAAATACCTTTTCAATGGTATATTACACGTTCTAAAATTCTAAAAGTTGTTGCAAAATGAAAAAGAAATATTTGTAGTCATTCAAGGATTCCATAGAATGGTGGTCAAAAGAACTAAACCCAATTTTGAGTGCAATTTTTTGGCCAAGAGTTTAGTTTTAGTGATACTACTTCAAAATTGTGTGTCTCTCTCTCTTAATAAAATATCATAATGTCTTCTTCATACAACAAAGCTTATTGGTGATTATATCAAGACAACAAAGAAACCAAGATATCCAAAAGTCTTCTTTTTAGTTATGCTCATAAAAATTGAAGTAAAGGGATGAGCTTCAAAAGCACAACACTGAATGGTATCTAGGCACCTGAAGCACATTGCATAATGATGCCCATGAGCATCCAATTACACAGAAGCATTTGATGCAACTAGTGAACCATACATTTTTCTAGATAGAGATGTGTGGGACAAAGCATCCATAGTACCTTCCCAACCTTTGCTTTGAGAATTATATAAAGAAAGAAAGTGTTGTTGGAGAGCAAAAGGAAAGTCCTTGCACTATATAATAGATTGGAAGGAGCTTAAAATTTGACATACCTATTATTTTGTAGTAGAACTACTAATGGTATAGTACCCAAAATTACTATGTTGCCAAAAAACATAGTTTGGTCCTCTAGGGGTTAAACATAAAAATGCTCGTTCTAAGTTTATCCTACACTTTGTCTTCTAAGGCCATATTCATTATATTGAGACTTTTCGCAGATTTTGAGACAAAATGATAGTTATTGGAGAATTCATTTAAGAAAATAGTAATTGAAACCAAGAATAAATAATCCTCAAATAGTGATCCTATAATGAAATTCTAAAAGTTGTTGTTGTTACCTATTTCTAAAAGAATACTAGTAAACAAATAAAGTTTATCTTTGAGTTGAGGATAAAAATGAGACTACGAAAAGTCTCAAGATAACGAATGTAGCCTTTTCTCTATGATTTTATTTTGAATGATGTTGTTGTAGGGTTGCTAGTGTGCGAGCCTGTAAGCCTATGAGCCTTTGAGCGGAAATTATTTTTTAATCAAAAAATAGATGAAAGACCTATGATTGTGGGTTTAGTTAATTATTTTTCTCTAAAATGGGAGTAGGTCCTATGACTGTCAGTTCAAATTTCCAAAGTTTAAGTGACCTATTAACTTTTCTTTAATGTTTTTTAGCAACAATGAATTGTACTTGAATTTCATAGAAATCTTGCAATGCAACAGTGTAAAGGAAAATAAATCACAACAAAGATGTAGCTGTAAAACACACCAATCCAATCATAATGAAAATCAATGCAAAATAGTTTGACTCAAGAGATATGTCAATCTCATGAGTCTAAGTTGTGGTGGATTCTGTTGACAAATCAACATTGCTAGATGAATCTAATGTCTCGCTATTCTGAGATACTAACCCATCTATAAAATCTAGAACATTTAGAGCATATATATATTTTGACAGGGTTTTGATTTGGAACAACCAAATTCTGCAAACACTAATGCCATTTGCTCAGTTTACACTAGAAGATCAAAAGACTTCTTTGGACTAAAGAGAAGTCTTTGTTTCTTCGGCAATGCATCTGCCCCCCTCAATCCTTCATGGGTGCAAATACAATTCATACAAAGTAAGACTGATGAAACATTAAAAAGATCATGTGTACAAGAAATTCAAAAATCTAAAAACTTATTACTAGGTCTAGTCTTCTAAGTAAACTTTCAAGGCACCACAATCATGGTGTTGAGATCTTGCAAGGCTATGGTGTCGAGTAGAGAGGCCTTGCCTTGGGAAAATTCGGGGCTTCTAGTTGCAACTAGATGTGGTTCAAATAATGGAAGATCCCATGGCCAAAGTCACAAACATAATAATAAATCCCCCCAATGATGCCATATGAACCAAAATACTATCACCCTTCCATACAACCCTCCAAAGATGTCATGGAGTCTCAATATACCCCATGTATGGTAAAAAATTGTAGAAACAAAGTCATATCCTTCATGAACTCCCCTTGAAGAAGTGTCTAATAGTTTATTGAGTGTCACGTTTGCTATACAACTCCAAAATAATAGTGTGATATGTCTCTGAAAAGCTAACAAAAATTTCTACAACCTCTCCAAAATTCACTCAAAACTAAGATATTTTCCGACTTTTATGGTCGGTCAAAGTTCACCCTTTCCAACTCAAAGGCAGCTCCCTTATATTTCACTCTCAAACTCATAACTTTCACATACTACCTCCAAATCAAGAAAATAAACCCATTTTGGAAAGCTAACATGAGCATCTACAAGCTCTCCAAGTTTCACACAAATACAAAGTACTGTTCACATTTCGTAGCCTTTCAAAACTCACTCACTTGAAAACCCGAAAGTATCCCTTTACCCTTTCACTCTCAAGCCCATAACTTTCTCATACTACCTTCAAATCAAGAAAATAAACCCATTTTGGAAATCTAACATGAACATCTACAAGCTCCCCAAGTTTCACTCAAATATAAAATACTTTCCACATTTCATAGCCTTTCAAAACTCACTCTCTTGAAAGTTTGAGGTAGCTTCACAACACTTCACTCCCAAACTCATAACTTACACATACTAACTCCAAACTTCATGAGTGATATATTTTTGGAAACATAAAAACAGGATACACAAGCTCTCAAAATTTCATTACCAAACTCTCCATGTACAAAGTTCTATCCCCTCCCAAAGTGACGGCTTCCCTAAGCAAACAAGGAGGAGGAAGAAGATGATCCTCAACCTCATCCGCCACCTCAACCTCCATGCCATCCACTTAAGTTAGTGGATTTTGGCCACTAAGATGCCACATGGTCCATAATACCCACATGGGCCACTTCCTCTTCTCGATAAGTCTATCCATATCATCTACGTGGATTTCTAATCCATTAAAATAAAAATAAAAATAAGAAAAAAGGTAAAACAAGCTTTACCTTTTGTTTTTACAACTTCAAACTAACTAACATATTAAAATATCTTCAAGTATAGAAATCAAAGAACTAAATGTTTGTCAAATAGAGGTAAAAAAAAAAGAGTTCAAGTGGAGTATAATCCCATTTGTTTCTTGAAACTTTACAAAAAAAACCCTCCAATTTAACAAACAATTATGCATTTTCACATAATGAACACATTTACAATATGACAACGGGCTCAGTTGGTGCAACAATTGTCACTATGGGGAGAGTAGTCTTCTTCATTAGTAAGAGGAGGGCATTAAAAATTTGCTTATCCTCCTCTAAAGCCACAATGTTGCGCCCCGTGCCATGACATGCTCTAATTGATGCACCTGAAATAAAAAAAGTCTAAATCATTAGTTGAATGACTCATTTTGTGAATGAAAATTAAAATATGCAATCATTGAATTCAAAACTTATTTGTAGAAGTTGTATAGTCCATAACCAAATCTCCTTCCTCGGTTTTCCTTCTATAAAGAATTGGACCAACCTCGGGTCTTTCTCTCTAGCCCCCGCCACTATATGTTCTCATTCATCAACATGGTCTGCTCAGTAGTATAGTTGATCAAGATGTCATCTCACTTGATGTCGACCTTTGCCTTTTGCATTGGAACTGTTTGCTTGAAGGTAAACTTGGATTTCCCTTTGTCACCAAGGTCCTTCACCAAAAGGGTGATCCCAAACTTCAAAGTCTGCAAACATACATCAAAAATCAATAAAATTGTCTAGATTGCCAAATGTCAATCAAATCAAGAAGACCCTTGAAACTCATACCATAGATTTCGGATCAAGGTCCGAGGTCAAGTGCACTTGGTTCAAGCCCAACCAATTCCACTTCTTTACCATTGAAGGTTATGTTTCATAAAGTCCTTTGATGACGCCCAATGCTTTGGCGGACCACGAGTGAAATACTATCATAGAGCTGTGGTCTTGCAAATGCTTTTCACCAAAAAGAAATGCCATTTCAATGGCCTCATACTCCAGATCACAGTTCCACACAAGCACCGCATGTAATGGTGTCGACACATTAGGGATGGGCAAATTCTCTTGACAATCAAATAAAATAATGTCCATAAGCAGCTTCTGAAACACTATACCATCATAAGTGTGAGCCTTTCCAACCGACATCTACAAGCAAACAATCCTTTCAACAATCAATAATTACCATAAAATATTTTCATATAAATCTTGAACATAATCAAAGGAAAAATTTTGAATACTAATACTTTACCTTCTTCAAAAACTCCATCACCTTTGCATAGCATGTGGGTGATTGCTTGTCCTTATAGTCCATCATGTCCACAATGGAGACGTTCAAGATTAATTCTTCAGAGTTGACTTCCGCATCATCACCAAGGTCAATGACTTGAATACCTTGAATAATAATGTCTTCAGTCAACTAAGAAAGTATAGCCTTCTTCTTCATTCCACTTTTAGATCTGGCTTGCATTTGAGAGTTTTGGTCCATTGTAGAAGATGTAGGAACTTGGCTAGTTCCTTCCACCTTTTTCTTGCCTTTGCCTTTGCCCTTCCCCTCCTTTTCCACCAACTTTGCTAATCGCTCCACTTCTTTCTTTTCCTTCTTCGTCCGAATCTCTTGTTCCTTCTCTTCCTTCTTGTCAACAACTGTCCTCCTCGCAATGGCCCTCTTCTTTTGAGTGTCAATAAGATCTTGAAATTCGGGAACTTCCAAGTCTACAATACCAAGTCCATCCAATGACTTTTGAAACTCTACCTTAGAAGGATGTGTGGATGTCATGGGATAATCCAAATACCATGTTCCTCCAATGAGATGAGCAGTTGTAAATGTACGAAGTTAGGTTGTGGTATACATGTAATTCAGTGAACTTCGGTCAAGCCAAGTGGATGAGAATGGAGGAAGATACTCTCAAGCTACAACATTCTTTGCTACAAGCTCATACTTGAAGTAATTGCCAAACAAAAAGGCATAACCATGAAGTTGGCAACTACAATATTGTAGAATGATCAATCCAATAATGCTTTAAAGAAAGCTGTGGAATTCTAAATTTGACAACCATCATATAGGCCAATCATAAAATTAAGGCTTTTCTATCCTAAAACCATCGAGAAATCATTAGAAAAAAATGTTTTGAAAGTTTGAATTTTCTTGACAAAAGCAAAAGTGTGGGTACCACAATGTACTCCCAAAACCACCGTCGGGTCCGACAATAGTTTTTGGAGTACATTGTGGTACCCACACTTTTGCTTTTGTCAAGAAAATTCAATGCTTATTGAATTTGCCCCAAAGTAATTAACTATACACACAACATGAAATGCATTTTAATAACTACGTAAGTGAAAAAAGTAGAAGTTCTTGTCATACCAAAACATAACTCTCTGAATGGCCTCCTCTAAACCATCATAAGTAGAGAAGTTGTTGGACTTCTTGAAATAACTACCTCCCTTCAATGTAGGATCAAACAGGTGATTCCATATTTTTCTTCTTCATCCTTCAATATATTCGGATAGAGATTTTGGCTCGAGAGGTATTCTCATGTCGATTTAGAGGCTATCCTTCTTGACCACATTTTCAAAGTACTCAACAACACCTTCCTCTATCTGCATGAATATCCCACTTAAGTTTCTTCTTTATTGCTTTTAGAATGTGAAATAGATAGTACAAAATCCTATATTAATCTTACTCATCTTGTGAATGGATTTCCTTAATAAGACTTGAGTTATTTTGTAACCACAGGAATTGACTAGTTGCATTGTTGATGTTTGACTTGTCATTCAAGTAAGTTGGTATTCCCACTAACTTATGTGATTCTTTAGGACTTGCCTGATTGTTCCATACCATGCATTGGTAGACAGTGTTTCCAAGTGTGTTGCTTCAATGGACTCCATTCTAGATTACAGCCAATATGTAATATCTCAGAGTGGTGTGGGTCACATCATGGTCTCGGAAGCTACTACGCAATCTACTATGGGCTTCTCCACGACACCTATTGATGATGGTGTGGTGGACAATCTGCCAAACAAGGGGAAGCGATTGCTCCCAATGAGCTCTCCGTCGCCACTTAAATCACAAGAAAATGCTCTATTGTCATCTTTCTTCTGTTGATGTCATAGTTTCACAAAGGAAGTTGTACGTTGACGATGAACACGCCATCACACCATCAAAGGTATTAATGAATTCAATATTCTATCTATTTGGTATAGTCGTGTACTATGCATATGTTAAATTACTTGCTCATATATCAATGCAATTCTAATTTTTCATTGTATTGTCTTTTTGTTTTATAGATCTCCAATGGGTCCCAGAGACTAAAGTATGTAGGCACCAAGTCCCTTCCAATAATTTTGGCACCTATCAATTTACAAAATGATGATGGCTGAAATACATTCGATGTAGAAGTTCAGAATCTTCCTCATAAATTGTTACAAGGTCATCACCTATCCAAGTCACATGGTGATTGATCCCTACTTTTTACTCGTCACCCTTGGGATGCATGGGAGAAGAAATCTTTAAAGCTGCAAATGCTAGAGGATGTTTGCTTCATTTCAGGAAAACATATGAGATATAGCTGAGGACCGGAGATCTGGAAAGCAATGGTAGACTTGAAGAGTAGATCTCATGCCTGATATGAGATACACCTACCAAAATTTCATGGATTTAGGAAAATGATATACATGTTATTATTCCATGGTATATATTCTATACAAATATTCAACTTACGAATGCAAGACATAGTCACCTTTTTAAACTACAAATGAAATCAAGCATCCTACATGTTGAGAGATATTCCATGATATGTTACATATTGCAAAATTTTTTTGAATAGATGGATTCCATTAATATCTCGTTGCATTTCTATGTGTACGGCCCCAATGTGCATATATATATTACATCCGACTATAAATATACGACTTTTGTATTGCATATAAATGATACTTTTGGCTATGAATGTATGAATTTGTAGCTTAGATTTGGATTGTAATCTTCTATTAATACTCTCATTATTTGGGAATTCTCTCAAATTAATGAATATAGTGTTGAAGGTATTAATGTCATTTCAAGTACTGCTAGTTCTGGAGCATATCAGACTAAATCTCAACCATTCAACTTCTCCGATTGCAATTGATTCAATTCTAAAATATATTACATCATTTCAATCATTCACAATTATCTATCAAAGTCTATGAACCAAACATATAATTAAATCCCAAACACGCATTGATATTGTGAACATTAGAGAGAATAGATACCAATCCTCGAGAATTTTGACAAGTGCGGTATTGTATACTTGGTCGATGGATGTGTGGTACATATCCAACATTCGAAACTAAAGATATACATCTCGATATGTTACATATTGAACTGAATTAGTCAATAAAATGAATTGAGGCATTGCAATTTAGTGCTTATACATTTGAAACATCATTTCATTTACTATATATACACACACACATACACATTGTAATTAAATTTTTTTTTTAATTTCCTTTTAGGTGTGAGTGGATGAACCTCTGAGAAAATTTGAAAGAGAAGACTATGACCTTATGGCTTTAAAGAATTCATAAGCCATCTCTCAGGGTCCAGTCTCCTTGCCAAACCGTTATGAATCTAATGCTTTGGTGCTTCAAGATCAATATAAGCTCCTAATGATGACCATAGACCTACTTTAATTTGCAAATGGCTCTAACTTCAATCTACTACTAATATAGACAAGTCGAAAGTAGGTTGTTGGTGTTCAAAATTTGAATATTTGTAAATTCATATACAAAGTGGATCATTTACTTCAATTGATAATTGTTTTTTGAATTGCTACTAAATTAACTATAATGCCATAGAAGTATTTAATTGCATTGCTCGGGGTCATTTTTTTCCATGTATGATCATTAGTCCAAGCATGAACAAACCTCAAGAAAAAACCTCACCCCATGTAATGAGTCCAAGGTTTCATGTCTTGATTCAATCTCCTAAGTCCTCTTCTACTTTCCAAATGTGCAGCTTATGCAAGGCAAGTTGCAAAGGCTAGGTCGAAAGCTAAAGAAGCAAGAGTCTTGAGATATTTAAGGGATGAAAGAACACTAGAAGAAAACTGTGTTGAACTTGTCAAAAACTACGTTTTACGTGACAAAAACTATGTTGTACTCAACAGAAAAGTGTGGGCTGGATTTTGTTGAGTTCTCCCTTCATAACGCAAAATTTTGCGTTTCAGCATTTCAACACAAAATTTGACAAGTGAAACGCAGAATTTTGTGTTAGAATGCAAAATTTTGAATTATGAAGGGAGATTTCAACATAATCTAGCCCACACTTTTCTATTGAGTAAACACAGTTCTTGACAAGTTCAACATAGTTTTCTTCTAGCGGAAGAACACAAGAAATCCATGAAAAAATAACAAGGTTAGATCATTGGGTGATTTGCAAGAAACACTTGCTGATTTTGTTGAGGCTTCACAATACTCATCTTCAGTTTTATGGTGTAATGGAAAATTAGAAAAATAATTTTAAATTTTTCATAAAAGTATGGAAAATGTATATACCTTTAAGAAGATTGTAACCTAGGAAGTTTAGGTGTAGATTTTTTTTTAAGAGATTTGAAAAAGTGCCCCCCCCCAAAAAAAAAATCTTGAGGTGTGGCCAATTTCCAACATGGCTTCCGAGCTACAAATTTTGGTCTCAACCCAGCAAGACACCTCATCGATGTTATTGTTGTATATTGATTCTTGAGTCGGACCTGTTGTTTATGTAATAACAAATGAAATGATCCAATCGTCCACTATAATGACTGCCCAACAAAATCTACATAAAGAATTGAATATATATGTAACACTACAATTAGACATGAAGACTTCATATATATTTGTAAATATTGCAATTAATAGCATGTGTAAGGTAGAAGAAATGTAGAGCATTTTGTAAATAAAAAGGATCTAGGCATTAAGCATTCATTACAAATAGTCTAAAAAGAGTCTACATTGTTGCACCTATATAACTATTTTCAATGTTTTAGAGATAAAGACTATTACTAAAAACAATTTATCTTTATAATAGATCCAACTTTCTTCAATATATGATTTTGTAGGTGATTCTCTAGGGCCCACACATCTTGTTTTCAAAATATAAAAAAAAAAAAGACGAGGAAAGAAAAGGTTTTTAATAAAGCAAAAAAATCTCTATTCTATTTTTGGAAGAATAAAAATAGGAAGAGAAAGGAAAACATGCATGCTTTATAATCTTTTAATTGAGCATAAAGAAAATCCAAGAACACATGAATCAAAAATTGGGCCCTAGAATTGGGCTTGAACACTTTACATTAACTTGGGCTAGAGTATTCAACTAGGGTTGAATTGAGGACCAAAACTCATGCAAATTGGGCTAGCTTTCCATCCAACCCCAGGGCTAGTATAAAGTGGGCCTTTAAAGTGTTTCAAATATGACCTTAAACCATTATTGCAAGATGTCTCTAATTTTACACATGATGCAATATAGTTGTAAAGTAGTAGAGCCTTTAGTGAATGGTTTAGGGTTTTCGGAAAAACGCTTAAAATATGCTCCTATAGAACACTTCAAGATTTGACTTTGAAATTTCACAAAAAAATACAAAAATTCTTAAAAAAAAAATTTATGATTTTGATTTGTCTACCAAAAAAACAAAAAACTAATTGAAATTTTGACTCCATCTATGAATGGTCTTTTGTGCATTTCTACCTTGAAAATTACTGTAGAGAAAGGACCTAGCTTCATAGTCAAAACTCTCATGTCACATAAACTAGTTTATACTCAATAGGCCTCTGGACATGGGTGGGGTGAGCCCTGGCTTCGACGTCGGACGCCAGAGTGCGGGCCCCCACCTCCTAATGGAGAAGGTCCTCAATTAGGGCCCTTTTTTGCCCTTGGTTTACCCCGCCCTAAGCCTAGGATGAATTCCTTGAAGCTAGCCCAGCATGATTTCCCAAAGCTAGCATGATTTTCCCTAGGCCATATGTCCTTGTTAGTTTATTTTTTTTGTTAGCCGGCTACTAATTGAGTTTTGGAGGAGAGTTTTTGGAGGACAATTTGTGGGGTTAAGTTTGAAAAATGATTTTCTTGGTGTGTTTTGAGTTTTTTTCAGTCATTTGTGAGGTTTTGAGTATGTGTTAGTACTCATTGTGTGTAATGTGTGTTTTATTTTTGGAACTTCCATCTTGTGTTCATTTAAAGAGTTATGACATTTTTTTATAGAGCAATTTTCCAAAGGTTTAGGGTGAAAGAATATAGAGCCCTCATTTTTCACTAGAGTTATAGTCACATGGATGATGCTCTCTATGTTGATGAAGAACTCTTTCAGTTCAAAGTCAAGAGCTTGGGAGGTATTGGATTTTGACAATGGAATTTCAATGCGGGCCCATTTTCTTTCATTGTTGTTGCTTCTTGGTTCATGAAAGAAACCCAATCTTCCCTGCCTATTTTGGGTAGAGCTTAGGCAATTAACACATTGAAACTTTGTAGAAAGGGTAGTATGGAGATCTAGTAATGAAATGCACCATAACAAATTCAAGAAGTTCTATAGGATGAGTTTCAATGCATTTGACAATTTAGTGAATATGTTAACTCCTTTCTTGAGAAGTAGGTCTATAAATCAAGTGAGACCCCAAATGGAAATTAAAAAAATTGTTGCATGTGTAATTTATAGGTTTGCTCATGGTTATAGTCCTGAGCATATGGTAGATTGTTTTAGAATTGGAGCTTCAACCATTAGAAAGTACAGTGACTCCCAAAAGTTGTTGGCCACCCTAAAAATCACTCTCAAAAATTGAGAAATTGGAATTATAAAGTGAAATTTGGACATATTGTTGTACAAAAGGAATTCTACCCTCATATGTAATTTCACTTAAAATGGACTATATTTAGACAATTTATTATTTGGATGAATTTTCGATGGAAAAAAAAAACTTTTTGTGAGAAGTCAAAATGTCTCATTTCTTTTTATAAGAAGAATGTACATCTTGACTAGATTCACATGTTACAAGTGTCATGAATTTTGAATTTTTATTGATTGAGATTTAATTGATTGAAATTTGACCTCAAAATTTATTTTTCTTTATTTTTCACTCTATAAATTGCAAAAAAATATGTTTTTGATATATATAATCATTTGATGGTATATTGAATTTATTTTTTATTTTTTTGTAATTTATGGAATGAAAAATAAAAATAGCAAAATTTTGAGGTCAAATTTCAATCAATTAAATTTCAATCAATTAAATCTCAATCAATTAAATCTCAATCAATAAAAATCAAAAATTTATGAAACTTGTAACATGTGAATCTAGTCAAGATGTACATTCTTTCTATAAAAAAAAATGGGACATTTTGATTTCTCACCAAAAAGAAAATTTCCATCGAAAATTCATGCAAATAATAAATTGTCTAATTATGGTCCATTTTAAGTGAAATTAAGTGAGAGGGTAGATTTCCTTTTGTACAACATGTCCAAATTTCATTTCATAATTCCAATTTCTCAATTTCTGAGAACGATTTTAGGGTGGCCAACAACTTTTGGAAGTCACTGTATGTTGATATCGTTTGTGACATTCTTACGGATAAAGACAAATTATTCAGCCACTACATTAGCATTCCGAAAGAAACACGTCTTGAAGGCATCATTTCACATTTTTAAGAACTAATAGGCTCGCCTAACATTTGTGGAGCAATTGATGGAACGCACATACCATTAGCAAAGATTCCAAGTAGAAGAGTCACATTAGTAGCTAGTGACTTCTACAATAGAAAAAAATTTCACTCCATTGTATTGCAAGTGGTTTGTGATTCACAGAAGATTTTCTGGAATGTCTGTACTCGCCAACCTAGAGGAGTGCATGATGGTGGCCAATTCAAAATGTCCAGCTTGTACAAAGGTTTGAAGAAACGAGAGATTCTTCAAGAACCAGTGGTTTCAGTTGGAGGTGTTAGATGTACTTCGTATTTGATTGGAGATGTTGCCTATTCCATTCGCACCTATTTGATAAAGAATTGGAAGGCCCCCAATGACTTGCAGAAGAAAAGATTTGACAACTCTATGAATTCCGGAAGAGTTGTGATTGAGCAAGCATTTGGCACCTTGAAGAACAGATGGAGAATTTTGAAGCATTTTAATTCTAGAGTTGACAGAGCTGCTAGAATTACAGTAGCTTGTTGTTGGTTATACAACTATTGTGAGATGTTGAATGAGCCAGTGTCCCATGTGGCTAATACAGATTTACGAAGAGATACACTTGTTGGATTTGGGAATGCTAGATTACCTATAGCTAGGGAGGGAAAACATGCAAAACGTCAAGGAGAATTTCTTAGATAGAAATTGTTCATACAATGGGTTTTGGAAAACCCTAATGATAAGTGACTGATGAAATTGTACTTGCATTTCCTATAAGTTCTATGTGAAACACATGGTTGCATAAACCAGAAATTTGGTAATAAAAATCTTTTATTCAATGTAATGGAATTTAGAAAAAATCAAATCAAAACAACTCAAATCAAATCAAATTCCATACAACATTGTAAATAAAATTCCAATGCCCTTGTGAGGTACTTTTTCACTAACTTTTACTTTTTGTCAAGTACTAGTAGTATAGGGGTTCATTTGTGGATAAGCCAACGCAGTCTTTCGTTGGTGCATCTAATGTTACTTTTAAAGTAGATTTAGGTTATGTGTAAACTAACTTAGTGAAGTATACCTGGAATCTTTATTCTTATATTTCTATTCTTTTTCTTTCTTTCTTTTCTCTTATTCTCAGGTTCTCTCAGTTTGGTGGGCAATCAATTACCACTAATGTAGACACAATGTTCTAAGAGTCCCAGTCCTATATAGAAATTCTAGGGTGGGCAACACATCGTGGGCAACACGTCAGGTTGGACAATACGTCTTATACATGGATGCAGCCTATGACCTAATCATATATATACAAGATAATACTTTAAAAGTATATAAATAATTCGTTAATTAATACCTTTTTATATGTTGGGGCAACAGGGCTAGTAATTGTTCTTAACGAGCTTTTTGAATCTATGTGCAAAATGACTACACGTGGTAGTCTCAATAGGCCACACATCCAGTATGCAAAGTATGAAATGTTTAGGACAAAGTACCAGATTCTTGGTCTTTGAGCTTTCTCCTTTTTTTTCCAAGATTGGGCAACAAATCTCAGGGCAACAAGTCCAAAACCACAAGGTAAGATGTTCCTAAAACATACACAATTATTTATCAAACATAAAAGAAAGTAATTCCACAAATTTCGTCCAATTCTAAAATCCAAAATCTAAATTCTAAAATTTATTTTAGAAGTTGTGGGACTTATAGTCACTTACAACCTTAGGACCTAGACCCAAACTAAGGGCATGGCCCAAGGGCCGTTTGAAAAATTTGAACTTTTATTTTAGTTTGTTTTATTTTTGGTCAAATAATTAGGTCAAATCAACCAAATTTATACCCAAAACCATAGTTACAAATTTGAAATTCCCAAATCAATCCCTAAAACCCTAAAAGTTCAATTTCAATGACCAAATGGCTAAAAGCCATGGAAATCAATCCTATGATTGCGGACCGTACCCTTAGACCGCGGTTGATAACCGGGCAGCATATCAGGGTATCAAGGCCATGAACGATCACCGGGGTAACAAGTCTAAGCATTGGTGTCACGACCCTCATCACAAGGCGTGCCCGTGCCACCTTGGTGAGCAAGGGGGACATTGGGGGTGACTCCCGAAGCCTTACAAGAGATGAGGTGAAGGGGACTAGGAGTCCCGAGCGATCAGAGCGATGGAGCGCTCTGATCCGGACAAATTTGGGGGCGTGTAATACATTCTTGGAAAGGTCTTGAGAAGACGCTTCTAGCCGTTCAAAGAATGCGTGATTTAGACTTGCGAGTCAAAAGTTATGGGCGTTCAAAGTTGGGGGTGTCTTGGTCGCGCCAGGAGTGCCCTGGCCGCGCCAAGAGTGTCCCGAATCTTTGGAGGGCGATAACTTTGCAGGGCGATAACTTTGCAAGTAATTGTCTTAATGGAAAAAGTGAGTAGTCCATCGGCATCTACGCGTCGCGTAGATGTCGAAAATGGGGTCGCATGTGCGATTTGGATACCGGACCACAAAGTTATGCCGGGTGGAAGTTCGTGAGTCCCAAACTAGTGCGAATTGGGAGAAACGGGGTGGTCTTCCAAAACCAAAGGGTGTTTGGGAGTCCCCCTTGACATACAAGGGGAGGGGGGTCTGCCAAATCCCACAGAAAGTATTATAGAGGGGTTGGTCTCCCTCCTCCCTCCCTCTTGGAGCCTTGGTGAGTCCCGGTGACTTAAGGTTGGTGGTGTGGGGTCACCACCACTCCAAGGCACCATGGGACACTTGGGTGTGTCCCGTGGCACCGGTTGGGTGGAGTCCCACTCCTTGCTAGGCTATGTGAGGTGTCCCGAATGGTGAGTCCCGATTAGTAATGAGGTGGAAAGTAACAAATATACAAGGAGCCTAGTATGGAGTCGGGGTTACACTCAAGGGCGGTTAGGACCATGGTGAGTAGTGCCACCATGGGTCCTTGCACAATAAGATGGAAGTTCCGTCCCATGTTACCAAGTAACATGCCCCGGTGTCATGATGGGTGTGTGTGTGTGCTAGTAGTCCCGATGACTGGGACTTAGGACAAAGAGTTGGAATTGGGGACTAACATTGGATGTGCGTGGCATATGCAGTGTTAGAAGAGCGTGACCCTTGGTGCCACTAAAGTATCAAGTGCTTGAGAAGCATTGAAAGGGAACTTAAGTTGGTCAGTGTCACTAAGGGGCGCGACAATTGGGCTCGATAATAACAGGTTTGTTCGTGGTCGTGACTTAACGGGAGTTCAAATCCCTAATTTTGCTACATCTCGCACTACCGGTCCTTTCCGAACTAGCATGTCTGCGCTTTGCTTGATCCCCCGCAACTGCGCTCCAGATCGTCAACAAATGATTCTCCCCTTCAATCAATCTTCTACCGCACCTCGATCACTCTCGTACTACAGGAATTTGATCTCCCCATACCGATCAGCAACTTCGAACTTGATCCCAGATCACCATCTTCGACTAGAGCTAACCACATCAACGCCTAATGATTAAAGCTAAAATTTCTCAATTAGTCTGAGAACACACACCGAACTAGTTGTCGTTGTGCCCTCACATAGAAGTCAATTCTTCCCGATTGCTCCAATCTCTCAATCAACCACACCACGTTGTCGCATCTGCTCTTGATCTACACCACCTTCACTGATCACACTAATCGCTGCAATCCTTTCCTTCAATTCATCGTGCTTCCTACACCATTCAGTTACTACACCATCAACCACTCAATCTGCTTCCGATTGCTACTTCAACTCCTGATCAGGGAGAATTTCAAGCCTCAAATACTCCAATCACCGAATCAATTTGCTACTTGCCACGCTTTTGACACAATTTTTAAATTTTTGAGATTTACAATTTTACAGATTCAAACTCACCAAAAATCACTCGTATAATTACAAGAATCGCAGCCAGAAGACTATTTCTCAATCACACAATTAATAATACAAATTTGTACTACAAAGTTTTAAAATTCTAAATCATGAAAGATTACATGTAACAAGTGTTCCACTCTGAATACACTGTATAAAACAATTTTTAATTTTGTGCCTTTAAAAGCTAGGAAGAAGGCTCACGCCCCTTCCAATCGTTTTTTGTTTTGTTTTTTCATTTTTCATCTAATTTGATGCCTCGTTCATCCATGTTTGCAACCCATTCATCCTTTTGGCACCTTTTGGAATCTTCCATCCATCTACACGGTTTTCATCCATTCAATACTTTGTCCATCCAAACTGCCCCATTTACACTACACAAAGTTTGAAAACTGCTTTTTGAATTACTTTTAGCTACTTTCTACTTTTTAGTGTTTTTAGCCTATTTTTAAGCTATGTTTCCTACTTTTTAGACTACTTTCTACATACTTTCCCAATAAAAACTAAAAAGTAACCTAAAAAAAAAAATCTTTATTCTACAACCCTCAACCTCCAATTCTAGATAACCTAGAAGATGCAACATCTATTTAGAACTCCTTGAAGAGTCCTCAAACTTCAAAGCTTCTACAAATAGAGTAGCCATCTACAATTGTCCCTTCATGGCCATCTCTCGACCCTCTCTCTCATTGTCTATCAACTTCTTTGTAATCTACAACTTCATCTTCTCCACCTTGAGAATTCCTTTGGAAAAATTGTTGATGGCAGCAGCAATGGACTCATCCATTGCACCAAGTTTCTTCTTCTTCTTTCTTGCACTCTTGTTCACTTGACTATCACATCCCGGTTGATTTACTACTTTTGTGCATGGTGAATGTGAAGAAGTAGCACCTACAAGTGAGGAAATAGGAGGACTGTTGGGCAAAGTGGAGCCATCATCATCACTAAGAATGAGAGTCTCAGAGTGTTGTAAATGAACACCCTAATCAACACCACGAGGCACACCATCAATTTTAGGATTTTTAGCTGCACCACCAAAAATATTGTCAAAGATTTCATACCATGGTGTCCAAGTTGAAGGTGGTGCTCCAATTTCTTCTTGCTTCACCTTCTCCTCATAGTATGTTGTTCTCATCTTTGCCATTTGTTACGAGTTTGTTGCAAGGTCCTTTGAGGCTTCTCTGGAAATTGTTCTTTGAGCTTTCTCACAAAGACCTCCCAATTCGCTTGTTTGAAGGGCTTGCGGTTGTACTCCCAGTATTTCTCCACACATATCCACCAAGAACTTCAAAACTCCCTCCTTCCACTCCCTCTTCACATTTGGAGTACTACGAAAACTTCTCTCTTGAACCCCTTTAGAACCATCACCCCCCTCATCTCTCATCATTAATGCAAGCAAACCTCCACGTGGAACCTCCATAATGAAAACAAAAAAAGAATGTAGCTCAATGAACACCCCACCATGAAAGAAGTGCTAATTGTGCACTATTGTACCTCTTCTTTCTTCTCTATACAGGCTAGGGTTGTGCAAGCTGGGGTTTGGAAGGAGAGAGACGACCCCCTATGTCCGCTTTTCACTTTACCTACATGTTAAAACCTCGGGGGAAACACCGTGAGGGCTCTAAGTCTCGCAATCCATAAGCCCTAGTCCATAAGCCCTCTCTAGGCCCAACCCAGCCTTTTAGGCCCTCAGAGCATCCGCACGACAATTTAGTACATGGCTCAGACTCAGTGACTGGCCGTGGCCGGCCTAAAAAATTGCCCCATAGTAGACACACTCAGAGCCCAGAATTGGCCGGCCACGGCTAAATTTGAGGAGCGCATGGCGAAATGCAGTGTCCTGGCCTTGGCACAGTACAAGGGTTGACTGCAATTTGCACCCGGATTTTGAGGTTTTGACCTCCACGCAAACCTTCGATGAACTAAAATCCTATTTATTTTTGTTTTTTGAAGCAAAAGAATTACTTACAAAGTCACTAGCATTGCTTCTTAAGTAAAACTTCTTGTACATACACCTAGAATCGTAAGGAATCTGATCTCTCAATATGATTTTCATTTACAAGATCAATGAAGCTTGGTATATACACATGGGATGGAAGGAGGTCCTCCAGCCCATGTGGGTTATGTGAGAGCATGAAATAGTGGGAGCTCTCATTAGTTCATATTTTCACTATATCCCACATGGATTGGAGGACCTCCTACCACCCCATGTGTATTTATTGAGATCCCCATAGCCACAAGAAATTCAATAGGCTTGTCTCATGAGAGAATGCATGGCCCTAACTTACATCTTATAGACTATCATAAAACTGAGACATCTCAAAGTATTGAAAATCAAATTGAATTTGATTGGAATTTACCGTGAAGTAAACCAGATTTCTAGGTCATAGTGCCTGTCGCTCTTGGGGTGTTACTTTCACCATGTAGTAGTGGGGCAAAGCATTGCCACACTTGCCGGCTGCCTTGGATGCACACACCAAACCACCTTATTCTGCACCTCTCTTCTACACCAGCCATGGAGATGCTCTCACCTGCGACATCGAATGGGCAATATTGGGCTCATGTGCGCAAGCCTAATGATAGTCAGTCAATCCCAGGATAGTCAACGACTAGTAGTGTGGCCCAAGTATGGGTGTCATTTGGTCGTGCTTAAAGTTGTATGACTCAACTAGCCTCTTGTGGAGGTGGATTTGCCCCCTGTGTTTTACCCTTGGGGAAAATGCAAGAACCTTTTATTTGCTACGGAAATTTATTTTTGCAAATTATGAATTCATATTTGCAATCAGAGACCCCATATTAGCTAGAGGAGGTGTTAACGATAAAATTATTACAACACAAAATAGGGATCTGTTTTTTTTACATCCACCCTTGGTTGGACCTCTACAAGAGGCTTTGTCATACAACTATAAGAATGATTGTGTCATCCACATCAGCACCATAATAACAAATGCAACAAGACAAACACTTCTTAACCCTTGAACACTGGACTGGTGACCGTGGAAATCAGGCATTTTGGAACCGTGTGACATCATCCACTTTAAAAAAATCAAAAATACTCATTGGGAGTCAAACTACTGTAGAAGATCTCACCTTTCCACCCCTAATTCCGAGGATGAATAGTTGCAATTCTGTCTTACAGAGGAGAATTCCTTGACGTTCATCAGAAAATGTCTGTCACGTCGTTTAGAGGTTAAGTTAGAACTTCTGGGACCCAAAAGTATACTTGTATTGGCATCCAATTTGCTACTCAAGCATGCTGCTTTCTACACTCTAACTCAATTTGCCCCTGTCAAAAAAAAATCTATTTTTATGTAGAAAATATTCATAAAATGATAGTACTGTACATGGATGCAGACATCAATGGGACCATCACAATAACTTAGATTTTGCCATGTAGTTAAAGGTACAGTAACTTACAGTAGAATGAATTCATGAAACAAAGTTTGTCAAACGTTTGCACTTTCAGCCCTCTTTCCAACAACATGATAAGTTATCTAAAACTTCCTATACACCTGTCACACTACCATCTATTGTAGCACACTTGTCACCACTTCAAACTCTATCATAATCATCTTTAACAGAGTTTATTTGAATGATAACGTGATAACTTACTTACATCACTACTCATCAGGAAATTGACACTCACTTCTTTGATACTTTTGCAGTACTGCAAAAGTATGAGGTGAAGTGTGTTAACAGTAGAGTATCCAAATTGTCCTTTTGCAGTACTGTGTTTGAACAATACTACATGAATATTTATGGTGTATTGCATTGCAGTACAACATTACAACGTTTAAGCAGTACATCATTCATCCAAAAAAAATACTATTATAATACTACAATATAATATTGTTGTCTACAAACAACATGACTCTAAATATACAAACAAGCTATATGTATATTGTATTGTAATAGAATTTTGGTAATACAATTGTGACATACAAAAATACTAAAATTATTATAATAATGCATTACTGCATAATTGTACATTTACAATACAAATAATAGATTTCAATTAATAGATTTGTAGTACTGCATGTAATACCATATTTGGGTTGTAAAATATGGTATTTGTATTATTTTTGATACAAAAGCAATGTAGAAACAATTGTATAACAATACTAATGCAGTACTACTGCAATTCAAGTTTACTTCTATTACTAGTATCCTGCGCCATTCGTTTTTTTCCATCAATTACTACAAATCCAATATGTTATCATATCATATGAGGCAATGCATAGAACATTGATACAATATTCCTAAAGTACTAGTATAGACATACGTGGCTAGAACTTTATACATCATACATGAACTTCAAAAGACGCTCCAAATGACAAACATACTCAATTCAGTGTAAGCACATTCCATTCATTTCCCTCCAAGAAACGATTACAATCTTCTGGTATGAATGAGCAAATGAAAGGTTCCTCGTTGGTGCCATAAATAATTCCCATCCTTTCAACTCTTTCACTTTTTCCCAGTAAAGCAATTTAGTACTTGCCAAACTTGACTTCTTCACCTAGTTCATGCTATAACACTATAACAACACCGCTCACTAGGCGGACACAACTATGTCTAACTAGCTATACAATGCCCTCCATTTCTCTCCGCGGTCCTCTGTGAAATAAGTCTGTTCCCATTACCTAGTGCACATGCTTTAGTTAGTACGTGAAGAATCCCGAAGATAGAAAAATAACCAATTTTGGCAATTTGGCACTTACTAGAGACTACAACTAATTCGTGCTCAAATCTTGCATCTACAATGAGTAAAATAGCATAAATCACAATTGATTTGGCAAAATTCCTCCATCTCAAGGCATGAGGGACGTACTCTCCTTGCAATGTTTTCAACGAACGAGCTGAAACCCACTTCATTGAGCATTTGAGATGACAAAGGACAGATGATGAAATTTTCATGGATAATGCAGAAGAACTAGCCACTTAATCCTTGGTGTCAAGAACATAGGGATAAGTGGGCAAGGGATTGGGGATGCAATTTGGATTTCAACAAGTTCGTTCAAACCCACGGTGACTTTTCCCTCGAAGGAGGGGTCAGATATCTCACCTCAAAAGTCCCTAGAATTGCTTTCAACGAATCCTTTGAGCTGGAGAGCACTCTTGACAATTTCTCCTACTTGCAGATGAGTACAAGCATTTGGGCAAAAGCGCATATATCCTCCAAAGAATCTGCGGTTGACACTTGAGAAATTGCAGGCAACTACAACTTTGTACTACAATGCCTAAGGAACATGGAACCTCATTTACAATGCAAGTGTGATATAAATATATGACTGACTCGCACGAAACCTGATTCTTCTGTATGGAATCGTAATGTCAATGGAAGAATCTTTGACTTTGATAATGCATGTACTATGAAAACATGTGACTTGCAAACATTTGACTAAGGTTCAATTATGGCCAAAGATGCTTCCATTCAATGAGGGTAGTCTAGATTTGTGTTTGGGACCTACTACTTCAAACTGCAATTCATAACGTATTCATAAGATATCCAAATATGGAGTAACACATTTCTAACGTCTTATTATCCTCTTGAAAACGGGAGACGTCCCCTACATCTTTTTTTAAATGTTTTAAAAATCAATCAGAATAGGTTGGAGCCATAGGGATAAATTTTCCCACCTCCCCTCTTGATCCCCTCCTATTCAAGACATTTGTTGAGACTCCAAGCATCGAAAGACTAAAGCTATGAACTTCTTGTCTACCCAAGAAATTCAACAGCGTTACCTCAAGCTACGAAGGACGAAGAGAAGGTAATACCTTCACGTAGAACTGACTCAACACTTTTCAACACCGCAACAGTAAAATCTTAGCTTCTGGAAATGAGTATAAGACTCGACCGATACAAAACCATTCAATGCTCAACACCTCCAGTTGGGCTGTTGCATTGCAAATTTTCAGCAATTCAATGTCCCAACGTCAGATTCCTTTCACCAAACACAGATCTGACATTCGTATCATGTAGAGAACCAAAACTACTCGTAAGGCAGAGGTTGGTTGATTAATGACCTTGAATGTAGAGATAGAGAATAATGGCTGCACATTTCGGTAGAATCTCTTGCAAAACTTCGGGTAGAACAATCGAGTCACTTCTCTTATCCGTGCTCAACACAACGACTACACAAAGGAAACTCGAAACCTTAACATCAGAATGCATGCGAGCAAAGTGAAACAAGCGCTCAATACAAAACAAAACTAGTGTGGACAAAAATGGCCAATAGCCTCTCGAGCTAGAGATCGCTCTCTCAACCTCCGTAGATGAAGCACCCCAAGCACCTCCTCTTTCGACACTTAAAAAAAAGACCATAGGAACTCTTGAAGTGCAAAACCGTCAATATAAAGAATCCAAGCTCAAATTTCAAAAGCCCAGAAGGTCAAAACCCGTGTTCACAAATTACAATGTAAAAGTAAAACAATGAGAAGAAGTATCAGTTCTTAGTGCCCGTGTGAAAGATGACGAGCACACCTTCCAATCTCCACCTACGAAGCTCCGCAATCACCTCCTCATCCTATAAATCTCCACTACAATGTGCAATATTCGTCACTGGACGAGATGAGACGAGACGATTTCAAAGCACACAAGGCTCACAACCCAGGTTTGCCTAGTAAAAATAAAACCCTCAGAAGAAGCAAAGTCCTGTAGTGCCTGTGAGAATGAGATGGTTGGCAAGCACGTTCTGGCTAGCTAGTTCTATAGAAGAATATCTTCACGCCTAGGCCAAAGAGTTGCTTTTGGGAAGAATATGGGGCGGAATGAATGGGCATCGCGGCACGCAAGTAGCGACGGAGCAAAGAGCAACGAGTTGGGGCGGTGAGTGGTCGCGGAGGTTCCCAATCGCACCAATTGGCAATTAACTTAACCTTTCCCGTTTCCCATGATGGGTGGGGTGGAATTTTGCTATCAAAAGACAAACTAGCATCCATTAGATACTAAAATTCATGCCTATTTGCTCTGGAAACGTTGGCAAAGAGCTTGACTACTGTGATCTTGCAATCAACCTTCAACTTGCAATGGAAAACCTGAGCAATGTCTAGGAAGAATCGGCGGCTAGTTCAAAGTTAGCTAGTGGAATTGGTAAAAAAACCAGTTGCCATCTAAAAACATCGGCTAAAAACTGGTGGAAAAAAAAAATTTTGATTTTGAATGGGAAGTAGAGAAAATAACCAGACTCTATCCTTGAAAAACCAGTTCAATTTGGGAATTGAAGGAAAATAGCTAGTAAAACTCAAAAAACTTCCCAAACGTTGGACCCGAGGTATAAGTGAGGGCTCTAAAAACGTCTTCTATCACTATGGTACATTTTGCTTTCTCATTGCACCATCAATGCACAAATAGTGTACATTTCACAAGGTGGATGTTTTTAGTGACCATTGCATTTCACCTTTTAAGAAATCATAACTAATTCCATGAAGCTCCAAAAAATATGAGACAACTTGGGTTAGATGCCAATTTCATTTGTCTTTGAAGGAAAATTTACTAAAAAATATTTCAAGAATTTAAACCTCACCGAATTAATTTTCAGCTCTTAAATTGGTACTTCATAGACCTTCTAGTACTTTAACCAAGGTAGAATCCACATTAACCCATAAATGATGCAAAGGACATTTTTTGTTTGATGGACAACAAAGAATTTCCCTATGTAGGATAGAGAAATGTAGTTAATAGATTTTTGAATTTTGTGCAAAAAGGAGAGATCTTATATAGTAGTTTGACCTCTAATGAGTATTTTTGGTTTTTAAAAGAAGATGATGTCACAAGGTTCTAAAAGGGTTGATTTCCACGATAACCAATCCATCATGCAAGGGTTAAATTATGCTCTCCTATAAATTGTCAATTGTTACAATTGAGTGCATAGATACTATTATAAACCCTTAAGTGCTCTGACATCCATTTCTTGGACAATGAACAAATTGAAAGTCAAGTTTCATCTTCCTTAATACTTGGATGACAACTACAGAAATAAGATCCCACTTACAAGCTTGTTACGTCATGATGCATCCATTAGTGCAATTATGGTAATTTAATTATAAATTCATAATACGTTGTAATCCCTTACCATATCCAATTTTGCAAATATTATTGTCTTCATTCCTCAAACTTGTAATAGACTTGAATAGCCATTTTAGATAAGGTAGATTGAAATAAATATTCTTTTTGTATAAGAAAAAAATAATTTTCATTAAGAATTCAAGAACAAATGGAAAAATCATTGTTGATCAAAGTATGTAATTTTTTTTCAACAATCAAAGAATATGATTGAAATAGATATGAGAGTAGATTGATTAAATTATTTAATTGAACTTTCAACTTAATTTTAAAAATTATGTTAGCCTTAATTTTTCTATTAAAAAGAAGAGAGCATTCAATAAGTGCCCTAAGAAATTTATCTTGAATTTTGTGATAAATTTATTCTTATAAAATATTTGAATTTTTTTTGGTAAATTTAATGCTCTTGACAATGCATTTACCAAAATCATTCTAATAGACAATCTTTAAAACAATTAAGCAAAGCCTAACATTTCTTTGAAATAGTGTAGGATTAAAGTTGCAAACCTTTGAGGATAAAATTTAAACATTGTTTATACTTTTTCATTTTTCACCCTTCACATCTTTTGTTCCAGAACTCCACTATTTGATTTGATTAGAGATTTGAAGTTACATGAGTTAATCCTTTCTTCTAGTGGAGTATGATTTAAGTTATTCCATTGGATTATCCATGAAAAATATGTTTATAAATTGAAAAAAGACAAGATGTCAAAGGTCATGAATTGCTTTTCATATTCAACACAACATTTAGGGGTTCATAGTGTATTGTATTGAGATTAATGTTATATTAATGTTATAGTATAGAGAAGTACAGAAAAGACTTAGGAGGACTTTGAAACGGAATGTCATTTGAATTTGTAAGGTTGCAATTAGTTAGTAGGTGCAATACATATTTCACTTTGTTTCTTCTGCAACTTTTTGAAGTTAAATGAAGAGATAGAGAATAACTACACTAAATAGCAAAACTAGGTTGTCTAGATAATTACTTTGCCTTACTTCAATAAAGTTATTTTACAAGCCATAAAAGTCAATAGATATTTCTACAAATATTTCCATTTGTACATGTAGAGGAGTAGGAGTCATAATTACAACTACACCTAAATTCAAAAGTACTGCATTTTGGTATGATATCAAGAAATATTTATCTACGTTACTTTCCACGCATCAGTGATAACTGTAAATTTGCAACTACAACTAGTGAGGTGGGAGCACCCAAAAACGTCAATATAAGGAATTCAGCATAGTTGGAGGGACCTTTTCCTAGAAGTAGTATGTTTTTAGTATTAGCAAGTGGAAATCACGAATAGAGAAAAGAAATTACATTTTTGGATGTCGTATGTAATTTCTATGATTTTTTAAAGTACAAGCTCCCCAGAACATTGAAATAGTCCCATAGGTGGACCTACATTTGAACTTTGACGAACTCAGTAGTTAGCGAATCAAAGTGAAGTATGGGTCCTTCAAATGTATCAGCCAATCAGATTTTATCATTTGAAGGACACATTAAACAAAGTCTATGGACACAATTAGGTGAGTCTAGGGTACAAGAATGAGAACATGTGCACTAATGGGTATTTCTACTTTATTGAATTCTTATTAGATTCATTAGAGGCAAAACCACTTGGTTTTCTAAGATAGTGTATGAGGTGCAAGTTTTAATATTACATTGGTAGCATTTCTAAATAATAACATCAATGATGTTTTCAATTGATAGAATGTGTACTTTGTATGTGTTGTTCAATAGTGTGTGCTCTAGGGCTTTATTGGAGGCGATACTGATTTTGGAAATCCATATCTTGCGATTAACATCGACATGTTACACCAAGCGGACTTAGGTATCTTCAAAATCTTAATGGACATATTGCAAAGCATGTCTAAGGACTTGAGGCCTTCCCCTATTATTGAAATGGATAGAAGGCTATTGGTTATCAAAGAGTTAGTGCAATTCTTTCAATTTAGGGTGCTTGGAACTGATAGAGGTGGATACTTCACTTTGAATGCAAATTTTGTAGCATTTGAACACCGTTGTGTAATGTAGGTTAGTTATATTTGAACTTGAACATCACTTTATGAAATTCGTCACTATATCAATTGCATATTGGAAATATAAAGAAAAAATCTATTTTAAATAAAATAGATGTATTCAAAGTAAAAAAAATGATGACTATAGTGACTAACTATTTTGGTTGTTCATTAATAGGTGGTAGTTTTCAGCATGTTGGGACTGTTTACGAACTTCTTCATTGAAGCTGTTGTAAAATTTTTACAATGGTATCAATTTGCTTGCTGATCAAAAGAATTTTCAGAAGCATCACTAACAACAATGGATGATCGCATGAAGAGGTAATTATTTTGCCATTTCAATTTAGTATCTTGAAATTAGTTAGAAGTCACATTTAAGTTTGTAATGTAGTATTTCAATATTTGGAGTTGGCTTGTTGAATTTTGAAAAGGTAATGTAATGTTCTTATTTATACAATCGTGATAGTAGTATTTAATATTTCACTACGTACTAGTGCAAACTATGTTTGTATTTGTAATGATGGATACCTTTTTCATCAGACAAATGAGAAGTACAAATAAATCATCACGTATAATAATACAATAGTGTTCAGCATATAAATGTACAATTGCATAATTCTATTATTTATAAATATAGAAATATTTGAATAATTAAATGAAGATACAATGTAAAATGAAATGTTTAAAATTGTATGCATGTTCTAATAAATGTGACATTTGCTTCACGGATGTGATGACATTTAGAACACATTTGGAAATATGGCAGAAATCAAATTTCAATTTGGTTAAGATTCATGCCATGAAGCATTAGTCTTCTGCAATTCGTCAGTCAAGAACTCCAATGGAGTACAGTTTTAACATATATGAAAATTTGCACATTGTGTTGGTGAAAACAACATACAGGGTAGGGCAAGCAACAAGAAACAATTCCTAGACTTTATTGTGAAATACAATAGAAGATTAGAAGCACTATGGATGACTACATTCAAAAATGATGGATATTGCCCTCTAATTAGGAAAAATACAATATTAAACATGGTATGTTGGTGAATCTTTACTCTAGACCACCATTAAATTTTTTACCGTCTGATTAAATAAAAAATTATATGATACTAATGATTTTTTGCTTTCTCTCATACTATTGTTTTGAATTTGTAATTTGTGTTGTATAATTGTTTTTCAGTGATGACAAACCTTAGAGAGTGGACATCATATTTTGGCTAGCTTCCAAGTTAATTTGAAAATAGAGCTCTTTGATCTTGATATTGATACTGCAAGAGAAGTATATGTGGGTAATGGTCAATCAAAGAACAAACGCATATTGGCAAGAGTTTTACAATAAGATCTTTTCAGTAAAATGAAATTATCTTTGGAGATGTACATGAACCAAAATAATTTGACAAAGGTGTAGGTTTGTACGATGTTTTTTAGTGATTCACTTCTTGTGAAATTCATGTACAATTTTTTTCAATTCTTGAAGAATTCTAATATCTTAATGTGTTACTATATTTGTAGGTACTACAATGTTACAAGTCAATGGCTCTATGCCTTGGTGAGAGTTCAAGATATGGAGACACTTTAGTGTTCACACGTGCTACATCATGTTTCCATGGGAAAGAATGGTTTGGAAGTGTTTCAATCAAGATGGAAGGTGAAGGGTAGGAAGAAAAGACATCATATGGACAACTCTAATTGCTATTTAAATGTAATATGCAATTAGGGTAGGAACATACAAAAATAACAAAAGCATTGTGTCTAGTTCGAATGTACAAAGAGCTAGAACTACATAGGAATTTGAAATGTCCAAAATTGAAATGGGTAGAAGACGGTCTTGCATCATACAAGGTGATAGACATAGCATCTATATTGAAAGTTGTTCATGTTATTCCACATTTTTAGAAAGACTTCCATTTTTTTGTAAACACTTTTAAATTCTAAATGGAAATTATATTTGTCATGGAAAACTTACAACATTTATATGTGGATGTTGTGAGATTTGTGCACTTGATTCAATTGACCATAGTAGATATTGCATATTTATGTATGGAGAATTGCAATTGCATAGATGGTTATTGAAAATCATGCTTTTCTTTTCTCTTTTCGCATTGAACTTCGTTGAAGCTATGAAAGTAATTTTTTGGTGACCATTTTTGGCTATATTTTGTTGTTACTCTCCAAGGACCTTTAGGGGTGAATCTGTGAAGGAGTTTATACCTGTACTTAGACACTTTGTCTTGAAAAGTAAGGGATTGTGTTAGTTCATTGTAATTTGGTTTTCTACTTCAGAAAGAAGAAAGGATTCTATCACTTGTGGTTTTGGATTGAGATTTTGTAGAGAACGTAGTTCACAATAAAGTTTAATGTGTTTGGTAGTACAATACAAGTGTTGCACTTCTATTGCTATTTTCAAAATGATGAAACATTGTCTTCCTTTTCAAATTTGGTATACAAGTAATTAATATTGAATAGATTAGGGAATTCAAGAAAGACAAGCTTCCGTGGTAGATCTTTTGTAGAACATGAAGGGAAACATGGATTTGAAGTTTTGGGCGAATTTGTTGTTCAAAAGAAGTTGCATTTCGAATGTCTGTATCTAATAATGAATTTGTATTGTTAAACACTGTAAGATTTGTTTTGAATGTTCCAGCAATAAATTCTATATTTTCGAAGAAGTCATACATCAGTGTTCAACTTGAAGAGTACTTATAAGTTTTTTTTATATTAGTTTCTTATGAACAGTTTTTCTACAAAATTCTATAAATTTCATTATTATGCTTTTCAAAGAGAAGAGGAAGAAATCATTATCCTTTCATGTTGAAGGAATGTTAGTTTTGAATTGAAATTGAAATTGAAATTTTTTTGAATGAAAACTCTAAAGCACTCATAGTGCGTTGATCAGTAATTTCATCCAATGCTACCCACTTCCATCTAAGTACGTGTTAGTTGATCACTTAGTGGATATTCATGTGCTTTAATAATGAATTTCATTCAAAATTGTATTTCAACCATATTAATCTTGGACAAAGTGCTCCAATATCCATTTTTTGGAAGATGAATTCATTGAAACTACAATTTCATCATTGTAATTGTTGGGATGGAAGTTCTTCTATTTTGTGGAGTTACTATAGTACACTATTAGGTTGTTGTTCTTTCTAAGGGTTGGATTTGGTGTTAGTGGAGTACATAATTTTCTAAATGTAGCACTATGCAAGTACGTCAAGTGATTGACCAAGCCAAAACTACATTCACTTTATTTCAAAAGTGGATTTGCCAAGATGAAGTCAAAGATTTTAAGGACACAAGAATTTCAAAAAATCACCATGTTAAAAGAACCTTCTTTGAAATCCATTCCAACAAATTCTACTCCAAATTTTGGAAAAGGTAATATTTTACCTTGATATTAAATGTTGAAGAAATTTTGAAATTTTCCTTTCAAAATTCGTACAAAGTATTGGTGACAGTACTATAGTGGTGAATCAAACCATAGGAATGAAATCTACAACTCTTGGCTAGGTCCACAACTTTTATCAATTTGTATATTAATTCCAAAATATTCTTTCAAATAGAACTAAATAAATATTTTTCAGAACTCATCAATTTCGGAAATTAAACATGACATTTAGGAATTAATAGTGTATTGTATTAAGATTAATGTTGTACTATTACTATAGAATATAATACATGGCACTATTTTACAATACTGTATCAATATATGTACTATATTATTAAAATGCAGTACTGCAAAAGTATGAGCTTTGTCATGTATGATATTGCTACTCCAACATTACTTTTGCAGTATTGCTAAAGTACTAGTATAGCAACTTTTCATTTGCTGTTGGGGTTGTATTGTATTCAAACAGTAAGTACAATATAATATACTCATGTAATATTTAAACAATATACATGTAGTATTCAAACAATTTGAAAAAATAATTATAACATTTGTATAAACGCAGTAATACATATAGTACTGCAAAAATATTAACCTGTATAGTTCCTCCAGTAGTACTGCAATAGTACAACTGGAGTGGGGGGGCACTTTCCTGATGTAGTACTCTAGAACCCCGTCACTTTTCATTACGTGAAATAGCAACAAAAGTCACGAAGGACAAAACGTGGAGTTGACTTGGATATTGATATGAGATCATTTTCAGTGAAAAGTGACACAGGTCTGGAGCTCTGCAATGAAAAACGGCAGGATTTGCTCTAGTGCATGCTCTGAAGGTTGAGATATTTGAACTAAGTTATTGCAGCTGAAGCTACATGTAGTGTGAAAGTACAACAAATTAAAAATTGGTAAAACTGTCAGGTGCTTGTTATATAAGTCCTGAGCCTGGAGTTTGTGTTTCAAAGGTTGTTGAGTTCCTTTGCCATGATGACACATGGAGAGCTAGCATGCATATTTCTTCTCACCACTTTGTACTGGAACTCTTATCTCCTCTGTGCACACTCCCTGGAATCATTTGCTGAGGCAGAGGTACACCACTTCAGCAGGAAGTAGCTTAAATATGTTCTGGTTTTGCTTGGATGATGTTCGATACTTACCATAATTCTTGCTCTTCAATATCACATTAACAGTTGCTGGAAATAACCCTATTGTTCTCCACTAAGAGCATCTTTGTTTTATATGGGGGATTTCCATCAATTCTGTTTATTTGAGCAATTTTGCTCAGTTTTGTTTTGACCTCAATTGTGTTAAATGGCAGAATTGGAAGACTTCTGTCATACTGACGCAGTTTTAGTGTTTAACTGAAGCCTCAGATCTAATCCTGGCCTAGTCTTTCGAGATTTTGAAAATCCTCATTAATTTTCAGAACCTTGGGCACTTGAATGTCACATATTTGGCACTTTGAAAGACGTGATACTTAACCAGTAAGATTGTTTTTTAGTGACCAATTTCCCTCAGTTTTCTACTCCGTAATAAGCATATGACCAATTTCACAAAACTTGAGTCAAAACTTACCTGTCCTAGTGATTTCAGACCTTGCAATTGCCACAGTTTAAAGAAAAGTTTATCATTCAATATCCTATTCTGCTTAGGATATCACACAGCAGACGGAAGTGAGAAGATTGACTGCCCTAATTTGAGTTAGAGAATACATCGTTAGGGCTGTTGCAGTGCACACCTTCAAGTTCTACCTGATTAATATCTTCTTGCTGTCCATTTTGAGTTTGGCATTGATTCTGAACATCAAATTTCTCGTCATGAATACTACCTTAGTCTAGCCTCCCAAAGACTTTTTCAAATCTTCTTTGAGAATCTCCTCTTACTATGGAACACAATCCTTGCACTCTTCAAACCCCAATTGTTTACTATAGCTTGGATCCAGAATACTTGCATGCCAACTCTACCGTAGTAGGAATGGATGGAAAGCTGCCGATTTTGATGTATAAACTGCACAAACTGCGAGTCTTTCATTTGATGTAGCTAGTGTCATGGATTGCAGTGGCCAAACCATGGAGGTGGACTTGAGAACCGACGAGAGGCCAGGCATGAGCAAAAAATAAGCCCTCACACTCTTGGCAAGCTGAAGAAGAAGTGGAGTGTCACCACGTCGGGGGATGTCACAGCCACTCCTGCAATTGCAAATGGTATGGTCTACTTCCCAACCTGGACGGGTGAAGTTTATGCAGTGCAACAAACAGATGGGAAGCTGGTGTGGCGAAAGAACTTGACGGACTTGGTGGGAAGCAAATCGGTTATCCTCTCAAGGCACACGCCCGTGGTGGAGAAGGAGTATTTGCTTGTAGGAATCTACATTCCAGGCCTTCAACTGGCTCTCAACATCAACACTGGAGATTTAATTTGGTCCAAGCTTTTGGATTCCAACCCCTATGCCTGCATCACCATGTCAGGCTCTGTCTACATGAGGTAATTAATGCTATCCTGCACTTAGTTTCCCCTCGGACCTAAAAGGCACTTCATCACTGATCAAGAGTCATTCCCAATTTACATGAATTTAGTCAAGCTCTCACAATCATCCTAAACCGAACTACTTGTTTAAGCAAATTTGTGTAACTTGACCCATCCATGCTGGAATCAATCAACCCCCCAAAAAATGAATCTCAATCATCTACAACAATTATGTCTTCTAACAGAATTGGAGTGTAATTTTCCGATGTCATTATCTCAATTTTCTCTATTACTTTACATGCAGAGAGGTCACAAAAGCATCTTCCCTGCATTAACTATTGTACTCTAGCTTTAGAAGAATTTTTGAAATTCACTGAGATAATTAGGAGCAAGGATTGGTTGCTCTCATAAAGAAGATTATGCTAGTATCTATAGGAATTTTGTGCACAAGGAATTTGGGTAGCCCCTTTGAATCAACATAGTACTTTTAAGACAAGATGGAATCATCTCTATCCTAATTCACATTTCATTTGTGGCAGTGAATATTATATAGGGGTGTCATCACTATCCGAGGGTGTTTTAGAAGAACCATGTTGCTCATTTCAAGGAAGTATGTTAAAACTAGATATCAAAACAGGAAAGATCAAGTGGAAGACAAACATGCTACCTGACAACAATGGCAAAGTAGGATTATACTCAGGTGCAGCCATATGGGGAAGTAGTCCACCGATAGATCCCAAAAGAAAAGCCGTATACATTGCCACTGGTAACCTCTACTCCTCTCCTCCCTACGTCATTGCATGTGAACAAAGAGAAAACAACAAAACACATCGTGATGTGCCTGATCCATGCATTAGTCCAAATGATCATTCTGAGTCCATTCTCGCCTTGGACTTGGATACGGGAACAATTGTATGGGCTCAACATTTGGGAGGCTATGACACTTGGACATTTGCATGCATTCAAAATGGGCCATCATCACCCAATTGCCCTCCTGTAGTGGGACCAGACTATGATTTTGGAGAAGCTCCTATGATGCTCACTATCAAAAGGCATTCTATGGATGTGGGCATGGAAGATGGTGAATGTGTTGACATTGTTGTTGCTGGACAGAAAAGTGGGATTGTTTGGGCACTTGACCGTAACAATGGAACACTTGTGTGGGATGCTGTAAGTAATCTTTAACTTCTCTTCTAAATATATAAGTACTTCATTTTTAACTCTTAGTAATCACAATGAATGACTGTAATGTTCAAATTTAATTAAGATGGGATCAAAGTGTATGTTGACCAAATTATTGAAAAATCTTGTTTGTAGCGGTAAAAAATTGGACAAACACTAAGTCTCCATAAACCCAAGTCAAAATTTCTAAAGACAATGAGGTTGAATTTTAGCCATCTTAGTCTATTAGGAGCTAGAAATCAAGCTTCAATTAAGAATCATTGATTGTTGTTTTACTCAATAGTAGTTTTTAATTTTACAAGAGGGATTTTAGATGAATTATTTGTAATGTCAAGAGGAAAAAGTCATAGAATGTTTAAACAGATGTTCTTCAATGTCAAATGTAGGGATTCAATAAGTTATATAGAGCATAAGTTAGCAATTAGAAAAAGGGATTTTGAATGAAAAAGACTCCTTGAAATATGTAGGAAAAGCATATATATAAATATATATATGTGCTCAAAACAAACAAAGATTGGAGTATTTTCTACAAAACTCTATAGAACTCGATCATCATATTTTGATAACATTAAATTTTCACATATTTTGTTGTTTTGTATTGTTTTGTACTTGAAGGTAACTAGACCTGGAAGCCCTCTAGGAGGATCAATTTGGGGAGCAGCAACTGATGGTCAATGTGTCTTCACCAATGTGGTTAATTTTTTGAAGGAAAATTTTACATTGCTCCCATCCAATGTTGTCACAACAAGTGGGGGTTGGGTGTCCATGAATGCGTCCTCAGGTCAAATTTTATGGTCCACACCATCCCCAGATGGATCTCTTCCCTATGGACCAGTCAGTGTTGCAAATGGATTGGTACTCACAACCTCTTTGGGATCACCAAACGGAACAATGTATGCATTGGATCCAAAGTCAGGCAAGGTTTTATGGCATTACAATATTAGTGCTTCCATAAATGGGGGTGTCTCCATTAGCAATGGGTGCATCTATTTTGGGGAAGGCATTACATCTGCAATAGGTGGCACAATTGCAAATTTAACAGTTGGTCATGCTGTAGATGCCATTTGCATCGCTTAAGCCCTAAAGTAGTACCCCGCATAATCAAACTTGGAATTGTGGATGTCAAAGTCCACTCCTTCATTCTAATGTTATGCCAAGGGAACCTATGATAGCAGATGTATCAAGTTGAGAATCAGAAGAGTGGTGTTATAAAAATATTTATGGCCATGAATTGCAAAGTTGCCATTTTGGGGAAAAAAGGGTGTATTTTAGTAAAGCATCCTTGATTTTTTAATGGAATTTTGTCATGTACCATGCTTTATTTTCTCTATGAAATATTTTTGGATAGAGCTCTTTGTGGTTAAATTCTTTCCATGTGAAGTTCATGTATATATAATAACATGAAGATTTTCGGAACGTTGGGGTTTGGCCTGGCATCACACAACTTGTGGGTGGAATGAACATTGATATTCCCAAGTTGTTTGATGTCATACTTGCTATGGACCACTATGCCTAGCATGCATGGGACACAAAGATGCGACTATTATCTACAAAAAAAAACCAAATGGTTTTCTCAAAGCAAACATGTAGGGAAGTGAAGTTGCTTATTTAGGGAAGTGAAAATTGGTTGAAGACTTCTAGTACCTTAAGGTAGACGTACCTTAAAGTAATAGGATTTGTTTACTAACATCTAAAAAATGACCCAAATCCAAGCACAGATGGATGCAAAGCAAATAGGTGGGGTTATAGGGTTGCTATTTTGTGAATGTGTGAGTGTGAGCTTGTGAGCATAAATTTTTTTAGAGATTCCATCTAAAATTTTTGGATAAAATTTACTATTTTTAGTAAATTTTATTAATACCCTGAACCTTAAACTTATTACCATGGTCCCTTGAACAACCTTAATGTGCCATTTATTGGACTTTGTTAGATTTTAAGAAGAAAACAATTGGTGATTAATTAGGGTTCTTTTGAAATCAAAAGAGGTTGTTCCATTGAAATTTAGATTTTTAGATCACTCCCCTCTTGCTTCTCAGTACCTCTCAATGCCAAAGAGAACCCCCTAGCCAAAGAATTTTTTTTAAAATTTTTAAAATTTGCCAAGGTTGGGGGGCTCTCCTTGGTGCCAAGGGGTACCAAGCAACAATAAGGGAATGATCAATCAGATGACCATCTAATCAAGATGGAAGAGATGAATCCTTAGGAGGTCCCACGAAAAGACAATGATCAACTAATAAACATTTTGGTGTAACTAAACTCATTCCTTACAAAATAATTCCTATCAACTAAATATTTTCTTAAAATCTTAACAATCTTAATAATATTTTCTAAAATCTTAACAAGTCCGATTACAAACACATTAAGTCATAAGTGTGGGTACCCCCTCCATCAACCTCGAGAGGATCTACACTATAAGATAGTGATCAACAAAAATGAAAATTGGGGAGGCTAAGCTCTTTTCATACCATTAGAAAAATCTAAACCCTACAAAAGGCCATTTAAGTTTCATTTTAAATTCAGCACCCCCATAGTCCAAATATAGAAAATATAAATTAAAAAAAATAATCTTTCTTTGAAAAAAATTCAAATCTCCATTCTAACATGGCACTAGTAGTGCCCTATCAAATATATATATATATATATATATATATATATATATATATATATATATATATATATATATATATATATAATCACATCGTTTGTCACGGCCCTAGTAACACTTTACAGCTCCAACCAAACTTCAAGAGCCCTTCACAACTTTTAGGGCTCCCCACGCTCCATTATTGGTATCACTTGGGCCCAACTAACTAACATTGCACATGCCACGCACTCCCAGCATTAGTTCCCATTTCCAACTCACATTGCTAAGTCCTGGTGCTCAGGACTTCTAGCACGCACTCCACTCGTGGCACTTGGCATGTCACTTGGTGACATAGGGTGGAACTTCCATCTTATTGTGCTAGGACTTGTGGTGGCACTACTCACTACAATCCTAACCGCCCTTGATTGTCACCCCACTTCATACTAGGCCCTTTTGTGTACTTGGTACTTTTACAGCAACACTAATTGGGACTCACAACTCGAGATAGACACATAAGTGTTCCAAGGAGCCTTGAAGCCGGTGGTGAAGTTACATCACCATCCATGAGTCACCGGGACTCACCAAGGCTCCTAGAGTGAGTGAGGAGGGAGACCAATCCCTCCTATAGTACTCTCTATAGTCTTTGGTAGCCCCCCCCCCCTTGTGGGTCAAAGGGACTTTCCAAACCCCCTTGGATTTTGGAAGACCACCCATTTCCAACCGAAATCCCTAAGTTCCCACTCCGTTTGGAGTTCCGAACTTCCAAACGGCATAATTTTGTTGTCAAGGATTCAAATCCCACATGCAAGCCCATTCTGGATATCTACGTGACAAGTAGATGTCGATGAACTACTCACTTGTCCCATTTGGAGAAGCTCTCACAAAGTTATGGCCCTCCAAAGATTCGGGTTCACCGGGAGTGGCGTCACGCCTTCACCACGGCCCTTGTCTTGGCCATAACTTTTGGCTCATGGCTTAGAACCTCATAATGCTTGTCATTCTAAGTTACTTGTCTTCGTAGATTTTCAATGATATGCTACATGCCATGCTTTGTTGAGTGATTCCTTAAGAACCCCTCACACCTAGCCTTTGAGTGTTCTAGCGTCACCGGGACACCTCCAACTTTGAACGGCCATAACTTCTAGCCTACTAGTCCAAATCACGCGTTCTTTAGACAGTTAGAAGCGTATTCTCAAGAGCTTTCCAAGCATGTATTATATGCCCCTATGACCTTCATAAACAAGGCGCTATTGTGCCTTGTTTTCTTGGGAGTCTCTCATTTCTTCCTTCTTAGCCTATTGCAAGGCTTGGGAAGTCACCTCCAAGGTCCCCCTTGCTCACTAAGGCACTTCGGGCACCGCAAGGAGATAGGGGCATGACACCGTTGCCATTTAGACTCGTGGCCTTCTATAGGATTCATAATTTTTCTAATGCATAATGAAATCTTCTCAACAATTTTTTTTCTAAAAACTAGACAAATCCAATAACATCACATCAAGAAAAAATGATTGGTACCTTGCCATTGACCTCAAGAAGATCTATGCTATTATAGGACAATGATCAACAGATATTCTAAACAAACTTATTTCCATCTCCATTCATCTTTCACATCAATTACATTCTTCATCTTTATAGTCTATATTGTTAGACGAGATTGAAAATTAGAACTTTCATTTGAATTTTACATATTTAGGATAATAGGTCTACAATAATAGGTCCATGGTAGTAGTACTAAAATTTGTTAAAAATAATAAATTTTGATCCAAATTTTAAGATGGAATTTGTTTTTAGAAATATTATTAAGTTTTCTAATCCTTCTTCAAACTTCTAGGCCCAATGCTCACATAACCCTTGCTCAACACTCATAGGCTCATACTAGCACACTCACAAAATAGCACCAATGAGTAGGATTACATGAAGTTGTCTTAGTCATGAGGGTGTTTTTTGTTTTGGCCAATCTCCTATGCAAAGACAAGTTATGGTCTTAGGCTTTTGGATGTTTTTGTGACCACTTGAATGTGTGTAAGTCTATACTCCACAATACGTGCATCTACATAGTTGTTTCTATAAAATTGTATTTACATTCATATAAGCTCAGAAAAATATTAAACCAATTTTGTTGGTTTCCTAAATCATTTCCTAACAAGCACATGTCATTTTCTTTGTAACTACTCTCAATATCTATGGATCTTGAATAAGTGTTACTTTTAAGTACATCTACCTTAAAGTGGGTACTGACATGACCGCCATTTTTTGCTACTTTGCCAAGTTAATATTACTAGACTAGTCGGACTTTCATACTTTCTTGTTGGCAAGAAAAAGGAACATCCCATCCACCAAAGAACATAACCGTATGCAAAAGTCATGAAGAGTCAAAGTTCTTTATGGTATAGTTTCTAAAATCATTTCCTCGACATACACATATTGTTTTTCAAGATGTAACCATAGTGATGATGGCGGTTTTAGAGAAGGTGAGATTTGGGATGTAGCCACCTTATACCAATGGTGAATAAGGCCATGGGAAGCCCATGCACATCCCACAAATCATACAGGGTGAATCCTTATTGTTCAATCAGGCATCACGATTTTCAAGCTTCCAGGTCCTTCTCCAAGCTTCGGCAACCTACTGACCGCCAGGCGGAAGACATTAACCAGAAGGTCCGCAACACGGACCGAAGGTCGGCGAAGGTTCTAGAGCCATCGTCTCCCTTCTTGTTCCTTCTAGATACCAGCATGGTGTCCCATATAAACAATCTCCCTCAAGACAATTGCACATTGCAACCAATACATCATGCTCTTAGTACTGAAAAACCTTCCCACATGCTGAACTTCAAACTTGTGCTATAAGATTATTGCTATAGATCGCTCAATCTTGCGTTGCATTATATCAGCATTGTAAGAGATCGTCAGCGGTGTCGACTTAGACCTTGCTCTGGTTCTTGTTGTGCGTTTAATCAGCTCTCGCCGTTAAGAATGGCACTCTCACCGTTCTTCGGGCGCCGGAACACCTTCTGGGACGCCACTGACCCGTTTGATATGGTGGTGTCCGTGTTCGACAACACCCCGGCCAGCTCCTTCGCTCGCGACGCGCACGCGGTGGCGAGCACCAACGTGGACTGGAAGGAGACCTCTACGGAGCACGTGTTCAAGGCCGACCTGCCAGGGCTGAAGAAGGAGGAAGTGCAAGTGCAGGTGGAGGACGGAAGGACGTTGAGCATCAGTGGGCAGCGCACCAAGGAGGAGGTGCAGAAGACGGATACCTGGCACCGCGTGGAACGGAGCGGCGGGCAATTCATGCGCAAGTTCAGGCTCCCGGAGAACGCGAACCTGGATCATATCACGGCGAAGGTGGAGAACGGAGTGCTCACGGTGGTGGTGCCGAAGGAGGAGAAGAAGAAACCGAAGACGCGCAGCATTGAGGTCGGTGGCCAAGGAGATCAAGCCCGCGGAGGAAACTGCAGCATGATCGTCGTGAGTAGTTGAATTGTAGAGTTATGGAGGCCTGTTGTAGGAATTTGAGTGCTTTTTGAGCTTGGAATTGGGAACCTGAGCTCAAGTTTCTGGCTCAGTGGACGCTCATGGCGTAGCCAATTTGGTTCATCTCCAGAAGGCAGTCAGTATATGCTACTAGTACCGGCTATAGCACGAGTATGTAGAGAATAGTGATCGAACAGGAGTTCGTTTTGCGTGTACGTAAAAGTATTTTTGAGTAACTGAATAAAAAACAGCAGGTTCTCTTAACTGTATGCAATTGCGTGAGGTTTCCGATTGCTGCTTGGTTTCAAGCTCAGAGAGTACTCTGCCGTTACTTTGATAAGACCTTGGATTCTGCAAATGTACGTCAAGGAAGTGCTGCACGAAGTCATATACAAAGGATGAACTCCTTGTCGACGTAGTAGAGGAGATGTTCGGAGGTCATTTTCGACTCCCTGGCCAGTTTGAAGCACAATTGACAGCTGCGGAAGATTTGTATTATATCGCAAGATTCGACAATCCAAGAAATCCAAGCCAATGTCACTACACCTCCAGTTGTTGAGAAACGGCTGCAAAAACCGTTACAAAAACCAACCACATTGACAGATGAACACACATGGTAAGTTATGAGCCGATTCAATTGATCTCCATGAATTCAATGATATCGCTAGCGATTGGTCCGCAACAATCAGCGCCGTGATGAAAGCGGCAGTTTAGAGCAAGTTTAGCTGTAGTCTGTCCAACGGTCAATCAAGGGCTTCAGAATAGGGTTATTCATCTCTCAAAGAGTCGCAACGAACAGTACTGCCTTGGACGAGATCTCGGACGAAGTTCTAAAACTGATGGAAAAATGAAGGGGACGACATTCACCTCCACTTTGTTCCTCGCAATTCAGATCGCAGGAATTCACGGGGATGCCAATCAGGGTCCATTCTGCGCGAAAGCGATCGCAAACTACAACACCAGCGGGTCATGTCCCGAGGTCTCGACCTTCGACATCATCGACACAGCAGCGTACGCGGGCGTGTGGTACGAGCTCGGAAGCACCGCCCAGTTCAAGCTCTTGTCGGAGGCCGGATTAGACTGCCTGCAAGCCAATTACACACTGCAAGTGTCCAACGCCACGACCTCGCTCGCCGTCGTGAACAGCGGGAGACGCTCCCTGGGACCCGTGGCCACATTGGGTGTCACCAGCATCAGCACAGGCGCCAAGGATGTGTGCATGAGCGCTCGCGACGTGTGCGCGTACCTGGGGCCTCCGAGTGGAATGATGCAGTCCGTCAGCGAGCTTAGGAGAATCGCCTCCATTGTGCGCAAGGAGCTTCCCGATCAGGCGACGAGTCTCGACGACGTTGCGCAAAAGATTGAGGGCTATGGAAGCAGCATCTCCAAGGAGTTCACTATGGTGGCGGAGCATGTGCAGACCATTCAGAAACTGGATGGATACCTCAGCGCAGGGAACAACACCACGACGGCCAACGTTGAGCAGATCAAACAGGAGATCATTGAAATCTGCAGGCATGTCGACACGCTTGCGATGTTGGTCGATGAGATGGCCACTGCGAGGAGTGTTCTCGGGCAAGTGCGTGACACACGACTCTTCTCGTCTCCTCTCTCGTCTCCAACCCTAAACGCTTATGAATTTCTAATTCAACTCACCTCTATATTATGACACGTTTGACAAACCCTAATGCATAGTCATTCTTCAGAAGATTCAGTCATCAAGTTCCAAATTGTAGAAACGTAATTAATATCCAGGAGTTTCACAATACAGTCACTGTAACTGCATCTGATATCACCTAATTGTAATAGGTATGTTTTAGGGGTGAATGGACGAAAAGGGGAATCTAAACCACCGTTCAGACTGAAAATGTTGATGTTCACGAATGACAATATCTGGTGCAATGAGGGTTGTTCTCCACGTTTTGTGACGACTTTGTTCATGCAGTTTTCCAATCATCATCAGACCCAGAGTGATTTTGGGGCATGTGTTTGATTTAATGAACTGGTTTGCTCAAATTGCTATCTTTTTTTTAGTTTCGATTGCTAAATCTCGATGAAGCTAGGTGGTCAAAATCGATCTCTATAGCCCACAAAATTTTTACTATGAATAATCCCTCAATTTGCATGAGAATGAGTTGAATTCAATTCTCAACACACTCTCTTCGATTTGATCTCTGATCTGCCTAAATTGTCGCATTTCGGTGAGGTTTCCTAAATTATGGCTCTTGTTCTGAAGCTCCTGGTGATATTGCAATGTGAGCAGGCGGTGTTGAAGCTCCTCCTAGCCGGGAAATTTGTGAGTACAGTGGACGTAACGGAAGCATCATCCCTAATCGGGACCGCAGAACAAAACATCCTGCTGCGAGCAGATCGAATGAAAGCGAGCCTACAGGCCATGAGCACTGCTGCAGAGGTTTTCGTCGCTGATACACGCGTGCCCTACCGAAACATTTCGTGGGGTTTGCCTGGAGTTGCCACTCAGAACGTCACCAACAAAGGGAGATTAGAGGTTGACTTGATTCTCACCCCAAATCTCTGGGAAATTTATCTTTACCAAAAAAAAATCGTTTTGCGTGCACTCATTTCACTTTCGACTGTAGCTATACTATTGACAATTCGGTCACTCAGTAATGTGAGAATCGGTTATGTCAACAGTCACGTAGTGCCGAGACTCTGCAACCTCAAAAATGAACAAATACAGAATCACGTCGCATGTGTTCTAAAACTCAAACAATTGCGAACTAGTAAGCTTAGTGTGCTCTGGATTGTATTCGTTAAGTAGAGAGTAAATGTGAGTGTGCCATGGCCAATTCTGATTTTAGGGCCATATGTGACACGCTCTCATTTACTTTGTACCTAACGAATACAATCCAGGCATTCTAATTGTTGAGCTCTATTTTCGTCATTAATTGGTTATATTAGATTGAGTATTCCATGTGATATGCTATGACTTTGTGGTGGGCATATGTCACAACTTATCTTGACACTCCATGACTTGGTGTGACATGGATCCACTACAAACAATACTCAAATCTAAATCTAGATGGACAAGAAGTAAGACAAGTTTTTTATGCCACTTCTAATGCATAGATCCTAGTGAGTTAAACCTTCAAATCTAATTATAGTTATATCTCATGAGCTAGGAAATTTGCATTTGACATCTCATATGAATTGCACCAAAAAAATAAATTTGAGAGGATCATTGAATTATAAATACTTTTGGTATTCTCATTCTTCTAGGAATTGCGGATGAGCCATGGGCATGAGGAGTTGATGTCATTAATTCAAGGTTTATGAAATGGTTTGATTGCAATTTTTGTGTTTGATGATGTGCAGTTCTCCATCTTGGGAGTGACAACACCATATAACATTATAGCTATAGAAGGATTACCTAGCAAAGGCTATGAAGCAGCGCTTGTATACTCGTGCATAGAGAATCATGTGTTGGGGACCATCCAACAAGTGTTCTTCCTATTGTCACGACAACCAACTCTTCTACCTGCGACATTTAATCACTTCTTGGGCGTGGCCTCATCCTTGGGGGTAGACCTTGATTGCGAGAATCCCTTTCTCACATCTAGTTGCAATTGTGCATCTTTTGTTGAGTCTTGTTCTCATTGGACGCCATAGCCACTAGTGGAGGACAACCACCATTTGAATGTACTAGTAATTGTCTTATATCCCATATAGGGTGATTGCAATTTTCTACCTTCTATTTTTGTTCTTACCAAAGGAGAGGAGGCTTTAAATTGACAAAAGCTTCCCTAAGAAAGTTGTGTAGATGCTTGTTCCAATTGATAACAACTTGGTTTGCAAGTTTGCTTATGTTCTAGAGAGTTGTCAAAAATAGGAACAAAAGAGTGTTATATAGATATGTAATTTTGGCATATTTGTAGGGTAAATGTCTTAATTCCTAAATGTCCAAGTATTTTTTAGAGCTTCTTTAAATTTTGATGATTTTTAAAATTTTTCAAAATTGTAACCATACAAATTCAAACTAGACATGAGTTAGAGATCACATTAGAAAAGAAAATACAACAATATCACTTATGGATTAAAAGATTATAATGTTTGATCACGAGGGTGTTAAAAATCTGAAAGTGATTGAAGTCTTTCAATCTTCTTCACATGTCAAATTTGAAATTGTGGTCACTAAGAAAATCTATACCTTAAATGATAAATTGTTTGTTTTGTTTGTTTGTTTGTTTGTTATGGTGTGTCTTCCAGTTGCATTCTTTGTATTGTTGGAAAGCTCTTTGCAAGAAAAGGTGCATGGACTTTGTTTTGTGGCTTTGGGACCTAGGGTATAAGAGATAATAAAAATTGAAGTTTTTATGAAGTAAAAAATTAGAAAATTATTTTAACTTTTATCCTAGCTATGAGAATGGCACAAGGCAAACTTGTATGAGGGTAAAGGACATAACATGCATAGCCCCAAATAATTTATGACTTCTCAAAATCTACTTTACAAATTTTTAAAATGACTTTTTGTTGTGTTTTTACTCAAAGATCTAGTGTATTATCATTTCTAAGGAGCCCTAATACTAAAAATCAAGATTTGCAATGGATACCCTTGTAGAAAATCTTGAATAGGAGATCATAATCATTGATTTTCAAAATCAAATTTTTGATGCTAATTTAGACTTTTAAAACTACAAAAAATAGTAACTGGCTAAGGATTTTTTTAACTTCAAAGTTCTATCAACACTAAAATTTGGTGCCTCACACATTTAGGAGTTAAATTCTAAATGTGAGAATATGAATATTTTACATGTTTGACATATCATGTAAGGGATGATTACAACAATGGAGGTTCAATAATATATATATATATATATATATATATATATATATATATATATATATATATATATATATATATATAGACACACACACACACACACAAAATTAAGCTAATCAAGATCTCACTAATTAATAGAATATAGAATTAAGGATAATGATTGGATGGATGGATAAAATTTCATCTTAGATTTCAAGATTTGTAGAATAGTTGAAATTTCCCTTCACCAGCAATCATGCTAATTTCAAGTAACCACTTTTTTTGTAAATGTTGTGACAAACTTTCATATCTCTTCTCATGGCCATTTTTTTCAAGTTGAAGATACATGTGCTTTGGATGTACATAGACTACCAATTTTTGGTAATTGGAGAGAAAAAAACATTGTTTACAAAACTTTAATTTGTCTTTGGCATGATTCTCAAGTTAAGCATTCAATATAATGTTTTTTTAAAATATACAAAAAGCTAGATAGTCAAAGTTTTTGGTTGTGATATTAGACTAACTAATATTTCAAAGATTTGCATAACCAACATAAGAAAAACTACAAGTAACTTGAGGAATAACTTGAGGAATTGATTGCTACAAAAGCTAATTCAAATTTACTGTGCCCCACACTAATAACATTGACTCGCACAAATTTAGGAAATATGCAAATTTAGGAGGTGCATTAATGTGTGTTTTTATAGTATTTTAGATAAAATTCAATATAGTATGGTTCCCAATATTTTCAAGCTACCTCAACCATTGTTATTTTTTTCCATATTTCATCCACCTTTGACTTATTTCATTTCCTTCCATTCAAAGGTTCACACTAATTAGATGACATTAATCTAAAATGATCAAATAATTGCAATGAGATTCCCACTATCCAAAATCATGTTCTAATTGATTTAACTTGTCTAATTAAAAGAACTCAAAAGAAAACTTTAGATTTGAAGCTAAGAGCTTCTTTACACCAAGGCTAGATGAAGGGGTCATGAGTATTCAAAGGGATCCCACATTTTAGATGTAACGATTGGAGGTGGGAGCACAAGGATAAAATTAGTGATGACACTTGGTATGGTCTTGGTGTAAATCCAAGAGAGACCATAGCAAGTCTATATCTATTTATTATGGAATATTAGATTTGACATTGTGAACTGCAAGATCAATTAAATAAACAAAATCTAAATTTGTGAGAATTTAGCCCATCATGGTCTTCAAAATATCCATTAGGCTTATCCCCAAGAGGTCCATGGGTAAGAAAAAAAGCTCCTTAAAACCAGCATAACATTGTCTACTTTGATACCATTTAGAATTCCAAGTGGACTTCTCATTCATGATGAATGGCATGGGCCTTGACCAAAGTGTAAACCCAACTTGGACCACTACCTACTTCTGGACTAATCACTACTATGAGGATTCAAGAGGTCCCTTGATCTGACCTTGATGTAAACTGGCTCTAAGTTTGTTACAAACAAATCACATCTAAACTTTTTTCCCACTGCCAGTCGGCGTCACACTTCCATGGCCCTGCTCTCGTTTGCAAACATAGCATAGCTTCTTCGAAATTCAGCTACTGCTCGATACACAATTCAGGTCATTGCCAGGAAGAATTGAGATCTCACATGCTTTCGGTACTGCGGGTCTGGACGGACGCCTGGTGGTTTGAAATTGGAAATCTTCTTTCCATTTTCTCAAAAGAAACTTTAAAAAATTGCGGGATGAATTTGCCTCACTCCCAGGCCAGCTTCCATCGTTGGAGCATTTTGGGGGGAATGACCCACTTTAGAAATAGCTAGCGATTGGATTTGAGTGCACTAAAAGTTGTTCCCATGTGAGTGTGTTTCCAGGTGTGTTTCACCAATTCATCATTTCACCCCAACGCCTTCGTAGAATTTGAACCATGCCGGTATACTGTTGCTTTGGCAGCATTTCCTGGAAAGCGAAGACAGCAAGTGTTGCGTGCGGGGTAACATTCCGATCTAACACGATTGCACGCATTCCCTTGTGAATCAAGCTTTTTTCAATCCACCTCCACGAACTTATTAGATCCCTTAGGGAGTGCACTCCCGTGCATGTGAGTGCTCAGCATTTCGTTAGATGAATCTGGGTCTTTTCCATCCGCTGCTAGTCGAGCTGAGATTCGTTGTTGCCAGTGCAAATTTCGGTTGTAGCGCGCGCGTTCTAAGTGGTGAACTTCCCTGGAGCTCTCCCGACTTCGCCATTGAATCCCAATGCTTCCCTTCTTTATTCTGTCGCTTCTTCTGTTCCTTCTCGTGACGGTGGTGGTCATCCCCGCCCTGACGCAGCAGAGCCGGGCGGTGGTGGACGAGGTGGAGTGCGCGCGACAGGCGACATCGGGTGGTCCGTCTCTCTGGACTGCGCTGGCGGCTCTGCTGCTGCTTCTCGCCTGCGTCCCCGGAGGTCCGTTGGCACCCGTCATGAACACGGCCCGCTGATCCCTCAAGCTTGTATTTCCGGTACTAAGACCAACTCCCCTGGAACTTCATAAATTCAAGTGTGAAAGCCCATTTGGTACCCATTTGAATGAGATCGATCCTGACGAAGCCTTCAATAGGATCTCCTCGTCTAGATCGTGTTCGTAGGGGTCTTTCGTGTGGAGGAGTCACAAGGAGATTGTCAGTCTGTGGTTCCCGGATTGCGATTCTTGGTTTACAGAGATAAATTGTGCTACTGATGTTCTCCGTTTGCCTCTTCTTCCTGATTCTAGTGGAGATTTTTCTGGGAAACTCCTGATATTTTCGTAAGGGAAAGAGGGATTATCTTCCTGTGGGCATGAGGCGTGTTTGCAGACTGATAGCAGGAAGGTCCACTCAGTTTTTGTGAAATTCTGGCTTCGCTACTTCTCGCTCTTCAGTGTTCTTCACCACGACCTCTTTAACCCCTTATTAGCCTTCTAATTGATGTTCAAGATGCCTCTTGGTATTAATCTTCTATCCCTAACCAAGGATTCTTGGTTTGTCAATGACCTATTTGATTGTGAAAATTGTAATTCAGATGGAGCCAAATCTTATATCCCGAGACTCGGTGAAGAAGATTTTTAAGTGTCGGTCGAAAATAAACGAAATTGGACAATCGAAAGTCTCCGTATGACCTACTCAATACTGATAAAAATTTCAGGGTTTCATAATACTGCTTTTCGGGATTTCATGTTACTGCTTCTCAGGGGTTCTTCATACTGCTTGGGGTCTCAAAACAATGACCGACACTGTTCGAATGTGTGATAATTGTGCTAAGTCAACGATAGTCTGACAAGTGTGTAGATTTATGTTTGTATACATTTAGGTCATTTTAGAGAGGTTCAAATTAAAGAGGTATGTGTGTGGTTTGAGTGTGTTTTATAAATTATGTGTTTGTTTTGGTCAATTGTTCTATGAAAATTTTGCTCTGCAAGTTCCTGGAAGATGGTTAGGGAGGAAACAAGCTGCCTTGATAGCCATAGAAGACCCGGCAAAGATTGAGTCCAAGCCTTTTTGTGAGGAGCGCTAGAACCGCGTAGGTGAAGTACTTGGCACAATTAATCGCAATAGAAATGTCGCGAGTTTTGTAAACGACAACAGTTTCTTGGTTGTCTCCTGATTATATTGCTGAAAAATTTCCATAATTTGAAAATGTTCATGGGCTTGGCAGGTTGTTATGAGAATACCCGTTGGAGGTTGAGGAGGGGTTTTGGCCATGAGCTCACGTGAAAGAAGGAAGAGTGTTCCAACGGCAAATTGGAGAGAAGAAATTGAATTGGACTGAATACCAATTCCAAGGTTACAGTACATCCTCTGAGCAGCCAAGGTAGTTATAAACCCCTTGTAGATCTTAATTTCTTGTCTTATCATGACACATAAATAGCACCAGTCCCAAGTTTGGGGGAAATTGTGTCACTTGTTCATTAGTTGTTCAGAAGAAGGATATATACTCATAACCCTTCTATGCAAAGTGAATCCTGTGATCAACCAAAGAGTTTTTAAAAGTTCAAATTTGAACGTGCAAGATTCAAGGAAACCACTTAGCATATGTCTGACAACCTTGTTAAGCCTCCCGGCTTTCAAAATCTAGTTCACAATAATGGAGCAACAGTCAATACTCCTATTTCCTACATGAAATTCTGCACTGATTTCAAATTAGTCATGTTGCTGAGTCTATCTGAATAGATATAAGAGAATTCTACCAACTTCTGTCATCTGCTACACCGAACCGACTTAAATTTCAATCCATTGAGCGGACATATGAGCTTCTAAATGAACTCTGACATGTGTTCAAAACATGACAAGTAGAACTTGTGCAGTTACATGTGCACACAGCATGCGAGATTCTCAAGATATAGTGGGAGTACGAAGTAATTACAGAGTGTGCAATTAATGAGTGCACACCTGATACTTTCTAGTGGAAAATGGCTTACTGTTTATTTTGAACAGGACCAGCCAAATACGCACCAAGAATTCTTCTCTAACTGGCTAGCTTCAATCAGCCAGTGCTGAGGCTGAAGAGATATAAACTTGACATTTGAGAATCCAGCGTGAGCCAAAAGAGATGTACATTGCTCCTCCGGCGTGAACCAGGAGCGCTAGATACATCAACGGTGGCACTCCTCTGTATGGACTCTCACCTCCGAACTCAGATGAAACAACAGGATCGTAGCTCAACAGCTTCCCTTCACATGGAAGCGATTTCTAGCAATTTTGTAGAACTTTGATCGCCACTTCATCGTTGAAGAGGTGCACCACATTCTGCACACACACCAGGTCCAATCAGGCTGAGTGCCTGTTCTAATCGAGCACCACATTATGTGCGTGGAATTTCATAAGACATTCCAGAATTTTTCAGGACAAGGATTGTGTAAACAAAATTACGAAACAATGTATGGGGGTGTTTTTGGTGAACAGTGAAACTGACAAAATTGAAGCTTGCTGCTCCAGAATTGCAGAAAATTATAGTCACTTACTGAGGGCAACCTTTAGAATCGGTTCATAATGTTTTGTACACGGTGATTCAACTTTAGAGGAAAGTTCCTAGTTTGTACTGTTGGCCGTATCTCTCCTGCAAAATTGTTTCAACGAGGAGAATCTGAAAGAACTCATCAACCTCATTTCCTCATGTATTTCCTCATGTATTTCTGATTGTACTAGCATGGAAAACGTTTTCCATGCTAGAACTAATACTTAAATAGGCGTATGAGGCTCTTACCTACCAAAATCTGAGGAAGACATGTCATGGAAATGAAAGTACCCTTAAAAGTTAGGAGTTATAACCAGGTTTATTCATAGTATTCTCCAATTTACATATACAAAACATGTTCAGATTGGAATTACAGTTTCAGTTGTGTCCAAATCTTCAAGAGCATGGTATCACCAAACGGTATATCACTGCCGAGTAGATCACCAGCAACATGCTCCACTCCTGTCCTCAAAAATCATAAATGTCAATCGTGCAGGTCTCGCCCCTACGACATACTGCCAACTCCTGCGAACTGGAAGATATCAATCGCCAGTTCGTTACATCAGGAAGGAACATAACATTCTTGAACAAAGTACAATTCGTTCTCTAGAGGAACCCTTTTGCACAGAGAGACAACCTATTTTGACCAGAAAAAGATTTTTTGGGACCTATAAATTCTCCTATAAATTCTCCATCCTCTCCTAGCTCGTTGATTCATCCACCATCCTCTCCAATATTTCCTCAATCATTCCAAGAACTCCACATGAAGGTAAGTCTATATAGATGGTCTTCCAACTGGTTTCGAATAATTAAGGAGTTGTTCCACTTGCCGGGAACACTTGGCGCAACTGCGACGACATGAAGCAAGTCGAAGTTGATTCCACGAATGTGAGGATGTGCAGCAACGATGGCTGCCACTGTCGTCCCTTGGAACCCACCCACGTCCACCAGCGTTTCCACTTCTGTCCACCTTCTATGGCACTTCAAAGCTTCGATTTTCTGCGCTTCCTGCACTTTATTCGCCAGGCTCCAAAGCTCCCCATACTCGGGATCCACATCTGAGTACTCCCAAGAACTCTGTCCCCACTTGGCAAAAAACAAGAAAGCTCTGGCCTCAGCACATGAAGAGTCATGAAGGCACTCCTAAATAAATGGAACACTTCTACAATTACCTCTGATTTTTGGTCTGTGAAAGTGGTGTGTAATAAATAATAGACGAGAAGATCATGAATAATGAAAGGACCTGCAATGACAACAAAGCCTGAAAAGTTTAATTGTCTCTGCAGAACCTAATATTTGAAATCATAAAATAGAAGCGTCATAGAGTGCCACAAAAGCATTCAATGTCCACATTAGGAAGAAGAGCTGAGCAAAAGCTAATCCTAATTAGGAATTCGGGGACAGAGTGCAAACATACCTTCCCATGCCAAGCTTTCCACGCATTTCTCCCGTGCAATACCGACTCGCTCAAATGCTGCCACGGCGTCTGCGAGTTTCGATAATTCACGTACATGACCATGGGCGCCACGGTCCAGGGATTATTCTCTCGCATCAGCATTCGCGACGCAGGGGTTAAGCCATAGCGAGCAACACCTTGCTCGTCCTCGACCTCAAACACGCAAATTTGTACCAACGCTCTCATGATCCGGTGGAGCGCCTGCTCATCCACGGCGACGCTCGGAAGCTCCATCGCGATCTCGTGCACAGACAGACGGAGTTTCGAAGGTTCGGTTCGAGCCAGAATGCCGGGAATGTGGACCTCCACGATGCCTTTCAATGTCATCGCGGCGACATGGCCAAACAGCAGCGGGGTGAGCACGCTCATGCCCGATAGCGATAGCCATTGCAGTGCATCATCGCGTCTCGTTGTTGCTGCGGCCTCCAACATTGGAAACAGAGTCAGGAAACTCCAGATCAAATGCGAATGAATGTGGCATTCGTATCCAATTGAGGTGTAAGAAACTCGGATTCCACTCTTGGGAACAACAATGGTGTTCGATAAGGACAATTACATTTGTACTCATCCTTGAAGCGCAAATCTATGTGTCCGATTCTTTGCAGGCGATGTGGCAACATGCTGACGACACTCCGAGAGAAGCCCTCCGTCATGTTGCTTGGACATCCCCCAAATTCCAGTTGCTTGTGCATGTACGCGACCCAAGAGTACGGGACATGGAACAAAGTCATTCAATAGTCATGAACAATACCTTCCATTGATTAACCCTAGAACGATGCGGAGATGCTCCTCATTTCTGCTGTACTTCAATTCCGGTACTTCTGCGAGAATAAAGGCCTTCAATGACGACGGACTAGTGCCCACAAGGACTCTCCGTGCCAACAACCTCCCACAAACAAAACAATTGATAAAGAATTCCTACTGTCTACTCCAGAGATATCCTCAGTCATTCATCGGACAATTTCAGTCCTCAGCGTCATTCATGGGTTAAGATGAAATCAATCAAACTCTTCTCTGCAAACCCAGCAGCCTTCCACACTTGGTACCACGAACATTTCGATCCACCCTCTCCTTCAACAATTGGTTGATTCATCATAGCATGAAAAAACCGCTTGCTACTACTACAGCAGGCGCATGCAGCATACCCTGTCATTTACACACTAGCTTTCAAATGGACAAGTCGAATATTTCATAGAATACACGCCCATTGCGAATTCCGATCTTAAACCGAGAGAATAGTCTTTCTTCAGTTAAACCAGTACTGAGGTCTAAATTACATAACATCATTTTAACCACTTCCATTCCCACAATTTCGTCACCTGAATGCACACGCAATAAATGACAAGCGTATAGCAGTAACAGAATTTAATATCCTCATTCGCTTTATTTCCAAAAAGCAAATATAGTGAAGGGCAAACATAGGTGGGCAACAAATCACTTGGTAATCCTGCTACCCAGGAGGGGACAAGGCTCCTCACCATCGTCCAGACCTGTAAAAGTGGGAATGGCACGACATAACCTCGTAAGTCCTAATTACTACTGCTAACCTCATGTAAAAATGGTTCAATCCCCTAACGCCATTCTTGTACACAGATATTCTAGGTATGCAGGGGCAGTTCATATGAGAGGAAAACCAGTGATCAAAACTCCCAGGGGTATACAAAAAAGGACAATATCTTCACCCTTGTACTTGCCCCTATCTATCTACAGGTGCCGGCGCTAACCTATAAAATCCGATCGGACTGGGAGGGAAGCCTCTTGAAGAAATTCAAAGACACTGCAGGGAGGGGGTCTCGGAATCGCGGGTGTCTCAACGTGTAGACTCCAAGCAGCACTGCGATCACTTGAAATGGGGTAACATACAAGACAATCGCAGCCACGAGGCAGAATGTTATGAATATTGTCGTTGCCCTGTATTTCCACACGTTGTCAGAGTCCGGAAAAAACCAAACAGATTTGAAAATCACGGCAGACGATTGCGGACAGAAACCAGAAAAAAAAAAAACAATACCTCGGGTCACGCCAACTTAGAAGTGACTGAAGCTTCTCTCCCATACTTGCAAGATCACCCAGCGCATTTTGGATACGCCCAGCCACACCACGCAGTCGCTCGTATCTGAACTTCAGGATCTGTCACGACCCGAAACAGCCACTCGGTCAACTACCAGCGAACTCAAAAAGAAAAAACCCAATAGAGAAGCAAGAAGACACTTAGAATGATAGGAGCTGACGTCACCTCCTGAGCTCTATTAGCAGGGACAACGTTGAACTCTTCCTCCAGTTCATCCAAGTGACCAATATACTCCCCTTGCGAAAGCTTGGCATCCATAAAAGGAGGGACGCGCGATCGAAAGCGGTAATTCCATGCCCCAATAAGGAACATGTACAAGAACACGGTTGGAAGGAGAAGCTCAGGATACCAAACCAGGATCAAAAATAAGATGTGAACCAGAACGGTAGTAACTGGGCTCTTCCAGTTGCAGATGTCCGTAAACCAGTTCATGACAGCAAGCACACCACTCAGCACACCCTGGAGAGATGAAAACCATTTACGTCAGCGTCCATATAAAAAACTCGGTCATCTGGAGTAACCCTAAAATTACACCAAAAATTATAGATTACAGTACTTTCAAAATAACACCCACAAATCTATAGTGCTTTGAGAACCCAGCAAACTAATAACATTTTCGATGTAATAACTCATAACTTCTTATAAAAACTTCTTCGATGTAGCAATGGCACACACGCGTAATTTTCGGTCACTAGCAATACCACCAAAAACATAACACAATTCACGCCTTAAGAGACAAGAATCCACATATTCCATCTTCATTAAGTGTCAGAGCAGCTCTAAAGAACTTGGAGGCGAACTCCAACTGGCTATATAAGTAACGTTCTTGAACAGCAAAGCAAGGTATTTAAGTAAGTCCAATGACCTAAAAGAATTCCATAGCAACATTTAATAATCCGCTCAGAACTACCCATTAAAATAATAAGGACTCGGGACTGGGGCTGATCCAAAATACCATGATTCGATAGTAGTTCGCTTTGCTCCTCCTCATGCTCCACCGCTCTGCTTCGGTATCAAGCATGAACTGCACAGTCTCTTGCCGTAGAGGAGGCTCCGATCGCATGAGCCTGAGCGCCACAATGTTCATTGCCGCAACTCGCAAAGGCTCCTGCTGCCGAGGGTCGATCGGGTAGAAAAAGTGCATTCTCGGCAACTGAGGCTGAAGATACGCATGCATGACGTTGATAGCCGCAGCAGAAGAAAATCTCACCGCCAGTTCCAGCTCACCCATTTTCTTAACTCCCTGAGGGGTTACCACAAGCAGCGGGTACGCGTTGGTGTACACTCGATCGCTCTCCAACGTGGAAAGCCTGATTCTCACTTTCCCAATAGGTAGATCCTTCAATATTTGGTTAGGGGCCGCAATAGTGTGCCTGCAATGTTGATTCGCATCAGGGCATGTCCCACAAATTCTAAATGACCTGCTCTTGTAATCACCAACTACGCAGTTACTATCAATGACAACTAGTCGAGACCTCTATTATGAGAATCTCTCGTGGACAACGCTAGTCGGTAGGGTCTGCACCAGCCTCTACCTGCCAATTCCATACAGGAGATCTTTATGCAATAGAAAATGGGGTCTCAGGATTCCGAAACCTCAATAATTATAAACGTTGAAAATTTTCCTTTACGCATGTAAAATCAATTTACACGTTGCAATTCAGAGGATCGGACGTTCACAAGAAATGATATGTTCCGTCTCTGAGCAGATCACTCAGAATCCAACAAAACCCATGCACTAAAGAATCACACCAGGAATATTGACAATCAGGAACGTATTGTTGGAGAAGGAAATATCATAAGAAGAGAGAGACGTACCGGTTGTCGAAGACCCCGATTGTAATCACTGTACACGGGTCGTAGACTTCCCAGGTATACTGCTCATTCCACCGAGGATTAAAGCTTTCAAAAATAGTGCGAGTGCGAACCCACTTGGTTCCATACTTCGCCACACAGTAAGCATCCGTGCTGCCACGATTGTCTTTGGTTGTCTTCATAGGCAGCAGGTTGTTAGCACCGTGTATTCCCACCTCCAAAACGCCTAAAGATGGCCTCCACAGCTGCCTGGCTGTGGGCCGAGTGTCGCTGATATAGTTTGAGGATTCGTCCATGACGTGGTACCCACCGTCAAAACAAAGTCGGAGATGGATGCGTCCAAGAAATGGTCCTCCTCTTGCACCCTCTCTTTCTAGCACATACCACCTGATATAATAATACATTAGTAACAAGACTTTCCTTTCACAAACAGAGATTCCGAAGAAAAACACCATACCGGTAATGCAGTCCAAAGCGTACCTGGAGGGCACTGGCCGCCCATCAATGCGGCGTTCAATGCTCATGAGTGGTATTCGTACTTGACCAAGAAGTTCACTCTGCGCAAAACTCAGAGTCGGGTTCGAAATACTAAGTTAAAAAACTAAAAATAAGAGAGAACTGTTCAAGAAATGGTGTAAGTAGAGTTGCAGTATTTTACCTTGCCAGGGCCCACGATGTCCTCGACATAGAGCAGCATCATCTCATCGAAAGGCTCAGCAGCAACAAACATCAAGTCTTCGTTCCAAAATGGGCTCCCCCCTCTTGTTAATGAGCGTGATGTTCGGAGTCTTTGATACGGTCCGACATGTACAGTGACAAACTGCAGCACCAGACTACTCTTTCAGGATTACCTCTAAAGTGTGAAATTTTATTCACCGACTGAAAAATATATCTAGGGAAAGCTGTTGAAGAGATTCGGAGCTTAATTAAGATATTAACCAAGAGAGAATTGAACGCAACATGAAGCGATAATCGTACCGGTTCCGCCATTACTCTATCACTTCCTATCAAATCTTGAGCTTCGATAACATTGACTCGCAGATACCACAGTTTAGGTGAAAGGTAGACTTTTGATCTGAACTGGGCTTGTCCACCAGCGTCAGAGTGCCATGCATCAGGAAAGGCTTCGTCGGCCTGTGTACCCCACCAGATCGCCACCATCAAATCTCCTGTCGTAGCCAACATGACCTTGATATTTAGAAACTTGCAAGCACCGTGTTGGAAAGAAACATAAATATTTGAACTTATTAAAGGATAATGAAATCAAGTGTAACTGGGTCAAAGGCTGGTAGTTTAAACGGGTACTGAATAATCAAAGTACTTCAACTTGTTAGGAGAGATATGAGATAAATCTAACCAAGTTGTTCTCAATATGACAATTACCTCTAACTCTCCCCTTCCCAGTCTTCGATTCCAGCTTATACCACTGCGGAGCCAGGGGACTTTCGGGAGGTTTTCGAGCGGGAACCTCGTGCAGATCAACCATGAAACCTCCCAGAAAGTCATCTTTACTGATTTTGTCCTGCGAAAAGCGAGATCAAAAGTATCAGAGCAGTCGTATCCGACATCTCTAAGAAACCAAGAGATAAAAATGTTACAAAGATAACTTGGCATAGGCACAGAAGAGCACAGTTGTAACGAGAGTAAGGTTTACGAAAAATCTCTTACAGCATCCCAGACTGACAGTTCACATGCTCCACCTTGAATCTTGTCCCTGCCAATGGCAAAAACTTGGTTCCACTCCGGATCAAGGTTGAATCTGATGATCTTGGTCTCCGCTTTAACAGGACCCACTGATACCCTAACATACTGATCCCCCAGAAGTTAGCATACGACAAATAACCAATTCTGCACGAGAAGCCCCACTATCAAGAGTAACAAAAGCCAATGCAAAGATTACGTAGGACAAGGAAATTACTAAATTACATGTGATTACGGCCTCCAAAATTCTAGAGTAGTAAAGAGAGCAGTTCGCCATTGGTTATGGGGACTTACAGGATCGCTCAATCCATTGTTATCCTTTCCCATAAGGTTGCGAGCCCTCACAACTCGGACGAAAAGGTACGACATCTCCTCCACTAGATCATAGTGCTGCTTGTAGTCCACCGCCTTTCCCAAATCAGGGTTGGTTTCCTTCACCGTGAAATCAGCTGGTGGAACCGTTATCATATTGGCCCTAGGTCCTTCTGGAACTCTGTCCGCTTTCACTTCCTTTTTGGTTTTCCCTCCTCCAACTCCACCTCCTCCAATAACATCCACAACAGGATGACCTCCACCTCCAATAACCTCTCGAAACTCCTTGTCGCCCTTGGCTTTGTGACCTTGCTCTCCCTGCCACCAAATCTTCAACCTGGTAGGAAAGAAATAAACACATAGCCTCCGTAAATCACATTGAGATACTTGTTTTGAAGTTCAATTTCTGACGGCATGCCAAATTTGAAAAATGTCCGTTCACGTATGTAAGGGAGAGGTTTCGTTGAACATCCAGGTGAACTTTGAGTCATTGGTTACGACAATCAAGAAACTAGTGTAATCTTAGGTGCGCAAAATTATTCTGTGTTAAGCAAATATAGAAACAGCCAGGAAACAAATTGTCAAACAAATAGCCTTTAGAGAATTAACACAAATCGAAGTTCCTCTGGATAGTCACTGAAGCATCTCGTATACTATGACGGTAATCGAGCCTTTACTTCCGAAATTATTCTCTCTGAAGTATGTTTAGTAGGACGCACCCCAAGTCTCCTTTGATTTGAGAAAAGAGACCTCGCTTTTGCAAGGGATACCACCGCACAGCCTCCGGTTTGACAGGCACGGTGTTAATTGGAACCACCACTCTACCCAGGAAAGTGCTCCTCCGTCCAGTCCCACTGTTCCTCTCGTTCTGGATGTTGATTTCCACGTCCCCTTGCATTCCCATTTCAGGCATAGAAAATTCAAACTGCAGGAAGGACGCAGTCACAAATCAATCAAAACTATGGATCCACTCACTTCCAATACAGACGACCACACAAAATACCCTCCCAAAGGTGACCGACAGGGTTCACTAAACCCTCAGTCCTGTACCACTTGCTTGCTCGGTACAACTCAAGCGCTCAATCGACAGAAGCACGAATTCAGTTTAAATTGAAACACACCTTCTCGTTCCATGTAGGATTGAGGTCGCCCGACTTCACCCGAGTCCTCTTCCGCTGGCCATCATAGTCCAGCTGCAAAAAACTCTCTTCAGAATTAGAACGAAATTTGGCAACAGATGAAGCGGTGCCGCTCGGGGAACGCCAATTCAGGACAACAGGCCGTTCTGTAGTACTTCATACCGAACCTTTAGCTGCAACCTACGTTTCACGAGCTCTAGAAATCCAAATACGAAAGAGGGAATCGCACGCACCACGCAGTACGCATTTGCGGAACCTTGACCGTCCTTGGGCATCAACCCTTTAGCCCCCACGATTTCAACGAAGAGCCTCCGCCCGCCCGCCATGGCCACTGGCACTCCACCACAAACTTCGAACTTCGCTGAATTACTCAACAAGAAACCTCCACTCTCACCTCCTCACTCACCACAACCAAACCATCGCGTAGTCCGCGTCACCAGGAGTACCACAATCAACGCAAACCACAATCTCTCACTCTTCACGGAGAAGAAATTATCAACCCCAGCCTCTTTCACCCTTTTGGTCGGTCCTGCGCAACCCCCTAGTGTCGGTTACTCCAACCCCGCAGACACAGTCCACTGTCCAGAACCATATGGAAACTTAAATTCACCTCCAAGTCACACCTTGGGAGCATCCAAAGCTACAACGATTCAATCTGCCATCTCTATACCCAAGCACAGTCAACCTACAACACAAATTCTTTCGTAACTAGGGTAAGTATCCAATGGGTGCCAACTGCACACACACAGAGCAATTCTCAGAGGCACAGCAACACACCCAGTGTCACAGGAACAGAGATTCACTAGCCAAGACCCACGTACGGAGTAAATTGTGCTTTCCGAAATCTACACAGACAACGCCGAGATGAGAACAATACTAATTTTATACACGCCCTGAAAAGCCGGCCGGGTTTCAGGTATCTACTATCACGGGGCAACTGAATCTGAAGCAGGTTCTACGAAATTGTCTGTATCTACATATCAGTAAATCAGTATATATTTTGGAATCGAATTATAGACTTACTTTCGACCATATTATTATCATTACAGTACTTGCTCATTATTCTCCAGTCCACCTGGGATGCGTTAATACAATGGAATTGTGTGCGTCAGAAACGAATCGGCGGCATGGATCCATTGAAGCGTGGGGTAGGGTCCAGGGTCTGTCTGACTGGGCTTTTAGTACGATCGTAGTAAGACATCATTATTTCTGCAGAGCCGCCGTCACTCCGGTTCAATTCGGAGATCTTTAATATTATCGATCACAACGTCGATCAGATAGGTACGTGAATTTCAGTGTGTGATGTGTTAGTAAATTTTAAAGTTAATGTTGTGTTTTGGTGTTAATGGAAAGATTGAATTCGTTGGAAAGAAAGGAGTACAATCGTAATTAGTGTTTTCCTTGTGGCTGATTTGAATGGGTGCATTGGGGGGGGTTGAGAGCAGGGAGTTAAGTGTGGGAATTGGACTGTTGGATGTGACTTTGCAGGGGTTTTAATTCCAGGGGGGAGGAGTTATGTGGTCTGCTTGCAAATCTAAAGCGATTCAAATGGGTTGCGTCATGGGACTAAGTTAGCCGTTGTCATTTTCCATAAGTTAGTAGAGGAGTGATTATAGTGGAGCTTTAGAAAATTAAGACGTGTTTATGGCTGGTAAATATCGAGGGGCCTCCAGGTGCCGGAAGCATTGTGATTTTTGTTTATTAACCCCTGAAGGACCGGGGGTGTTTGAGCAAAGCTCTTGTTTTCTTGACTAGTTCTTGTAACAAACATAATTTCTCAAATGTGTGATATGATTTTGATGATCGTCACCATTGAAATGAAAAAAGACTCATTTAGCTTTCCTATGAAAAAAAGATCGACAAAATCGCACAATTTCTGAGAAAATGCCACCGTTGACAAAATTGATGAAAGATATCCACTTTGGAAGAACTTTGTACATGCGCTGAAATTGGAATGTTGAAATCGGAATGCTCAAAAGTGATCGAAAAACTCTGATTTTTTTTCCACAAGTACATATCATGATGATTTAGATGTGTAATTTTTTTCAAATCATTTTGAGATGTGGAAAAAAAGATATGAGCATGTGAAGTGATAGTCTAGATTACTTTTCCTATTCTCAAAAAATTCACCAAAAATCGCTCACTCAATCATTTCTTGATCAGATTGTATCGATGGATTCAGCAAAAAAAATCATTTAGGGTCTCTTTGTTGGTCACAGACTATTGGTGAGGTTCACATTTCGAATTTTCTACAAATGTAGTTGAAGAAGCAATGTGGTGGCCTTATGGTCCTTTAGGGGTTAATTTTCTTGTTGTTGCATTACTTGTAACCTTCATTGGAGCGACAATGAAATTATTTCGTACTTGCATCGATGAACACCCAAAATTATAGATCAAAGAAGCATAATTATATGTACATTCATCCTACTTATTGTTTGGAATGGGTTTTTTAATTCAGTCAATTTTTGACAAAATTTGTTTTCGCTAGAAAATAGAGGGTAATATACAAATGTTCTAAATTGCAACCTGGTATAGGTCATGCATAACCCTAAAATGTTCACTATGCCATATACTAGAATTGTCTTTTGGGGTTGGGTATTTCGAGTTTCTTGACATGCTTTTGCAAAATTATTGTTTATCTAGTTCTAAATGTAGATGCAAATTTTTTAATTTGATACTTGTGGTTAATAACAAGTGACTATTTTTTTAGACAATGAAAATTTTAGAAAAGAGACTGTCCTTGCAATGAATGCTAGATTGTGATATAGAGCTAGAATATTTGTAAAATATAGCTATAATTTTTATTTCATTTTTTGAAACAAACAGAGGAATTCTATTGGAAGGGAAAAAGTATGCTAAAATTTATTTTACCATCATGCCTTGGCAAAAGAACTACTTTTAGAATCTATGAGCTTGCTATTCTATCTCTCTATAGGGACTAGATAGTTGTAGTTTTCTTTTAAGATAATTGAACCTAATTTTATCCCTCTCCCTTTTTTTAGTCAAGCAGAATTCTCTTGAGGCATTATCAATATATCCTTGAATTAGTCTTCTGGAATGCCTACAACTTCATACATGCTACTACATGTGTGTAAAGTAATAGAGACTCCAATGAATGGTACATCTTGGGTGAATATTAAGTTTGGGACTTTTTGAAGGCACCTCTAAACATGTTGCCTTATACTCTATAGAACATACCAAACTTTTTCCAATTATTGAATTAAAAAAATATTATTAATTTTTTCATTTATAATTTTCATGTGTTAAAATATAAAAAACCCAACCCTATCATTTACTATTTATTATTATTTAAACTCTATCAATTGACATCAATTTAAACGAATGATTTAGATTTTTTTTCCTTAAATTATAGTAGCCAACCCCTTTCTGATCACTCACCCATTTTTGCCATGTAGATTGGGTTTTTTTGTTCAAGTACTGATGAGCAATGATTTATTATGGCGCAATTCTTGATGAAGTTGTGGCAGACTATGATTGGCTACAAGCCCCCTCAATATTGCAACTAGTCATTGGTTGATTTTGTAATTAGCCCTTGGTCGGAAATAGGAAAGCCTATATGACCAATAAGGGTCAAACAGAATCTCAAGCTAAAAAAATCACAGAAATTATGTTTAGAGAAAAGAATTTTTGGAAAATTATGGAATCCTTCTAAACTCTACTTTTGTACATGGAAAAATTTCCCCACTCAAGAAACCCACACTCCATATATGAGTAATTGCTTAAGTGGTTGGAAATGGGTCGTATGCCTTACCGCTTGTCAAACCACACCAAAATTTCATGGCATTTACGAGTTAAGTAGTCCCTTGAATGATTCGTTAATTTGCCCAAGCAGAGTTAAATTTTCATGCAATTGTTAGGCCAATGTCCTTGGTGAGTCTGGAAGAGTCAAGGTGATGGGAAATTAAAACTTTAAGAAATGGCTAAGTGCCTTGAAGTTACTGTTTGTTCTGAGGAAAGAAGTACCAAAGTAAGCTTAAACATCTTCAGGGCAAGTGAGTTGGGACTTGGGACATGACTCCGAAATGACTTGAGTGAGTTGTACAGTACTGGAATTGCGTACTTGCTTATGGGAGTACTTAGGACAGCTTTATTAGGGACTAGTAAACAATAAGACAGGGTTAGTGATTGGGTTTTTTTTAATATAAATGTTATAGTATTTGAAATTTTCTTAAAGTCTAGAAAAACACAAGATAGAAGAGACTCCAGGAACTGCTTAAATTTTGATATTTGTCAAATCCTATTTTTCTGAGTGAGCTTTGGCTCTGTGGTTCTTGTGTAAGTTACTTTAAAGCCCCTCGGGGTGGGTCTGTATTTGATTCTTCATTTTGAGGCTATGTGCCTTTCTACATGTAAAAAGTTCCCAAGAAATTTTTTTAAATTCATACTTGAAAAATATCTTATGTAGAAAGAAGTAGAAAATGGTTCAAAATATTAAATTGTTAAAAATTTAGTGATGGAATTGAAAAATGTCAATTTCAATGGTTCTAATGTTTTAATAAACAAGCTACACCTTGTAATTTCATTTTTTTTTGAAAACATTGAAAATTGAATTCAATAAAGGACTTCAAAGTTAATTTTAGAATAGAGATTCCATAATTGCCTGTAAACAAAAACTCCTCGTAACTTTCATCTCATTAATCAAAATGGAATGATTCAAAGCTTTCCACATATATAAATCTAGAAAACCAATTTCAAATTTTTAATTCATGGGAAAATGATTTTTTGGAGATGCTCAAGTTGGAAAAAAAACTACATATCATACAATAATTTTTTAACTATGCAATCACAAGTTACAAAAATTGTTGCACCTTAAAGCTACTTCTTGACTCCAAGTTTCAAAAAAAAGAAAGTTACTTCTTGACCACATCTTGTGTGAAAATTTCAAAGAGAAAAATGAAAATTTTGTTCTAATTAATTGTTCCATTCTAAATAAGGAGATTGAAATTATGAAGAATTTTTTGGCAAGTTGTAATAGAATCTCTTCTCACAAAATTGAAGTTTTTAACCCCTAAAGGATTTAGGCATATTTTGGACACAAATAGTGAAAACTATGACTTTCATAGTAGTGAGAAAAAAATGAAAAAAAACCCATACAAATTTGTACTAGAATACTACAGGAACGTGTAGAAAAAATTGCAACAACTTTAACAACATGGATTGAAAGATTATAACATTTGAAGTTAGAAGAAAAAGTGTTTTTTCCAATCTTGCATGACAAGTCTACAAACTTTAATCCTTCCTATAGTGATATTTTTATTCTACTTGTGGTAAATTTTTGAACATTTGTACTTTGTATCACACATATTATATACATACCAAATTTCAAAATTATGAGAAGAATTTGCATGGGCTACCTAGGTTACTCCCAAAGTTCATGGTAGCATAACTTTTGATCCAAGCACCCAATTGAAAAAATTATTTATTTCCACTTATAGAGTACAAGTTCACACCTTTAGGTCAAAATTTCAAAAACATCCGTTAAAAAATTAACTTATTACGCACCTATCCAAGATCACCTTCATACATTCAATAGTCATTCGGTCCTTCAAGGATTCACGATATTTTGGAAAAAATGAAAATATAGGGTGTAGATTACTTATTACAACTTTAAAAACATTTGAATTGATGATTTTCAATCTTGTATTTCATATATTAACAATTATGTATTATTGTCAAATTGCACCTTCAACTTCATAAATCTCTTAAGAATTAATTTGAGGTTCTTTTTGTTAGTATTTTTACATGAAGGGCTCTTCAATATCCTACATTACCTATGACATCCAACAAAATTTGTAGTTGAAATTGTTATGGTTTGAAATAACTAAACAATGCTCAAATATTCAACACTTTTCTATGAAAGTATAAATAATCATTCAACATTTTTAGTGTGTGTGAAAATTACAAAGAATTTCCTCTATGTCCTTGATCCCTAAAGTCCCAAGGCCTTTTTTTAGTCAAAAAACACTATAAACTACCATTTCCAATGCAAAGAGAAAAATTTCTATACATTGATTTAAGAAAATTTAAACCATGGGATATTTTGTTAGACTAGTGTGAAAATGTTTAGAAGAAATTTTAGAAACTTTAACCAGGTAGGTTGCAAGATATTTGCCCTTCTAATATCTAAACCAATTTCAATTACAAATAGGGTCAACCAAAACTAAGGTCAACCCAAACTATTCATGGACAATGGGATATTAAACCATATAATCTGTGTACTACACTTTAGAGGGCCATACATATATGTAGGATACACTTTCAATCCATAAAACAATATTATAAATGTATTGATGTTGTATTGTGTTCAAAATAAAGGTATTCAAATGTAACCTATGTTTTTATAATTGGTTAATCTTACTAAAATGTTGTCACCATTGGCAATAAAATAAAGTAAATAAATTTATACATGAAATAACTCTTCAACTCTCAAAGGTGAAGGGACACAAATTATTCAAATACACAAAATCAATATAAAAATATATTTGCACTTGAAAATAACTCTTTGATTCTAAAAGGTCTAAAATACTTGTATTAATTAGTTATCAATATAATAATGTAATTATGGTAGAAAGAACATATACATTCTTTAAAGCAATAGTTGTCACTAAACTTATGTGCCTTCATTTATTCCATACCCATGTCTTGGCTCCATTTCTTGACTTTAGTCATTTGGCCTCAAAACTCTACAATGAAGTTAGCACATTAGAGTGTATATATTTTGAGCCTACATGCCTTGAACCTAGTTGTAAGTATGTCTCTACAATCATTTGATGGTGTTTTTAAGATATATAAGTGAGCATCCAATTCATCACTAGGGGCTCACTCTTCTTTCTTTTTTTTTTTTTTTTTTTTCTGTATGTTGTCATTTTAATTGCACTTTTCTATACAAAAAGCCCCCAAAAGAGTGTAGAACCAAAATAGGAATGTCACATTCCAATATAGTATTTGGTCTAGTTTCAAAATGTTATAGCTAAATAGGTTAGAACCCAACTAATCATGGCAAATTTGTCAATTCTAAGTGATGGGTGTATCTAGTTCAAAACCCCACATGGAATGGACATCTCTAAGCTAGATTTGGTTGAGGAAAACCTGGTGAGGCATATAGGACAGTTCTCGGAGATAGGTTTTAGTTTCCCCATTCCACCGACAAAATAACAAAACCCTAGTATGTAGGCTTGCAAATGTCAAAAATACCAAGACAGGACCATGGAGGAATCTAAGGTCTAATGAGGGTGGTAAAGGGTTAAACCCATGACCGGGAACCAATGGCAAAGTCGGTTTGCGAAGATTCCTCTCGGTGTAGAAGATTCCTTCCGGTGTAGAAGATTCCCCAGCCACTGATAATTAAACAAGGGGGTGGAAATTATTCCCACCGGGGCTGATGTATAGAGTCAAAATAGGAACATACACATGTGTCATGGAATCCCATGGGAGGTTCCACGAAAAGTTTTGGAATTTTCTGATAGTCAGAAGATGTCTTTCTAGACAGTCAACTACCCAAACCTACGATGCGAAATTCTTAGAAATTCTCCAAGTGGCGTTAAAATCCCACTAATAATTAGCATAGCCTCATTTATGTTAATAAGTTGCCTCAACAAGTTTCACAACATTCTGATAGTCAGAAATACCCGAACCTGCGACATTCCTTGATAATTAACGGAAATTAAAGTCCATGACAGGTTTGACCAACGGAGCAAGAACATATGAAGGCGAAATGGAGCGCAAGATAGGTCTTTTCTCACTCCTCCATATCTACTTAGGAGCCTAGGCTAGTCACTTTTGTTAGAAAAGTCAACTCCCCAAAGTTGGGATTTTCCCTAGTTTTTGGCATCAAGTTGACATTAGGTTTCATTGGGATTTTGAAGATAGAAAAGGGGGAGGGAGATTGCTTTCAGACAAAAAATGGCCTTCTGAAACCAATAGTGCTATTCGTTTATGAAGCAGAGTTAATCTTCAAAAGTTAGCTTAGTGGGCCAACATAGGATGAAAACCTTGAGTTTTGGATGAAAATCCAAGAAGATAAGGTTAATTTAGATGAACAAGGAGATGTGGGTGCTCGGGAAAGAGTATAAAAGGGCACCCCTTCTCTTCTCTCAAAACTCTTTTTTTGTATAATTGGGTCCGTTGGGTCCAATTTGTGTTGGAAAGTTTGGCACTTAGCCAGAAACCTAGCAACGTTGTTTTTGGGGCACTTTTTGACCATTGTTTTTGTTTTTGGATCTTGCAAGGTCTTTTGTGGATCCCTTTTTTTTCTTTTTGATTGAGTGTGGTACTAACTCTTCCAAGATTGACCTTGGAAGCTTTTACTAACTTCTAAGGTTGTTAGAGGTTGTGGGTGCTTACCTTCGGGAGGCCCGTTTGGTCACTCTCTTTGTTTTGTTTTTTTGTACTAATCCTAGAACAAACCCCCATATGACTAGTGATGCCGCTTTTGGGGGCCTTTAGTTCAAATTATTGATGTTATTAACTTGTGTCACTAGGCTTCAGTGTCCAAGTCCCTTCTTTTGTCTTTGTCCCTTATCGTGGTGTGTTATTCCTTGGTTGAGAGGCACGAGGGTGTAAAGGTAGTAGGACCCGCCGTATGGCAAAGCTTTGAACCTATAGGGTACAAGAGTTCTCATGGTGTGTGAAATAGTAGAGGGATGACGAAGTTTTGAATCTACTAGGGTGAAAAGTCTTAGCAATGCGTTAAAAGGGGGAACGATGGTGAAGCTTTGAACCCTTTGGGTTAAAAAGTTTTAGTAGTGTGTTAAGAGGGGAAATGATGGCGAAGCTTTGAATCCCTCTGGAGTAAAAAATATTAGTAGTGTGTTAAAACCACCTCATGGGTGAGTTGTGAGATCACGTGGCCTCTCCCCCCACAAAGTTTAGTTTCTAAAATGTGTTGGGAACAAACCAAGGTGTAGGCCCCCAAGAGAATAGAGGTAGAAGTCAAAGTTGAGGATAGAAAACAATTGGAGAAAAATCAAGTGAGGATGTCCCTCCACAAGTTCGGCTTACACCTGCAACCCACGGGCATGGCATGTTCCAACCCCCCCTAGTATTTGCAAAAAATCAGCAAATGCCCAAACCAGCCCACCAAGACCATCATACCCAGAGGACCAAATCCAGGCATCGGGCAAGATGGGGCCAAGTACTACCAATGAACGCTGCCGACAATTAAGGCAAGGGTACTAGGGAGTCAAGGTCTGCCATTGGCGTATTGGGGAGTCGGGGTCTGCTTAGGGCTTGCTGGGGGGTCGGGTCCGCCATGGGGCTTAATGGGGAGTCAGGGTCCACCCTAGGGTTTGCTAAAAAGTTGGGGTCCACATCAGGGCTTACTAGGGGGTCGGGTTTGCCATTAGGGGGTACTGGGGAGTTGGGGTCCATTATTGGGGCTTCTTCGAGGGTCGGGGTGAGAGAGAAAAGGGTTGTCCAAGGGTGAGGTGGGGAAGAGCAATGAACTGTCAAGAAGAAGGAGAAGAAGAGAAAAGGCTTAGTAATCAAGGTAGAAAAAGAGAAGAAGTCTACAACAAACTCCACTACGCTCAGCAAGTTGCTTGAGGTTGTAAGTGTATTTCGGAATTGTATGGCTTTAAAATGTGAGATGAGTTCTAGTCTCATTATTAGAGGTAAGTTGGGTAGATGAGGATTGAAGTGATATGCGAAGCCAACTTTTGGAATGCTTCCAATTAGGGGTCTTGACTTGGGGTTTGTGAATGGGTGATTCCACATAAGTCCTAAGCCTTGGACTTGCCTGGGCGGGGGCAAGATAGTGGTACAGGCATATAAAAGTGCTTTTGTGAGTTGTCCATCAATAACGCATAGCTTCATCAACTATATCTTTAGAGTGAAGCAAAGACAAGTCGGATGGGACTTGACACTATCTAGAGGCGGGTAAAGTTCATCACTTAATGGCATAAATGTTAGAAAGGGATCTTATAGTTGCGTCCAAGTGAGAGTTCGTTAGCCTTGAAATCATCCTAAGTCAAGTGAGAAATGTAATAGGCTAGTTGGCCCTAGCTTGGAACCAAGGTTTGGAAAAATTCCTTTGAGCCAAATAGGTTTGAGAGAGTCTCAAAGTAGGTAGGTGTAGTTAGATTAGGTCTTCTTTTCAGGAAGGCTAGGGTGCCTTGGACCTAAGACATATCTAATAACACCTTTGAGGACTTAGCGATTTTGACCAAGTAAGGGGACTTGGTGCATTGTGGGGCTAGCTATCCGGGAACACAATGCAAGTATTAAGGAGGTGGGCTACCTTGGAAACTTGACACTACCAACATGAAGTAATGTCGATGAGGGCATCGATGCTATTTGGTGGGGGTGAGTGTCACGACCTTCATTACGAGGCTTGCTCGTACCACCTTAGTGAGCAAGGGGGACATTGAAGGTGATTTCCCAAGCCTTGCAAGAGATGGGGTGAGGGGGACTAGGAGTCTTGAGCGATCAGTATGTTGTAGCGCTCTGATACAGAAGAATTAGCAGGCTTGTCATACATTCTTGAAAATTTTATAAGAAGATGCGTCCATAGGTTTAAAGAACTTGAAAATCCGAATTGGGAGTCAAAAGTTATGGCTCTTCAAAGATGGCAGTGTCTTGATTGCGTCCTAAAGCATGGGGATGTGAGAAACAAGGTTTGGGAGGATTTCTTTGAGCCAAATAAGGCATGTTGCATATCATTGGAAAGCTAAGAAGACATGCTTTTTAGAATGATAAGGCTCATGAAGAGATGAGCTGCGAGCTAAAAGTTATGGGCATCCAAAGAGGGTGGAGTCCCGGAGAACTACATCTCCTAAGGGACTCATACGTTTAGAGGGCCATAACTTTCTCAATACTTGTCGTATTGGAAAAGTGAATAGTCTACGGTGATCTACAAAAAATGTAGATCACAAAAATAGGCTTGCACTTGGGATTTAGAGCTCCGAGATAAAAGTTATCTTGATGGAAAGATCGGGAGTCTTTAGGGGTCCGGTTTAGGGGATACTACTTGGAATTGAGTGGTCTTTCAAGATGGGAAGCATCTTGGGGGTTTTCGGTGACCTCTAGTATGAAGGGGGGGCTACTGAATCCCACAGAGAGTACTATGAGGAGGAGTGGTCTCCCTCCTCCCGGATGGTGCCATAGTGAGCCTAAGTGGCCCCGAGTGGTGAGGTTAGTGTTGAAATCTCACCACCACTTGTGTGTTACCGTGGAGTATTTGTGCACTCCTTGATACTATTGGGTGATGTACAACTCCACACTAGGCCATGGTGTGTGTCCCGTTTAGTGAGTTTTGAAATGAGTTGGGTTGGGCCTAGTGAGGAGTTGAATCCCATTCAAGAGCGGTTAGGACTAGTGGGGAGTAGTGCCTCCACTGAGTGCTTGGACATCAATGGAAGTTCTGCCCCATGTCATCAAATGACATACCCGGTGTTTTGTGGGAGTTAAAGGTTGGAATGGAAGTGTTGGAAGTCACTAAGGAACGGGGAATTTCGTGACTTGAGTTAGAACCTAACATTGTGGATGTATGGCATGTGCAATGTTAGGAGAGCTTGACCCTTGGTATTACGAAAGGGTGAAGTGCTTGGAAAGCACTAGAAGGTAAACTTAAGGTGGTAAGTGTTACTAAGGAGCATGACACCCCTAGCATTCGCAAAAAATCAGCAAATGCCCAAACTAGCCCAACACCCAAGCTACCAAGACTGTGATACTCGGAGGACCAAACTCAGGCATCGAGTGAGGGGGGGGGGCGCGAGTACCACTAGTGAAGACTGCTAGTAGTCAAGGCAGTGATATTGGGGATTCATGGTTTGCCCAGAGCTTATTAAAGAGTTGAGGTCCGCACTAGGGCTTATTGGGGGGTAGGGTTGATAGGGCATCCTGACGCAACCGCCGGCGTCTGGACGTCTGGGGTCCACGTCCACATTCGCGCCCCCCCCGAACGTCTTATGACATTCGGAAAATTTCATTTTAACTCTAGGGTAATTCCCCGTCCGCGACCTCGTCTGCGGTTTCTGCAGCTCGTCCGCCATTCCGTCTGCGACCCCGTCCGCGGTCTCTACAGCCCATCTGCCAACCTGTCCGACTGCTTAAGACTCCCCAAATTTAGTCTCTATCTTAATTTTTTTATTCTAAGATAATTTCTAATGTGATTTTGTTTTTGAAATTTGGTACAATTTATGCTCATTTCTAAGAGTCCTTAGCAATGATCAAAAAGAACATTGCACTTTACAAATTTATAAAGAGAAAAGTCATTTATTTTCGTAATTCATTTTCAAGTGCTGCAATAGAATTTCAAAGGATTTTTTTAATAAATATACAAAGAACTAGTACTCAAAATAGCAAATTAATTATGGGTTCGGGTTTAGGAAAATATTGGACATACATACATTTCGTAACCCATTCATTTAGAGCTTAATTTCCTATTTTCCTTTGTTCATTTTATGAAAACAATGCAATGAAAAAAAATTGAGTGTCTAAATTTGAAACCTAAAGGCTTTTAAAAATCCAAGTACCGTAAAAATACTAAAGTCCTCAATCTTTTTGAAAAAACACTAAAATTGAATCACTCTCTTTGTTTTTCGATTTCACTTCATGAATCACGTTAGAATTTTGTTTGAATTGATAAAATCATTTGCTATTGGAAAATTCTCTTAAAAAAAATCATATAACAATTTAATCTCAAAATTACATGCCAACAAAAATACGGACATACGGTCACGTGCTTCATGTTTGCTTCCAAAGATTTCATGTGAATAAGATACAACTTCCTTTTTCAAACAAATCATTTATATAAATTACTATAAAATCCTTCATTGTAAGTTTGTGATGAATTTACTAATTACGTCTCTTCATAGGGTATTCATTATAAGTATACACACTAAAACAATAAAACCACAATTGCTTTATCCCCTAAATGCCCAAGGCTTGTTTGGAGCTCCTTGAAATTTGATCTAAATTGAACAAAAAGTCAACATTTTCATGAATTGTACCAATTTCTTTTGAATTGTAACCGTGCAAATTCAAACTAGACATGTTAGAGATCACGTAGGAAAAGAAAACATAACAATATCACTTACAGATTGAAAGATTATAATGTTTGATCATGAGGGTGTAAAAATTGTGAAGATTTTTCAATTCACTTTTTGCATGTCAACTCTAAAAAGTTGGTCACTAATAAAATATGAGGTTATAAGGCCCAACATGCACAACCCTAATCAATTTACGATTTTTCAAAATCTATTCTACAATTTTTAAAAATGAATTTCTAATGTGATTTTGCCTCTAAGATCTAGTGTATTTGAGGCTCATTTTCAAGAGCCCTCAACACTACAAGAAGTCAAGATTGCAATGGGCATCCTTGCACTAAATCTTCAATAGAAAAATCATAATCCTTTATTTTTCAGATCGACTTTTTGATCCTAAAACTAGACTTCAAAAAGAATTCTCCAAAAATATAAAATACTAAAAATAGCAATTTGGTTGGGTTTTACTTAACTTCAAAGTTTTCGAAACACCAGAATCTGGTGCCTTGGGCATTTAGGGGTTAGCGGGTCGTCATGATAATTCAAATATCAATGAAATTGATGGAACACAACTTCTAAGAAGGTCCAAGTAATTCCATATCATAAATGAAATGGTCTTCTTCCAAGACTTATTCCAAATGAAATTGAACGGGCTCAGAAACTTTTGCACCCACACATCATACATCATGCAATTTGTCATATAAGCTTGTCAACTAAATAGCCATCTACATTCAAGAAGAAATATTGCACTTTGCACTCAAACAAGAGATATTCTTGATTTGTCAAAAATTGATATTCATTCAAAAACAATTCAAATACATTGAAAAATTCAAAATGTATGTCTAATTTCACATATATTGACATATTCTAGGGGTGCATATATACTAAGCAATCTACATGCATAAATCCGAAGTTCTACATTTATCAAATATTTATAAAACTCTATATAGTACACTCTTGCACTATATTACTAATATGAATGTCAGAAGTGTTCATCGGGCATAGGTCAATTGAATTGGCTAGTGAACCGATTGATGATGTGGGCCAAACCACCTCGATAACCATCACCTCTTTGACAAAGCTAGTCCAAGTATTGGTGAAACACAATTCCCAATTGGTGTTGGCTAAACATGGCCATTGCATTTGTTTCCCATTGCAATCTGCTGTAGTTCCCTGACATGCATTGTTTATTGATCCTTTGAGCTATTTTACCAATCGCATATTCCTCTGATGCACATGATAAATGTGGAATGATTTCCACATTTGCATCTCTTCTATGCAAATATGCAATGCTTGGATCCACCCACCACCTCCTTGTTAAAGCTTCATTCATTTCACTTGCAAATGTGAACGTATACAAGGATTTCATTGGTTCGGTAGCTACAGTAGTCATGCCCCAATCGCAAATGCCAATGTAGACATGTGATTCATCATCAGGAAAATGAAACATGATGTTGTCTGAAGAAATATCATTGTGTAGATGTCCAAACACATGTACCGCATTCATGATATGCACCAATGCCCAAGCAAGCTCGGTGCGCTTCTTCCGAAACCGAGTGAGATGAAAAGCTTTAGTCACATCTGACTCTGTTGGTTTCGAATATTGTAACCGAATATATATGTTGTCTGGATAATCGTTATCTAGGTTCAACATTTGCCGAAGTGTTCCGCCATTCCACCAATACAAGTACCCTTCATTTGTTCTTGCATGAAGTGCAACAAACCGTATGACTCCTGAATGTAGAATCTTCATTGGCATTGATTCATTTTGATGTTTCAACTTTGCAAGTTGAGGCTGCATATCGTGGTGGTTGGATATCTTTGCTGCAAACTCCCAAGATGGAGCTATCCCTAGACATCCTTCAATTCTCACCCTCTGAATTGTTGCATATCCTCCTTTCATGATTAAGCCATCTTGGGGAATCACCCGTGTGGTGTCCGGAAGCACTATAAGATGATGTCTATCCATATCCAATTCATTAAGACCCTCAGCATTAGTCCACCAACCCAATGACCCTCGTCTATTATGCCTCTTCGCATATGGGGCACAATGCCCAATAAACAATTGAGCTTTGAGAATGACTTGCTCAAAGGCTTCATCATTTGCACGGTGTTGTTTGCCGTATTTTACGAGAACCACATCAGCGTTCCACAATGCATCATGCACCTTGTTCTCCAAACATTTGTTGAAACCCCTCTTCTCCGTCTCATGTTGCCACTGCGGAACGTATAAGGCATCCAACATTCTTTGCGTCATGTCTGCCTTGAATTTGGATGGACACTCCTCTCCATATCTTATATGTTTTGTGTCAAGAGACACAATGGTTTCTGATTCATAGAATTTTGCAATGCATTCGGTCATGAATGCTTTGCATGCATCGGATGGAATTTCCTTACTTTCCACCGCTTGTACCACTTGTTTTCCCTTCGCCGCCTTCTTCGATCTTGGCATCATGATAAATTTTTAATATCCGAAATTTGTAACTAAAACTTAGAAGTTTGCTACAAAAAATGGCAATAATGGGGCCTCCAAATAAGACTTCCACCTTCCCGAGGAGACGAACCAATAGAGGACGAACCACCAAGCTCTCCACTCCACACTTGCAAAACGCAAGGGGCAAGGCAAAAGTGATTGCGGATGGGTTGTCCACCCCTCTTATATGGGGCAGACGGCTCGTCCTTGTCCCCCTCCTCATGGCTGTCCGATCGTGCGGACGACCTTCTGTTCGCCTCGTCGTGGCCGTTCGATCATGCGGGCGGCATTTCGTCCACCTTGTCGTAGCCGTCTGATGGTCCGGGCGCATTTCGACCGCCTTGAGATGGGTGTCCGATTCTGTGGACGGTCATCCGTCCGCCTCGAGCCGTCTGTCCGATCAGCAGAACGATCGGGCGATCAGTGTCCGCCAGATCCGACAGCCAGCTTGTCGCGGACGCCGCCAGCTCATCCGATCGAACGGATGGCAGACCGTCCCCACGATTGGAGATTTTAATTTCTCTTGAACATCTCTAAGCCAAATATATGTATCATATTCAACATTTTAGTTTCAAACGAAAGTAAGAATCAAGTAAATCATCTATCATGGAAATGAAAAAAATTTATAGAGGGATAGCTGGTGAGGTTTGCTTGTTGACATACTCTCACTATTGAGATTCTCATGTTTACATCATTTTATCTTAAAATTAATAATGTTCTAGTTTCGATCTTGAATATACTCAACTTATCAATTGTCTTATGAATAAAAACTAAACATCTTTTGGTGGAATTTTTCTTCCTACGTTCTCATGCTCTCATCTAAATTCTTCAAGTCTTCAACATACAAAATTATAAAATCGTACTCACAAGTGGAAATATTTATTGTTTCAATAATTAGAAGCCAAAAATCTAGTCAAGCAAATAGAAAAATAATTTATTTTAGTCACCTTGAATGCAAATATCTTATAATCTATGTGCGTTCAGTTTTTGAAATTGCTTCTACACATTTATAAATTGCTATAGTACAAAATTGTACAATCCAACATGCCAAAAACATTGTTCCTACATTTTCTAGTTTTTTGTAATTGAAATGGCAATTCTAAATCACTAAATGGTCTTGGATGGAAAAAAGCCTTCGGACTTCTAGGGTTTACAATTCAATTTCTAATAGCAAATGGAACTAAAATGGTGGTTCTCGCTATTCTACAAACCTCTATTGTATATTTGGGACATCCTTTGCATTTGCAATTCACCTATTCACATTGAATGATTGGAATGAAAATATTGTAGAAAGTGGTCCAATACGTTTTCCATTTTCACAAATACCCATTAACCCATAGTCATGCATCAATGGTTTTAAATCCTATAAATTACGTGACATAAATATTGCTTTATTAAAATATAAAAATACAATGTATTTCTATCAAAATCACAAAAAAGGTGATTACAACTTGTCGAGAGTATTGTGCTATATTTGCCGCACTTTACTGTTTATGTACATTACAATGAGTGAACCATACAGTAAAATAAACATAAGATGACTAGAATACCATACTCTACTTAACTACTTTACTTTGAATCGGAATCCGAATTGGAATCCTTGTTGTCATTTGGGCCTAAAGGATGTACCCCAATATATGGTCCACCCCCATAGTTGTAACCATATCCACTTGATGCACCTCCTTGTCCATATTCATTTCCATAAGAAGGACCTCCAAAGGTTGGAGAAGGAATTGGAGCACTCTCCCACGACCCTCTTTCACTTGATCCGCCATAATAAGGGCCTTCTTGATGCCCATATGAACCATGTGTAGTCGATCTAGAGTAGTATTGAGAGCCTCCTTGGCTAGAACCACTATATTGACTATAGTGTGTCGGTCCATGGCTTCCTCCTATACTTTGAGAGCCAACTTAGGGGGCGTTACCATAATCTGAACCACCTGTCCCATCTCGTGATCCACGTGCATTATAGTCATGGTAGTAGGACCCATCATGTTGTTGACCCCAGTCTTCCACGCTTTGGCGCATGGCCTCCTACATTTGTTGTTGGTACTTAATGTCTTCCTGATCTTCTCGACGTTCGTGTCTCTCACCAAATGTCACGGGTGCTGGATCATCATCAACATCATCTTCATCTGACCAATTATCTTCAACATCCTTCAAGACGACCAAAGGAAGTCCTCCATAGCCTCGATTGAACCACTCCGGCATGCAATCGCTTGGTCCAACCTAGTTAGTAGGAATTATGTCTTCTTTGCGAGTTAAATTCTTGATATTGCGCCTTGCAACTGTGCGCCAATCTACTTCTTTGTGGAGTACTATCTCCGCCCAAATCATAGCCATGTTTGAATAGTTCATGACGTTTGGCTTGGAGCTTGGTTGTTGCGCCCCTTAGTGACACTTATCACCTTAAGTCCACCTTCCAATGCTTTCCAAGCACTTAACACTTTAGTGGCACCAAGGGTCACGCTCTCCTAACACTGCACATGCCATGTACATCCAATGTTAGTCTCCCATTCCAACTCTTTGTACTAAGTCCCAGTCACCGAGACTACTAGCACACACACACCCATTATGACACCGGGACATGTTACTTTGTAACATGGGACGGGACTTCTATCTTATTGTGCAAGGACCCATGGTGGCACTACTCACCATGGTCCTAACCGCTCTTGAGTGTTACCCCAACTCCATATTAGGCTCATTGTGTATTTGCTACTTTCCACTTTGTCACTAATCGGGACTCACCATTCGGGACACCTCAACATAGCCTAGCAAGGAGTGGGACTCCACCCAATCGGTGCCACGGGACATCCACAAGTGTCCCATGGTGCCTTGAAGTGGTAGTGACTCCACACCACCTACCTTGAGTCACCAGGACTCACGAAGGCTCCAAGAGGGAGTGAGGAGGGAGACCAACCCCTCCTATAGTACTCTCTGTGGGATTCAGCAGACCCCCCCTTTGTATGTCAAAGGGGAACTCCCAAAACTGCTTTGGTTTTGGAAGACCACCCCATTTCTCCCGATTCGCCCTAGTTCGGGACTCCCGAACTTCCACCCGGCATAACTTTGCGGTACGGGCTCCAAATCTCACATGCGATCCCATTTTCGACATTTACTCGACGAATAGATACCGATGCACTACTCACTTGCCTCATTTGGACAAGTACTCGCAAAGTTATCGCTCTCCAAAGATTCGGGTCCACCAGGAGAGGCGTCACGTCTTCACCACGGTGCTTCTCTTGGCCATAACTTGAGGCTCATACCTTAGAACCTCATAATGCTTGTCAATCTAGCATCATTGTGTTCTTATCTTTCCAAGGATATGCTACATGACATATTTCATGGAGGGATTCCTCATGAACCCCTCCCTCCAAACCCTTAAGTGTCTTGGCGCCACCGAGACACCCCCACCTTTGAATGCCCATAACTTTTGACTCACAAGTCCAAATCACGCGTTCTTTGGATGGATAGAAGCGTCTCCTTGAGACCTTTCCAAGCATGTGTTACATACTCCCAAATTTATCCGGATCAGAGCGCTATCACGCTCTGATCGCTTAGGACTCTTAGTCCCCCTCATCTCATCTCTTGCAAGGCTTGGGGAGTCACCCCCAATGTCCCCCTTGCTCACCAAGGTGGCACGGGCACGCCTTGTGATGAGGGTCGTGACATTGGTAAACTTGATGCAGATGTTATCTCCTCGTAGCGGCGAACAAAATGTTCGCTCTTACATGTGGACATTTGTCCTTCCCAACGACGAACTTGCACCTTTGCGTGATCATGTGACCATAGTTTGGAGAGGTGCGTCATTTTGACGTACTTCTTGCACATTGTGCAGTCCCATACTTTCTTGGGCTCCTTTTCCCATCCCTTCTTCGCAACGCAAGTTACGTCTCCCCACTCTTTCCAATCCATCTGTTGTGATTTCCCCTTCTTACTTCCTCCACCACTTCCGCGCAACATGATAACCTCCAAACCTCAATTAATAATGAACCAAAAGGATTACAAAGTTTAAATGCAATTTCCGCCCGCTTTGGCTAAATGTATCAAATGAAAAGTAAGAATTTGGATTAAAACAAATTGCACCTATTGTTACTGACAACCAAATCAACCGTAAACTTGAACATCTTGAGTTTCTGACAACCCAATCAACTCAAACATGGTTCAAGTAATTAAAAACACTAAATGAAGTCCATAAAATTAAAGACTTATAAGTTGGGGTAGCCCCCAAATCCTTCAAACCAATATGTGATAAAAAAAAGTTAATACGAACACAATCATTCACACACCAAGCTAGAAGGGGCGCGCAAATTCCCAAAGGCACTGGATCACCCACTCCGGAAGGGAAACGATTGTGAAGAAATGAGTCGACCACGCCGACATTTATGCGGTCGGCGCTTTAGGGTATGCGGACGCTGTCGTCCGCATCGGACGGTCAAATCAGGCGGTCTGAAATCGCCGTCCGCTGGATCGCACGGTCACTGACAAGCAACGGACGGAGCAACACAGACGTGGACGGGAAATGCGGATGGGGACTGCGGATGCGCGGATTGGCAGACGGAGAGGAGCGTGGGAAGGAGCGTGGGACGAGGGAGAGAGGGAGGCATTTTTGACTTTGGGAATTCATATTTCCTTTACAGTGGACGGGCGGTCGGGTGGTCGGGTAGACGGGCGGACGGAGAGGAGTGTGGGAGGGAGAGGTGAGAGGTGGGCGGGCGGGTGGGCGGGCGGGAGGGAGGTGTTTTTGATTTTGGGAGTTGGTGTTTGGTTTACAGTGGATGGGCGCACAGAGAGGAGCGTGGGAGGGGAGAGGTGGGCTGGACTGCGGGAGGGAGGATTTTTTCAATTTCTGAATTGGTGGTTGGGCGGATGGGCGGTCGGGTAGATGGGTGGACAAAGAAGAGCGTGGGAGGGGAGAAGTGGGCGGGACTACGGGAGAGAGGAGTTTTTCAATTTCTGAATTGGTGGTTGGGCAGACGGGCGGGAGAGGTGTTTTGAACTTTGTGGAGATGGGTGGATGGACGGGGCAATAGGCAGAGATTGCATTACATCGTGAATTAAGAAAAGTAGAGAAATTATTTTTAATATGTTATGTCATGAGATCTTAAATTGATACAACTATCAAAAGTGACATCCCAAAGTCTCTTGTTTGGAAAATCATTTGATTTGTAAATAAAGAATTCAAATTAGTGTGTAAAGAAATTTTGTTTTACATTGGTGCTTTTGTACAAGTTTGTGATGTCAACAATACTTTTTGACTAATTGCAAAAGAAATTTGATGTTAAGATTGTAACAAAAGCCTTCAGGGTTCAATTTATTATTGTTTTTCATGCCTTTCAAGGAAAATAATTAATCCCTAAAGTCCCAAAGGCCCTACACTCTTATACGGGACTCTTATGATATGTGATCTCAATTAAATGATTCATTTCTAAATTTTTGGTTCAAGATTCTTCAGTCTTCACTTAAGAGTTAAATTTTTCAACACAAGATATTCTAAAATGAAATTCATTAGTGCCAAAAATCTAAAGTGAAGAAAATGAGAAGCCCAACAATCTAGTATGGCAAGATGGAAGAAAAAAAATTGGGGGCTTACTTTAAATGCAAATACCATGCAATGTATGTACTCAAAGTTTTCAAGATGACAAGATTACTCACACACATTTTTATACTAGTCCAGTATAAATTCCTATGGTTAAATATGCCCAAAAATCAATTTTTAAGATTTTTGTCTCTTTGCATTCGAAATGGCAGTTTTGAGTGATATTTGATGGGAAAAAAAGCATGAAGGCTTTAAGGGTTCAAGATTTTACAAAATCCTAGGCCTACATAACTACATAAGCAATTCAATAAATAATGTAAATTTATAATTTAAAAGATATGATATTATGAACCTCTCTATATTATTATTCGCAAAAAAGTTTTGAGATGAAACACACTTGTAATCATTGAAGTATGAACATTTCTTATTTCTTGTAATTGAAGACTCATCATATTTGAAGGTCAATCACATTGTACATTACCTAAGCTCTAATATTTTGGGGTTGTGATAAATTTATGATTGGTTTACAATTTAGGATGCACACAAGTATACATAGGTATAAGTGTCAAAGTGTGTATAATATGAATTTTCAATTCATTTTGTTGTATAAATGCTTACTTTAATCTTGTCCACAACATTTCACATTACATTAAAATGCTTGAATCATTTTAGCATCATCCTATACATTCGATAAATGTTATAATAGAATAATGAGATAATATAATTTCTTTTAGTATATTCATATTGGTGTTCTAAACTATGAATACATTTGACAACAAAAATTGAAGACACACTCCAAGTTATAATTGAATGATCCACATTTATTTAATGGCTCATAATAAAGTAATAATTTAGGTGCTAAATCTGAAGAAAAATTGAAATCTACATGAGTAACATACTAACACAAGTACATGACAATTGACAAACTAAGTAAGGTCTACATCTACATTATATTGTCATGGTTGCATTCCAAACTGCAAAGGAATCATAGCCTCATAGGTAAAATATATTCTACACATTGCATCAATAATGTTGAAAATTCATGCAATGCTATAAATTCAGTATGTACAATTGAGGGTTGTATAATTTTGATTTTTTTTGGAGGGTTAGGGTTTAGGGTTTAGGGTATAGGATTTGGAGAGCATGTTTAAATGTGGGAAGGAATATCTGGAATTACCTTTTCTTACATTAATACTACATTGGATACTTCTAGCATTGAAGAGGTTTTTTTGGTACATGAATCTATCCTTCTTAGAATTCAGTGCTTTAGGACTGCCAACGGACAACTAGGTGTAGGGTCGGTCGGGAATGGTAGACAGCCTTAGCGGACGGGATGGTCCGGGAGCGGCCCGCGGTCGGGATTGGCGGAGGGGAGGTTCGGTTGCGGTTCGGAGCGGACGGAAAGTTGCCCGTTCGCCACCAAAGTGGGTGGACAGTTGCTTGTTTGCCACCAAAGCGGTCGGATAGCTGCCCGACCGCCACTGAAGCGGTCATCGGTCGTCTGTGGCAGCATGAAATTCTAATTTTTTTGGTTTTACTTAGTAATACTAACCGGATAGCTAGAGAAGGGTATCCGGATTTGGTTAAGAAACCATAAGGAGCGGAAATAGAAGTAGAGAATGAGTTAGTGACATGATCTACTCCATCTCGTTTCCAGAGAATAAACGGATAAGAGTGGGTGTCGGACCGGGTAGGTGACGGATCGGGTACCCTACAGAAACCAGATCCGGATTAGGTCGTGCTGAGGTGGCAATGGGATCCAGCCAGTATAAATGGGCTGGCTTGGCCAGTCGCACCCCTTTTCACTTTTTCATTTTCCAAGGCTTTCAAGCCCCTTGTGTTTGTCAGTTTCAGCGTTCCGTGTCAGTCACTGTTTCGAGTGCTTTTTGCGAGTGTTATAGTGTCCGCTACAGTGTTAGTTTGATTTCTGATTGAGATTGGAGAGTGAAGGAAAGGAACGAGACGTGCGGCTAGGAGAGCGACAGTAAGGTAGAATCGGAAAGGGTTCCGAGTAGCTCGTCCACAACCATGCCGCAGCTCAAGAAAACTAGAGGTCATGCTAGTTCGTCGTCAGCAGTAGATGTCAAACTCCGGAAAGTAGTTCCGGTTATCCCACTGTTAGAGGATACCCGAGCGGAACTCATGGACGACTTGAACTCCATGGGTTGCATAGGGTTTGCAACCAAGTCTTGGGGTTTCAAGGAGGAGATTTTCGACCGGGAACTCTCGGGTAAAGTGTCTAACGAGTGGGATAATACGCTGAGAGCGGTTCCGCCCCTTTGGACGGAAGAGGTCTGGAGGTCGGTTTACAGCTTCCGGCCGAGAGGATTTGGGATGGCCAACCGGAAGGACGACTTCGTCTAGGGCAAGTTCGAGGGTGCGGTGAACCCGAAGGACAAATACGCCATAGAGGACTGTAAGGATGAGCGAAACCGCCGACTCTAACAGTTCCTCGTTCCGATCCTCCATCCGGAAAAGCCAACAAGGGTAACCATTACCCTTGCGAACACTATTTTCGAGGCTCTGAGAGGAGACCGGAAAGTCGACTGGGCCCGGATCATTTCCGATCTGGTGCTCCAGTTAGTTAGTAGAATCGGAAAGAGTAGGGCAACTCCAGTAAGCCCCTCCTTGATGCACCTCTATCAGTCGCATCAACTCCTGAACGACAGAGAGGACGAGGTGTATAAGAATCAGGAAATAGTGTTGAGATATGGGGAATCAGGAACGGATCGGGAGACCGAATCCGGTTCTGAACCAGGAGAGGATTCGGAGTCGGAAGACGAGGAGGCGCCAGTACCGCCAGTCAAGCGTCACAAGACTACCTCCCCGAACAAACGAGGGACGCCACCTGGGCCCAACACTCCCGCTCCGGAAGGGAAACCGGAAGAGGAGAAGGCAGTGGATCCCGAGGATCCGTTCCAACCTCTGGTGAAGGTCCTCTGTGACATCCGGATGGATTGGGAACAGAAGAGAAGGATAGTCGCAGCCATCGGGCAGTTGGTGGGAGCAGCACTCGACCGGGAGCTACCGGAAAAGGTGGCGGGCTGTATTTTTGATCTGGTCGAGGCCCGAAAGCAGGAAGCAGAGATCCGCCGGTTATAAGAGGAGGTGGATCGGATGAAGACGGAGATCCTGGTGCATAAGGAGAACTTTGCAGCCACCAAATCTATTGCAGAGGATGCTCGGCAGATGATGGAGCAAGTGAAGGCCACGTTCGGGGAGACCGGAACGGCCCTCACCAAAGCCAAGTTGTTTGACGAGCAGGTGCACGAGGAGAAGAAGCTATCCGGTTCCCGGATGGTGCAGATTCTCAACGACTTTGCCGAGCAAGTGGAAGCAGCAATGAAGGAGGCATGGAAAGCAGCGGACCGGATGGAGGAGAGTACCCGGATACTGTCGGGAGCAACTTGCTCTCGCGGTATCCGACTCTCGGATATCTCCCTCCCAGATTCGTTCCCGGAAGTGACAGTAGGAGAGCGGAAGGATACGACCCCCAAGTCTAAGAGGATGACCTAGGCCGGCATGCCTGGGACCGCCATCGACTTGGACTCACCACCCGCGTCCACAGAAGGCAATCTGGTTCCTCGACCTCAGGAGATCGAGAAGAGTCAGAACCTAAACGAGGTTTTTGAGCAGATGGACCCGGGAGCTGACAACGCGACCATTGGATCGCGAATAGGGGCTTAGGATGTACAGAGTAGGTAGAGTAGGAACGGATACGAAACCTGTTCCGATCCAGTTGGGAGTAGGTAGGACCGGAAAGTCTGACCGAGATGGCGACGGAACTTTCGCAAGTTTTCCCGCCCATTTGTAGCTTTTTGAAATGTATATAGTTAGCGCCCGCGAGGGACGCTGAGAGTCTTCTTTTTGCAATTTCTATTGTACCTTTGTATGCGCTCTCTTGTTGTGTGTGTCTCCCAAGCTTGGCAGGTTTGCATGATGTGGAGTTAGGAAGGTGTAAGGCAGAGTTGTGGTTAGATTTCTCCCCTTAGTGCGATAGTTTCCGATCCTTAGTGTGGGTGCAGGTTGCGTAAGAGTTGGGAGTGTATTTCAGTGCCTCAACAAGATCTAGGGTTTTGAAGTTCCGGGTGAGATAGCCGCTGTTAGGCTAGGCGGATAGGAAGGGTATCCTTAGTCGCGCTAGAACTCCTAGACGGGTAGTCCGGTTGAGTGTCCGACCTTCTGAGAGGTCTCACCACCTTAGTCGGTAAATGGAATGATCCTAGTTACTGTTGGAATGGACGAGTACACTTGTAACCACCTAGCTTCACATGGGTAGGAGCTGGCATTGAGGTCGTTGTAGTGAGAACGGATCGTACGGGGGATCTCTGTGTGACCTGCATTCTGGATTGTTGTGAGAGATCAAACCGGATTCGAGTTAGTTAGGAAAGGAGGGGAGAGAATAGTGGGTCTTCAACTACTATAATCCGCAGAAGGAGTGGTGGGCCTACCACTCAGAAACCTAAGCGGCGGACCCTCTGATGGTCCAACAGAGGCAAAACTAAACCGGAAGAGTGTTGAGTAGATACGGGAACCAGTCGGAGCGGATTGGTTTAGAGTAGTACCAAGACCGGAATTGTTTAGGTCCTGGAGATTGGGAGAATTGGGTTTACTGGAGGATTTATGAATCGGATGGGAAGTAATCCAGTCCTAATCCTCTTGGTGGTTGGTTGTTTTCGGTTTTAGATCTAGGACCGGAAAGGAAGTTTTAGAGGGTGAGAGCGCTTACTCGCCCAAATCAAGTAAATACTTCATAGAATCTCGTGGGTTCGATCTTTAGAGTCACTTCGTTATGCTCTAGAGTGATTTTTGTGAGCATAATAGGGAATTTACTTATCCTGTGCTGGGACATCGTCCGTGGTGGTGGATCGCAGGTCCAGGTCTGCTTCGGGGTGGACGTTTTTTAGGTTTGGTAGTGGACGGGTATATGGGGGGACGGCCTCCTCATTTGCTCTCACTTCTACTCTCCTTCGATGCCAGGTTGGATGTGCTACTGTTGCTTTAAGTGTCAATTGCTCCTACAGGGTGGAGAGTGGGGGTCCTTGAGCTTTTGTTACTATTGCTGATTTACACTGTTACTTATTTATACACATCTCATGGTATTCACGTGCCGTGGTACTATTTTTCGAAGGGCTCAAAAATTCAAATCATCTATCATGGCGGATCAAGGTGTTCCTACGAACGACGGGAGGACTTCAGGAGGTGAAAAAAAGAAGGGGATTAAAGCGAAGGGGGTCCCTCATGGGCTTCACTATGAGATTTTAGATGACCCGAACATCAAAGCGGAGAGCGGTTGGGAGGAGGAGGAAGGGGAATATTGGACCTTCAAAACATGCAAGAAGTATGTTAAAATGTACCACATTGACAAGTTGTGGCCTTGGGATTGCCACATGGTGCATACACATGGTTTTTGTTGTAAGCCACGTAATTGCAACAATAAGCATTTTGTGCATCGATCGGAGGAGGTGTGGCGGACGCTATTTGGGGACAAGCCAAGGAGTAAGGGATGCATAAATTACAGTGTGGCGTCCATGGTGTATGCAGAACTGATTTTAAACCGCAAGGTAGATTGGAGCACTTATCCATCCAAGGTGGATTCTCTAGTTTTATTGCAACCCAATCAAAAAGACATTCCCGATCTATACAATTCTTAGGCAGAACCAAGTGAACCAACGAAGACTCCCAAAGTATTAAAAAATACTACAACACATACAACAAATGTCTCCGAGGTTTTAGGTGATGCCGTATAATTAAGGCCCGCGGAAGTGGCACAACCTTGCACGGAAGTGAGCAATGTCTCCTCGAGAGGTGTGGACGGAGAGGTTTTTGCAACTCCTCCAACGTGCTTCACATCCACACCGAATGTGATAACATTAGGTGCATAAAGCATGGCTCTAAGCAAGGAAACTACAACGAATGAAACAACCTTGGGCGGTCTAGACATGGCTGCAAACAAGGAAACATTGGTAGAAGAACGTCGGTCACCTTTTTCGCCAGATGGAGAGGTCAATGAGGAACAACTTGCAAGGACCAACGCTAGAATTTAGGGTTACATAGATAGTAAAGCTCTTGAGAGCTTGGTGGAATATGCAACTCCGATTTCTCAACTACCAACGATGCCAAGGGGAAGCCAAACATTGAGCCCAATTCAAATGTTGAGTCCGCATCAAAGAGTAAGCCCGAGTTGAAGGTTGAGCCCAAGACAAATATTAAGCGCAAGACTTGTCGGGCATCCACATTTGGCAACTTTAAGCTTGGCACAATTGGAGATTCTTTGTTCCATACCCACTGCCAATCAATTGGAAAAGCTGTTAGAATGTTGTAGTCATTGGCGAGTACTAGCAGAACAACATCTTCATTCTAATCCCGAAAATGAGGCAGGTAGCTCTAGTCAGCCCGCAGGAAAAAGTGGTTGGGGTACTATTTCGCAAACCGCATACAGATTGAGAACTTCAGCTCAAATGGTAGCTGAAATTACTCCTTGGGTTAGGGACGTGGCAGAGGAATTTTCCAGAATGGCACCTGAATTGTTGATTGGTGCCTCAGGGTTGCTAAAATATGAGTAGGGAGCAATGAGCGTTGAGCGTTGAGCAATGAGCGTTGAGCGTTGAGCAATGAGCGTTGAGCATTAAGCATTTTTAGAAGAACATTTGAAAAACTTCTAATTTTTCACCATAAGATGCTCATGTCCGTAATTTAGGGTAAAAACATATGGCTATAAATTCCTCTAAAAGGATGAATGGTGATGAATGGTGATGAATGGAGATGGATGGAGTTGGATGATTTTTTTTTGTAGTTGACTATTTTGGATGAAATACATTTATTGTTCATGCCATTGGATGAAAGGAATTTGGATGATTGTTGGATAGGACCAAAAAATCAGTTGTTTAAAATTAGGGTAAATTACCAAGTACTTTACATCCAAAGTTTAGGGTGACTTTTTGGAAACTAGGGTTTGATGTTCGTAACCTAATATGAAACCATTTTTAGGAAGGTACTATTTATAATTATTATTTATAATTCCTTTCAAGAATTATTGAAGTTTACAAATTTATTTCTATATTAACACCAACATTTACAAGTTCTAATTACATGTTTAATTCCATTTAAGAAAAGTGGCATAGTGCTAATTGAAAGAAACAGATTCTATTTTTAGAAATTCTTATAATTGACCTTTTCAACGTAGATGTCTTCCAACTAGATTGGATGTTTTTTAGAATGAAGATGACCTTTACTGCCACACACCAAGGATGACAAGAATGCAAAATCATTCAAGAATAGAAAAAGGTGCAAGAATGTAGTGGCCCTTTTAGTCTCACTACATGATATTAGAAAATCAAGTAACAACAATAGTGTTTAAAACAAGATCAGTTGGACCCAATACAACACATGGGAGAAGAATGATCACTGGCTTTACTACTATCACTACATGTAACCCCTGGTGTCTCGACATCTACTTCAAGGTCTAAAAACTTCTTGACAGCAACATTGTATGAACGATGTTTGACAACAGAAATAGGTGATGGAGCCTCTGCCATAGCTATCGCTAAAGTTTGGATGTAATATGGCAAACTCTTAGGACTAGGAGAAGGCGAGGGCACAAGATGTCGAAGAGAATTGCCTCTACAAGGTGCAATGAATGAACAATTAGAAACCTTAAAGAACTTTTGAGATATTGCACAAAAAAAGAAAATTAAGATATGAATAAGAGCAACAACCAACTTACTTATAGCAACGTCTCTTCCGCGCCTTTATAGAAGGCTTTACAATGTCATCATCATCAGAATCATCCACCACTATAGATAGAGGGCGCTTGGTTTGGATGGTGGCAGTAGAAGGAGGTGTGTTCAAAGGTTGAAGGATAGCTTTGAAAATCTCACTATCGCTCTCCAAGGCCACCAAATGACGTCTAATATTGCGGCATGCATGGATAGAGGCCCCTATTCATTGAATGCAACATCATTAGTTAGAGCAAATATATTACACACAATGTAGTAAAAATATGGTTTAAATAATGATAATTGTCTAATGAAAAGTACCTGCAGATGCATAACAGTCCAGCACCACATCACCAGGTTTTGAAAACGCCTCAATCAATAGCTGTACAAATAGAGGATCCTTCTCACGGGCACCTCTCCACAGAACTGTACCATTTATGAGTTGAGTCTGTAAAGAGGTGAAGTTGTGGAGTAGATCTACTTCTTTAAGGTTTGTCCCTGCATTGCTTAGTTGTTGATTGACATAGATAGAGAATTTAGATACCATCGATGTTTCCTCCCATTTTCTTCTTACAAAAAGAAGGATCCGAAAGCGCTGCGATTGCCAAATATAAAGAAGTATGACAATTAATATTTGACAAATACAAATTTACTACAAATGGGTTCAAGCATCCAAAAATTATAAATGAAGGAAATTTCAAAGAAGCTTACCCAACGTTTGGATTTTTTGTAACTAGAAAGCTTCAACTCATTCACGCCCATCCAAGAGTCAAGTAGACAAAAGCCATACATATCGGCACGCTCAAGTGTAAATTCCTTCACCTTTCCATTCTCTGGGTGGAACAACAAAATTGCTCCATCATCATGAACATATTCCGAAGCAAACTCAAAGATGGGTTCAATAACCTCTTCTTGATTCAACACATTCCAAATAGGAACATGAGAAGGTGGAACTAAGATGTTGGATGCTGGTAGTCCATCTGAGATATCAGCAACAATCAAATCAAAACATGGACCAAGGTTAACGTTGCCTCCAAGAGTTCACACCCGCTCTCTTCTAACTTGACATTAAAAAATGCACACTTTTAGATGTATGAATGATTTGCAATGCCATGCTTATAATTTAATATAAAAGTGAAATGAAAGAATTAGAAGAAGGCTAACAAGCATAGATCTTACCTTTTTTGCAAAATGAAGCATTTCATCCCATGCTGATGCATTGTTTCTTGTCTTCTCTTTGACACTGAGCATTGCAGAAATCGATGATGGTAGAATGAGAGCCTCATGCTCAATACCATGTCTATCAGGTTGAACTACTGACTTGGCAATGTACTCTGATGAAGCAAAAACATTTGTTGTAATGGACATAAGAGTTGGAGGGCAATGGGAGCGAGCTGTATCAATTACTTCAAAAGTAGGAGGCACAAGAGAAGTAGGAAGTGCAAGAGCAGATGCTGGCACAGATGAAGAGGGGGTATTGTCTTTCTTTGTAGTCTCTTTCACCATCTTCTTCATAGTCTTCTTCTCCTTTAGCTTGCGCCCCTTCTTCACTGGTGCAACCTCTTCAACCTCCTCTTCTTCATCTAAAGACTCATCTTGTGTGGTTTTTTTTGGATGGTCTTTAGCAGCTTCCTTTTCAAGTCTTTCAAGTGCTGGGGCGAAAATCTTTGGACACTCTAGGTACCAAGGACAAGCTTGAAGTTCTTCGTCAAAAAACCCCCGTTGTTGTGTCAAAGTGAACATGCAACCTTTTAAAGACGTGTCAAGCCATCCCCTAAAAAGCTTGGGTATGAATTTCCTCTTAATCCCACCTTTATGAATCAACTCTCGTTTGAAATATCTGCAATCATAAAATAAGTTTGGTTATTGCAATGAGAGAGATACAAATGAGATTATTCTATAGATTTGTAAAGCAACTCAAATATACAAAAATAAATGTAACTAAAGTAAAAGATATACCTATATAGAATCCTCTTCACAACAACATCTATACCCTCTTGTTCTTTGAGAGGTGTAGACCTTGAATATGAAGAGTCCTTCTTGAAAAGCCACCAAAAAGCATGATCCCATAAGACAATGCGCCATGTCTCCACATAAGGACCAATCATGTCCAACTCATCGTTGGCACTCCACTAAACCACAATATTCTCAGACTTGGTGATGCTTGTAAATTCAGCTATGGCTGCCTCTTCCAACTACAAAAAAATCAAGAAATATAAGTATGAAGACATTGTTAAGGCATAGTATATCATGGTACAACAATGGGATAAGAATCAAAATATATATAAGCTCGGAAAATGAAAGTATTGAAAGAGAAGGTTGATAACATACCTCAGTCCAAAAAGCAGCCTTAGAGAGCCAAGTCTCTAAGGTCAATGTGTTGAAACCAAGGGAGGGAAATCGGAAGCCCTCTCTAGAGGTCTCACTAGAGTTCCACCACTTGAGCCAACGAACCTTATGGTTTGACTGAACTACATATGTAGATATCCTTTGAAGTTTCTCCAATGACATCTCGGGCTTTTCGGTGGCACTATAATGCAAGTTAATCTGAAATTTCAAAGGACAAAATTATAGTCAAAACCAACACTAAAGTAATCATACAAGTCATTCATTTACAAGGAAGTAAGCAAGCAAACAAACAAACAAACAAAAATATATACCTCTTCTAGAAATCCAATGCCATTTTTTGGATTTGCAATAGCAAACTGCTTATCAAACTCTGTTCGAAATTCCTTGATAGCTGCAGTGGAAGCTTGAATCATGGCATCATGAACTCCCTTTGGAGTATGATCTTGCACCTGTATCTTCTCATAATATGTTCGCATTGCCGCATCTGAAATAATAGCGATCTCTTGCTGCACACGAGAAATAGAAATTTAAAATCAATACAAAAAGAATTCTATAAATTATCAAAAATGAATGAATAAATTAAACAAACATGAGACACTCACCTGATGAAGGAATTGTATGAAGATGTTTGACGTCAATGGATACCAAGCACCTGGAAGTTTTCTTTTCTCACATTTCTTGTAATCCTCATCGCTTAGAAGACCCTTGAACTCTTCTAGTTTCAAATTGCCATAAGTACTCATCTTGTGCAATTGTTGAACCAAATTGCTCTTGACATGGGAATTCTCCGTAGACCTTCAAATACCAATGGAAGTAGAATGTAAGATGAATGAATTTGAAGACATGGAATATTGCAACACATTCCAAGAAGTGGTAAAGTAAAGAAGAACTTAGTTTACCAGAAATTGAAACTCACCAATTGATGTCATTCATAGCCTCCAATAGAATGCATGTGCAACCTTCTGATACCAGAAGCATACAATCAACGGGCAAATGCCACTTACGATCATGACGATGCATCCTATGTATGTAAGCATACCAAGCTGCCAATCTATGATTGCCATCCCATACAAAAAACATATGGTTTGACAAATGTGAGATGGATGGCTGAGACTTTAACCAACACTCAAATTGGTCATTCTCTTGTATCCAGTGTTCATCCCATGTCTCCACGATCTCGGGGGTCACTAACTTACAAATTCCCTTGTCATTCGTTGTAGACACATAAAGCACACGATCCCCTTGTCGATATCCATGTACAAACTCAGCCTCCAATCGTTTGACTTGACTTTGAAGGAGAGGACGCACCAACGGAAGCCCAATCATCCTATACAAAGGAATATCAAATCGGGATCCTGTCCCACCACCATTGAATAGTATACTGTTGTTGACAGCGTTGGAGTCAAGCTTTTGACCATGTCGTACATCGTGTTCCACCTCTTCTACCGTTCGCCCTTCAAAAGCTTGAGTAGCACTTTTACTTCCAACAGTATTCTCAACCTACAATGAATGGTATATTGAAAATAAATTGTAATTAATACTATGAAGTCATGGAAAAACAAAGCAAATTGAATGACAAGTATGATACAAGAATGGTTGATGTGACATAAATCCAAAGAGAATTGGAAATGTATCAAACCTGAGGAATAGTAATGACAATCTCAGATTCATCATTGATGTTGATCTGTAGCAGGTCTACTTGTATAAGCCCTCCATCGACATCCATGAAGCCCTGTTTTAGAAAAATTAGAAAACATGCATACTAAGCTTGTATTGTCCAAGTGAAATACAAAAGAATCAGAAATTGAGACCTTATTAACGAGGCCATATTCTATAGCTTAAACCAGCAATTGAAACAAGAATTGGAACCATACACCATAAACAGGAACCGTCTAAGTGAGACCCAAATGAATTGAAAGTTGAGGCCTCGTTAACGAGGCCATATTCTATAGCCTAAACTAGCAATTGAAACAAGAATATAAACATAGAACATAGACATGCATTGTCTAAGTGACACTTAAAACAATTAGAAATTCAGACCTTGTTGATGAGGCCATATTGGACAGCCCAAGCGCTAAATTGAAGAAAATGAATTGGAACCACACCTCCAAACATATATGGTCCAAATGAGACTTAAAACAACCGAAAATTCAGACCTCGTTAATGAGGCCATATTGGACAACCCAAGTGCTAAATCGAAGAAAATGAATTGGAACCACACCTCCTAAACATGTGTGGCCTAAGTGAAACTTAAAACAACTGGAAATTTAGACCTCGTTGATGAGGCCATATTAGACAGCCCAAGTGCTAAATCGAAGAAAATGAATTAGAACCCGACAGCCTAAGCTTGTACCATTGGAGTGAGATAGAAAACAATCGGAAATTGAGACCTCGTTGACGAGGCCATCTTCTACAACCTAAACAAGCTATCGAGAAGAATTTTAAAAAGCAATTAGAACCATGCACCCTCGAATTATAATGTCGGAGTGAGACCCTGAATACCCTAAAATTGACGCCTCGTTGACGAGGTCATGTTCTGGAATCCAAAGCAACAATTGGAAGAAAAAAAATTTGAAACTTGCACTTCAATTCGTACTATTTCAATGAGAAATGAAACATCGCAAGATTGAAGTCTCGTTAACGAGGCGGTATTGTATAGCCTCAGCAAGTAGTCTAGAAGCTAAAAAGTGGCACCTGTTGAGGAGTTTCAATGGCTTGAGGAGCATCAACGCCTTCGATGCATACAGGGACACCCTCCCCGCCTTGATGGACACCCCTCCTGCTCTCGCCGCACTCCTCTCCATCCTTCCGCTGTAGCATGGCACTCCTTAAGTTCATCGTAGAAGCAACAACAAACAATGCACCCAAAAATGCAACAACATAGAATGAAGAGAACTACAAAAAAGCCAACCCTAGGCTAACCAGCAAGTTGATCTTGGGTTTCAAAAAAAAAAAGAAAAATAAGGAAGAGATTGGTAGATATAGGGCAAAGGAATCTTCTGATTAGATTTTGCGATTTTGAAGATTTCAAGTCCAAATTTTTGGGGCACATAGACTATAACCTTAGAACTCACCTCAATTTTTTCCAGATTTTTTGGACTCATGGTCAATTGTACAAAAATCATCAAAATCCTCTAAAAATACACGGGCAAGATTTGGGTGAAAATTCTTCTGATTCTCAAGATTTTAGAGAAGATTCCAAGATGCTGAATTTGTTTTTAAGCCGTAAAACATTCAAAAACACTCCATTTTTTACATGCTATATACTGTTGGAATCCTCTTCTTGGAATACACAATGTAGTGTGTAGTGTCAAATGCACTTCTAACAAATAAAAACATGTAAGGTAGGAGGCTCGAACTTCGTTAGGGCATTTTGAATCGCCCACCTCTCAAATGTACACTATCTGTACATGGGATTTTTTCATCTTTACATGGATGTATCAATTGTGTACATTTGAGGACAGGGGCGATTTTAGAGCCTTCTACCATTTCGACTTCAAAAAATCATAACTAATTGTACAAAGCTCAAAAACATATGAAACGACTTGGGTTAGATGTTAATTCCTCTTGTCTTTCAAGGAAAATTTAGTGAAAAATATTTCAAGAAGTTTCACCTCCCCTAAATTCAGTTTCAGCTCTTACATGGATGCTTTATGGACCTCCTACCTTAAATTCTACTCCTCTCTATCTAATGAATCTAGTTCCAACAATAAATAGATGAACTTACCAACTGTATGCTTCTTACCGACATATTGTTCTCTGGAGGGCTTGATTAACGTATGTCCTCTCCACTTTCATCCACACTATCGAGCTTGGCAATATCCATTCCTTCACTATTTTGTGTCAAACTATCCCCACACTAAAAATGCCCAACTTCAACTTCAAGATCTTCATAGGACAAGGTTCGAACAATGCTACTAATCTCAGTGCCATTGACCTTCTGCAAGCATTTAAACATCTTTGATTTCTCTAATTGCTTCTTACTAGAAAAAAGAAGACCATCCTTACGTCTCTTCCTACGAGAACCCTCTAGCATCCCTCCAACCAAAAACACTACAACAAAACTAATTCTACTTCTTCATTGCTAACTTTGCAATCTCTCCAATATATATCAATCTTGGAGGTTGATGAACGTATTCTCATCCAATTTATTAGAGCTTCTCATGACATAACGACATCTACTCACTTGAACTCCAATGGACACTAACAACCGTTTTTTGCTCAACTGCCTCACAATCACCCTTATAGTTCAAAATATCAATCCTACATTGAAAGAGGCCTCTATTTGGTAGCTTCTAATGTGCCTTCATTTGATCATCTATAAGTGCGATGCAATCTACAATGAATAATTCTAAGGATTGTGTAATGGTAACTAAAATAAAATAATTGAATTGTTGGATGGACATAAAATCCTTAAATGTAGGCTTCTCAATTCAAATTTCAAATCACTAAAATCCAATATAAAACAACGAAAATCTTTCTCTTCCGTCTCATTGTCATCTAGGTACTATGACAAAAAAAGCTTTTGGATTCCTCCATGTAGGCAAGCAATAACATTCACCATGACTTTATAGATTGTATGTAGATTCAAGTATGGACATGGCACTTGTTCGCGGTGACGGGTCTAGCATTCCAATTTCATTTCCTTGTAGTGATGATGGTGTAGCATGCATATCTGCATTGATTCTCAGTATTAGGTTCAACTTGGAGTTGTCTTCTTTATGGGTGGAGGAGGAGATATTTGATTCCGAGGGAGTTCAAGTCATATCTATTGTCATGCTACCGAAGATCAAGAATGACTCAGGAGTCATGGGGAAGCTTTCCCCAGGCAGGTACCATACTTTCAGTACTCCAAGGGTCACTAGGTCAATGTCAACAGAAATTCTCACACCCGGATCTGCAACCTCTATTGTTCAGATGTCTTGGGGAACTTGTATAAAGGTAGAGTCTCCAAGTTATAACCATATTGGTTTTACAGAGTCTTCCGATGATGATGTTGTTGTTATCATTGATGAGAATCCCAAGCTCTCTACCATACTTGAAAAGTGTGAAGACACTCTATTCGATGTGGACAACATTGAGCATGATAGCACATTGCATCCTTCTGTTCATCAAAGAGAAACTAAATTTGTGAGCGTCTTGGAGTGCCTTAGAGATATGCAGAGTCGTCCATGTGCTCAAAATGAGTTGAAGTTTCTAAACCTCAACACACTTCGTTGTGAATCTGTTCGACATCTTCCTCAATCATTTAACGGGGATGTACTTTTTGAGTTACCTCCTCTTCCTTCTTCCTTTTCCCTTTCCGGAACTCGACCCAGCTCAAACTCTTCATCTTCTATAGGTCGACAGCTAGAGGGCATGGACCGTAAGTTTGATGGACACAATTGGACACACACACACACCACTAATATTGCGAATGACTTTGGCCTAAAGTTCCGCTACTCATTGTGTGTGGGCCACCTTGTTTGCGAAAACAAAGCATGCCCTAGACTACGGCGCACTAGCAACAAAAATGAGACAAAGTGGGAGGGGTCATCACCTACCATCTTTGTTGTGGGAGAGCAATCACCAACAAAGTCTAATCTTATATGTCGGATTTGTAAGGAAGTTCCTTCATGCAAAGCTCAGTGTCCTTGTCGTATGTATAGGGTCTTGAACTCTTCAGGTCTTCCTAGAGCTTGTATCCATGTTGGTATTCACAATCATCCTGTGGGTAAAGGCATTTGTCGCGATTTTGTTGATCAAACAACATCTTTGATTAGTCAAGAAGTATCAAAGACACCAACTGCGACAAATTCAGCCATTCGACTTGCTGCTAGTAAGGAGTTTCTTGCATCTAAATTGTTTAGAGAGGAAGGATTACAAAGTGATCAAAAGCCCCTTCGTGGAGAGGCCCTTGAAGTTGTCATGGAGAAATTCAAGATATTTAGTTCTCCGAGTATTCGAAATACCATCTCAAGTTTCAGTCACAGTACGAATGGAGGACCCATTAACAACATTATCTCATTGAAAATGAGAAGTGCTTACTCTTTTATTCAAGATAGCATTTTTCCAGGACAAGGTAAAGAGAAGGTTTACCTTTTCAAGATGTCTGAGGAAGGTCCAGGAAGCAGAGTGGACTTGGTAAGGCAAATGCAACCTGGTGGAGACTTGCAAAACTCTTGGTGCATGTTTGATCATGTGAAGAGGGTGAAGGGATGGACGTCGATGGCTGCCCATGTTTACGATCCTGAGTTTTGTTGAGTTCAAACTATCTGCGTTTGCGACATGATGAGTGAAGATGCTCGGTTACAAGAGCAAATATGGAGATTCCTTAACTCCATTATGGTGCGCCATGGAATTTCTTCTCCAAATTTCAAGGGTTTTATGGCTGACAACGCAATGGCCAACTGGCATGTTGTTCGTGTGGTATATGGAAGTGGCAACAAGCAAGAGCCAATGCAAGACCGGGAGCGCTCCTATCTACTTCATTGGACAACATCGCTGAATAGACACACTGAGAAGCTCATTCGCGTAGAGTTCCAAGAAACTCACAAGATGCTTTGTAAACAATACAAAGATGCAAAGTCGATGGCGGAAGCGGAAGAAAGATATTTAGAAATCAAAGGTTGGTGGCTCTCTTCAAGAGCTGCATCAGAGGACTCTCTTCGAGAATTAGATGATTGGTTGGGTTTTTGGCACTTCCGATATTGACAATGGGGTGGATTTCTTGAATTGGTAAGGCATATGCCTCCTCAAATTTCTATTTCCCTTTTCAATTGGCCTAATTTCTATTCACTTGCAAGTTCTTTTAATGTCCAAAATGTATGTGTTTTCTATTTTTTTGTTTTCCTTCACATGTACAGAATTTGCACAAATTTGAGCTAAATACTCAAACTTCATAGTACTAAAATTAGACTTTGGGAACTAAGAAAGCCTTACCGCACCTCTCAAAATTGTTGTTGTTGGTGTAGAACTTGAACTTGGAGGAGCTGGCTGAAATGCCTTCATGCAACTTGGTAGAGACAGTTCACAACAAGTGGTTGCAAATGTCTGGGAAGAGGGGAACTTGCTTATATGTCGCCACCACGGATGACATGATGCGTGCTATTCAACAATCAACAAATTATTGGGCATACCTCCAAGGGTATGCATCCGGCATAGGTCCCCACTTGGATGAACTTCGCCTTCGAGCTGCAAGACGAACCAAAAATCCAGCACAATTTGCCGAGGCTGTCGCCAAATTACCAAGTGCTCACCTATTCACTACACGTGTTCCCCATTTAGAAGGTGAAGAAGTCTTTGGATCCTCAAAGCGCAAACTAAATCTGCCACCTGGGTCAGATGGTGACTCTCATCGCCACGATATAGTGAACTTCTTTGCACCAAAAGTTCAGACTCGGGCAGTAAGAGCACGTATAGAAGCATGCGCATCAACACCAGTGCCAATGTTGATACAAGAAGCATAACCAAGTACAATATGCCCTCACGCTACTAAGGTACTTGAAACAAATTGCAACCCTTCTCTGTGGCACATTGCTAGGTGTATGAAGGAAGGAAAGACTTGTCACAGAGTTCAAGTTGGAATGAAGAAGAAATGTGGGGCCAAGATAAATAAGGCAAACAAGAGTGGAACAGCAGCACCTACCTACAACGGCCGCATGACAAAATATGGAACCAAGGCCATTATAAACTTTGATTTCTGGTTTTGCTCAGACGACCTCATGCGTTGCGTAGGAGGCTCTAAGGTGAAGTGGGTTCATGACTGGCCTCCTCTTCCAAATGTTTGGCCTATTGCATGTGGGACACATTTCACCAAATCAGAGATCCTTTCTTTAGAGGAAGCAGGTTTCCAATTGCAAACTAAGAATATAGATGAACCATCGCTCCACCTCTTTAATGAAGAGAGTACAGGGAGAGGTCTGTCCCTCCTTCACTCGAAGCAACTAGATAGCAATCTACAACCATCTAATAGTGACTTGCACCCCACGAAGTGATTGGAAAGGACCATCCGGCGAAACCCTAATGCGCCTACAGTTGACCACCGCAACAAATGGGAGACTGCATGAAACTTAAAAGTTGTCATTCAATCTGTAGTTGTTATTCCATACCCTGGTTATGGTAGAGTGATTTTTCTAATATCTGGTATATTACCCTACCAGAAGGTCTATTGAATCACAATTTCGGACTTCCCTTCTTGTACCTGCGAAGACTTCATCACCATGAGTACAGCTGCACTTGGTAGTAGGAAATCATGGGTAAATTGCAAGCATTTGTATTATGTCTTTAGGTTCATTTGTAAGGCAAACTTTGAGGACAACAAGTATATACATGCACCAAGTCTGAGCTTTGATGAAGTGAAGCTACTTCTTGTAGGTAGCAATCTATAAGATATTATATATCTGCCTTGTAGTAGATAGTAAAACCACTTATGTTTAAAGGTGGATATAGAATTGTCAATTGGAGTAGTTGCAAAATATCCCAAATCCTAATTAGATTGAGGTGGAAATAGTTCATGACAACCCAAGGACCACTCAAATCATATGTGAAATCATAAACATCAAAAAAAGTATATAAGAAAGAGGTTGAATTCAACCAAACAACAATGTAGGATGAAATGTTACAATTCTACAAATGAATGATGAAGGTGCTCCTCAATTCCAAGGAGTACTTCACCAATAACCATATCCCAACAACATTATACGATTGATTATTAAATATCTCCAAATAAACCTTCAAAGTGCTCTTTGGTTCTAAAGAACACTAAACCAACCTCAAATTATTTAACAAAGTTTTGAGATAAACAATGCAAATTGTAATAATTTTTGTAAATTAATATTTTGGGAAAAATGAAAAAATGAAAAAGGCATTTTTTAGGACATGTACTATAGTAGTAGAGTGTGAAAAAAAGTCATTTTTGGATGGATGATGGATGGATGATGGATGGATGATGGATGGATGATTTGGATGAAGTTAATTTATACATAAGATCTATAGTTGTGAAATCATCTTGTTACAAGAAATGCTAGTCCTTCATTGATGCCCTTCATACATCATTTGATTGCAAATTGATTATTTTGAATAAAACTTATGCAAAAAAACTTTATAAATTTTTCTATTCTTCGTTTCTGACATTACTATATTTCAGTCTAACAAGCCTATTTATTACTCTGACATTACTATATTTAGGTTTGACAAGCCTATTTATTACTCTGACATTACTATATTTAGGTTTGACAAGCCTATTTATTACTCTGACATGTCTATTTTTAATAAATATCCTCATAGTGAGCGCTCAAATCTAATCTTTTGTTGCTCAACGCTCAACGCTCATCGCTCCCTGCTCATATTCTAGCGTCGTTGACTTGTGCCTTGGCTTTTTGCAATTTCACCGAGAAAGTGGCACCCATTCTTGAAGGTGGCATGATGAACTTAAAAAGTTTGATGGCCTTAGAGGAAGACATTCATTGGCTGAAGATGAAGTGTGAGGAATTGGAAATGAAGATGCAACTGTCGCAGAAAAACATGGAGCAAGAACGTTGTAACAAGGTCGTTTAAAGAAAGCGCATCGAAGAATTGGAGCTCGAAGTACAAGAGTTGAAAAGGGGTAGGCCTACCACGAACTCCGTAAACAATCCATTTGTGCAAGAAAGTCAAGAGAGCGATCAACTCTCTCTTCCTTTTGAGAAGGCAAAAGCGGTAGAGGCGTCCATCATCTTGAATGTGGATGAGGTTGGGAATGACAAAAAATGTAAACAAGCAGTACGGACCATCATTCCTAATGTTTCCCGTACATTGCAGGATGCTTCGATGCAAATGAAAGGTAGTGAGGTGGAAGAGCTATAGTTGAAATTAGATGAAGCAATTCAAGAGAAAATCCTTGTTGAGTTGGAGTTGGACCGATTTCAAAGAATCATGGGCATGGAGGAATGCATGCTGAAGAGCGGATTAGAGTCTCGATGGTTGGCATGGATACAGAAACTCCAAGACAAACCCTCTGTAGTATCTCAAGCAATGAAAGGGCTTATGAAATTTGCAATGAAGTCGGATGAAGAATGCAATGCCGTGGAGAACTCTTTGGCTCGGTTCAAGAAGGTGTACAATGAACATCTAAGGGGTTCCACCGAAATCACATGTTGGGGGGACATGGATGACATGTTTGAGTGGTTGAACCACACAAAGAAGGACAATGTTGCACACATCAATTGGGCCTTGGAAGTAGAGGAAGGGTGGGTCCCTTACAATACGCTTTCAACGCACATCAAGGAGAAAGAGAAGACAGTAGTGCATGCTTGCGATCCAGCCCTAGGAATCTTGAAGAGTCATTGTAGCCTTTGCCAAGGTTCTTTTGGCCCTGAAGGAGCCCTAACTATGGGCCAATATCGCCACACTTTTCACGTGACATGCATCGTGAAAGCATCACTCATTCATTCAGTTTGTGCCAAGTGTCGTTCTCCACTAAGCCCTTGGTTCTACGAAACGTTTGGGATCTTGGAAGATATGCCCCCTAGCCACAAATACAACCGATGGACCCTTCCTCTTAATCAAGGGCCATACCAATTCTAGAATTTCTTGCATTGGAGGCGACCTCTCACATGGGATTCAATTGAATGCCGACATGGATTGTATGAGGGGTCTTGAGACCCAGTGGATCCTTTCATGTGGATGACCATCAATAGAGAGGTGGAGTTGCGGGCCAGGGATATTGAAGATGGTGAGGCTCGTGAATTGTTTTGTCGCAACATGGGGGGCCATTGGAGTGTGCAACACAATAAGTTTTTTCGCTTTCCCAACAAAGAAGTGAAGAAAGGGCCAAACAACACTTGGATAGAGGTGGAGCATGCTCAAGAGTTCAATGAGCCATACGGGGCTTATAATCACACTTTGATTGGTAGGGCCCTTTTCTTGTCAAAGTTGGAAGAAGTTGCCAAAGCTAGTGCTGTTGTCGAAATAGATGGGGAAACAACTACAGGGCATTCATTTGTGGAGGTAGCTAGGGCATTTGACAAGAGGATAGGTGACATCATAGCTGAATGGAGGGGGTTTCTATTTTCTGATTTTTAACCAATAGGGTTACCCATTGAAGCTGATGACGAACAGGTCAATGTGTTCGTAGACTGAGTGGATCAAGGTTGACAGAACGTTCAGACGTCCCGGACGTCCGGACGTCCAGACGCGGACGCGGACGCAGGGTCCACAATGTCCGATGACAAGCGGACTAGTGGATGTTTCCGCCGTCCGCCGTTGCCTATCCGCCCCGCCCGTCTGCGACCCCGTCCGCCCACTCCGTCCGCCGAGCGGATGGGCGGACGCTCACTATGTAGTCGTAGCAACTTTCACTTGCAATTTCTGAATTCGTTTTTTAGAATTTTGGATCGTGTAATATACCGTTGGAAAGGTCTTGGAAATACCTTTCCACTGGTATTTCAGACGCCTCCAAAATCAAAAATCTCCAATCGGAAATGTCTAAAGAAGTTTGTTGCTTCAAAACATGGGCGTCCGCCTTGGTGTCCGCCCATCCACCTTGGTGTCTGCCCGTCCGCCTAGCCCTCCGCCTTCCCGTCCGCCCGCCCCCCATCCGCCAAGCAGATGGGCGGACGGGTGATCAGTTGGGCGGACGCTCACTATATAGTCACAACAACTTTCACTTGCAATTTTCGAATTCATTTTTTAGAATTTTGGAGCGTGTAATATACTATTGTAAAGGTCTTGGAAATACCTTTCCAATGGTATATCACACGCCCCAAAAATCAAAAATCTCTAATCGGAAATGTCAAAAGAAGTTTGTTGCTTCAAAACATGGGGGTCCGCCTTGGTGTCCGCCCGTCCGCCCCGCCCTCGTCCGCCAAGTAGACAGGCGGACAGGCGATCAACAGGGCGGTCGCTCACTATGTAGTCGCAGCAACTTTCACTTGCAATTTTCGAATTCGTTTTTTAGAATTTTGGAGCGTGTAATATACTGTTGGAAAGGTCTTGGAAATACCTTTCCAATGGTATATCACACGCCCCAAAAATCAAAAATCAAAAATGTCAAAAGAAGTTTGTCACCTCAAAACATGGGCGTCCGCCTTGCTATTCGCCCTCTTGTTCACTAGGCGGACGGGCGGACAAGCGGACGGTGAATGTAGACGGGCAGAGGGCGGACGGTGAATGTGGACGGGCGGACAGGCGGACGGTGAATGCGGACGGGTAGAGGACAGACGGTAAATGTGGACGGGCAGACGGGTGGACGGTGAATGCGGACAGGTGAACGGTGAACGGGGAGGAAAGGTAGGAAGGAGAGGCGGGCGCAAGGGGCCATAGGTGATGTGTTTTCAAGTTGGTGGAATTCAACCCATGGTGGACTAGCAAACGGGTAGATAGGTAGACGGGGAGGAAGGCGGGAGCAAGAGTTGGATGCAAGAGTCAAGTGTTTTCAATTTGGGGGAGGTCGGCCCATAGCAGACGGGTGGACAAGGGAGAAGGTGAGAGGGAGAGGTATTTTTAACTTTGTAGAGGTAGGCGGATGAGCGGACGGGTAGAGCATGCAATGCATGGTAAATGAAGAAAGCTATAGAAATTATGTCTTTAATATGTTATATAGTGAGGTACTAAATCAATACAACTATGAAAAGTGTCACCAAATAGCCTCTTCATTGGAAAATCATTTGATTTGTAAACAAAAAATTCAAATGGATGTGTAATTAAAAGGAATTTAGTTTTACATTGGTGGTTTTTTACAAGTTTGCCATATCAACAATACTTTTTGGCTAATAGCAAAAGATATTCAAAGTCAAAATTGTAACAATTTAATTGGTTTCAATTTCTAATTGATTTCTATGCCTTTGAAGGAAAGTAATTAATTCCTAAAGTCTCAAAGGCCCTACACTCTTATAGAAGACTCTTGTGAAATATGATCTCAATGAAATGATTTATTTTTGAATTTTTATCCAAGATTCTTTGCTTATTAGCTAAATTTTTCAATAGAAAATATTATAAAATTAAAATCGTTAGTGCCAAAATTTGAAGTGAAGAAAATGAAAAGCCTAAGAATCAAGTATAGCAAGACAAAATAAAAGATTTTTTTTCTTTAAATACAAATATCATGCAATGTATACACTTAATGTTATCAAGATGATAACATTACTTCCATACATTTTTATACTAACCTAGTACAAATTCCTATGGTTAGATATAAAGTTAATTTATAAAGTTTTTTGCTCTTCACAATAGAAATGGCAATTTTGAATGATATTCGATAGAAAAAAAAAGCTTAGGACTTTGGGGGTTCAAGATTTAAAAAAATCCTAGGCCTATACAACTACATAAGCAAGTAAATCAATATTGTAAATTTATAATCTACAAGATATGATATTATGAACCTTCTCGTAAAATCATTTTCGAAAAAGTCTTGAGATGAAACGGACTTGTAATCATTGGAGTATGACCTACTTATCTCAATTGTTGTATTTGAATTTTGAAAGCTCATCATATTTGAAGGTCAATCACATTTTACACTACCTAAGTCCTAATATTTTAGGGTTGTGATAAATTTATTGATGGTTTACAATTTAGGGTGCACACATGTATACATAAGTCTAAGCATGTATGATAAGAACCTCCATTTCATTTTTATTGTATAAATGCTTACTTTAATGTAGTCCACATCATATCATATAAAATTATATTAAAGTACTTAAATCATTTTGAGCATCATCCCATAAATGTTGTAATAGAATAATAAGATAATATAAATTCTTTTAGAATATTTACGTTGGTGTTTTACACTATCAATGCATTCTATAACAAAAATTGATGAAATACTCTAGGTTATAATCCAATGATCCACAATTGTGTAGTAGCCCATAATAAAGTAAATCTTAAAAACAATTGAAACCTAAATGACAAAGATAGTAAGATCTACATATGCATCACATTGTCATGATTGCATTCTAAACTTCAAATATTAAAAAATAAAACATATTTCACACATCACACCACTACTTTTGAAAACTCCTACAACGTTACAAGTTAATATGTACAATAGAGGGATCTACAATTTAGATTTTTTTTGTAGGGTATAGGGTTTAGGGTTTAGGGTATAGGGTTTGGAAAGCATGTTTAAATGTGGGGAGGAAAACCTGGAATTATTCTTTTCTTACATTAATATTGCATTGGATACTTGTCGCATTAAAGAGTCTTTTTTTGGAAATTAAGCTACAGTTTTGCACTTTTCAGAATTAAATGTAATAGAACTGTCGGCGGACAGAGGTCAAGTAGGTTAGATAAGGAGGCGGATGGCATGATGTTGGCTCAGAAGGTCGAGGCGGTCGGCAATGGCAGACGGAAAGGCTCGTGGCGGACGGGAGGGCGGACGGGAGGGCGGACGGCCAAACACCAAGGCGGACGCTCACTTTTTGAGGCACCAAACTTCTCTTAGCATTTCTGGTTGGAGATTTTGGTGTTTCAGGGCGTGTGATATACCATTGGAAAGGCATTTCCAAGACCTTTCCAACGGTATATTACACGCCCCAAAATTTTAAAAAAAAAATTTGGAAATTCCAACTAAAAGTTGTTGGTACTACATAGTGAGCGTCCGCCCAGCTGATTGCCCGTCCGCCCGTCCGCTTGGCGGACGAGAGGGCGGACGGCTAGGCGGACGGCCAAACACCAAGGCGGACGCTCACTTTTTGAAGCATCAAACTTCTCTTGGCATTTCCGGTTGGAGATTCTGGTGTTTCAAGGCGTGTGATATACCATTGGAAAGGTATTTCCATGACCTTTCCAACGGTATTTTACGCGCCCCAAAATTTTAAGAAACAAATTTGGAAATTCCAACTAAAAGTTGCTGTGACTACATAGTGAGCGTCCGCCCAACTGATCACCCGTCCGCCTGTTCGCCAAGCAGACGGCGGGGCGGTGTCGTATTGTAAATGTGTTCATTATGTGAAAATGCATAATTGTTTGTTAAATTGGAGGGTTTTTTTTTGTAGAGTTTCAAGAAACAAATGGGGTTATACTCCACTTGAACTCTTTTTTTTTACCTCTATTTGACAAACACTGAGTTCTTTGATTTCTATACTAGAAGATATTTTAATATGTTAGTTAGTTAAGTTGAAGTTGTAAAAGCAAAAGGTAAAGCTTGTTTTACCTTTTTCGTTATTTTTATTTTATTTTTAATGGATTAGAAATCCACGTAGATGATATGGATAGACTTATCGAGAAGAGGAAGTGGCCCATGTGGGTATTATGGACTATGTGGTTTCTTAGTGGCTGAAATCCACTAACTTGAGTGGATGGCATGGAGGTTGAGTTGGCGGATGAGTTGAGGTTCATCTTCCTCCTCCTTGTTTGCTTAGGGAAGCGTCACTTTGGGAGGGGATAGCACTTTGTACATAGAGAGTTTGGTAATGAGATTTTGAGAGCTTGTGTATCTTGTTTTTGTTTTTCCAAAAAGTTATCACTCATGAAGTTTGGAGTTAGTATATGTAAGTTATGAGTTTGAGAGTGAAGTGTTGTGAAGCTGCCTCAAACTTTCAAGAGAGTGAGCTTTGAAAGGGTATGAAATGTGGACAGTACTTTGTATTTGAATGAAACTTGGGGAGCTTGTAGATGTTCATGTTATCTTTCCAAAATGGGTTTATTTTCTTGATTTGGAGGTAGTATGAGAAAGTTATGGGCTTGAGAGTGAAGTATAGGTGAGCTGCCTTTGAGTTGGAAGGGTGAACTTTGACCGACCATAAAAGTCGGACAGTATCTTAGTTTTAAATGAATTTTGGAGGGTTGTAGAACTTTTTGTTAGCTTTCCAAAGGCATATCACACTCTTAGTTTGGAGTTGTATAGCGAACGTGGCAATTAATCAACTATTAGACACTTCTTCGAGAGGAGTTCATGAAGGATATGACTTTGTTTCACAATGTTTTACCATGCATGGGTATATTGAGACTCCATGTCATCTTTGGAGGGGTGTATGGAAGGGTGATAGTATTTGTTCATATGGCATCATGGGGGGGGATTTTATACTTATATTTGTGACTTTGGCCACAGGATCCTTCATTATTTGAAGCACATCTAGTTGCAGCTAGAAGCCTCGCGTTTTCCCAAGGCAAGGCCTCTCTACTCGACAGCGGATGGGAGGCGGACAGCCAAACACCAAGGCGGATGCTCACTTTTTGAAGCACCAAACTTCTCTTGGCATTTCGGTTGGAGATTTTGGTGTTTCAGGGCGTGTGATATACCATTGGAAAGGTATTTCCAAGACCTTTTCAACGGTATATATGTGC